>CM040421.1:179014308-179049308 GCA_022702705.1 Papilionanthe hookeriana x Papilionanthe teres
ATTCTATTGGCCTACTTTTTTTAGGGATGTTAATAGATATATTAAAACTTGTGATCGATGTCAGCGAGTAGGTAATATTTCTAGAAGAAATGAAATGCCCCTAAATTTTACATTGAAAGTTAAAATCTTTGATGTTTGGGGATTAGATTTTATGGGACCATTTATTCCCTCATTTGAAAATATTTATATATATATATATATATATATATATATATATATATATATATATATATATTGTAGTGGATTATGTATAAAAATGGATTGAAGCCATAGCTTTACCTAGATGTGACACTCGAAGTGTTTCAAAATTTTTAATGAAAAATATTTTTACAAGATATGAAATGCCGAGAGTTATCATTACTGATGGTGGATCTCATTTTAGAAATAATATGATTCTGAGATTGATTGAAAAATATAATATTATGCGTAGAATCTCTACTACTTATCATCCCCATACAAGTGGTTTAGCTGAAGTATCTAATCGCGAAATTAAACAAATTTTGGAGAAATCTATAAATCTACATAAATTATTGGTCTATGAGATTAGATAATGCATTATGGGCATATAGGACTGATTAAAAAAGTTCTTATAGGAATGCCTCCTTATAGACTGAATTTTTGAAATAACTTACCATTTATGAGTTGAATTGGAACATAAAGCATATTGGGCGATTAAAGAGTTCAATTTCAATTTAAAGGATGCTAGTGAAAAAAGATTATTACAAATTAATGAATTAGAAGAAATTATAAATAAATCTTATGATAATGATAGAATTTACAAGGAGAAAATGAAGATATGGCATGACTAGAAGATTATAAGAAATAGATTTGAACCTGAATAAGAAGTTTTATTATATAATACAACATTGAAATTATATCCTAGAAAACTATAGTCTATGTGGATAGGACCTTTCACTGTTATAAAAATTTACCAATTTGGAGCTGTTGATATTGAAGATCCTAAAACTGGAAGAATATTTAAAATTAATGGGCACCGATTAAAACCATATCTTGAAGGGTCATGACCAAATTTTTAAAAGTTTTAATTTTATGTCATCCTGAATAAAACTAATGTTTGTCTAGCTGACAACGTTAAACTATGCGCTTTATAGGAGACAACCCATAGTTATCTGTGTTATTTAATTTGATTTGATTTGGTTGTAGTTGTTATAATTATTGGATAGTATTATATTTGAGTCCTAGCCACTCATAATATCCTAAATGGTGTTAATTATTGAATTGTATCGAAGATTCGGAGGTTATTAGGATGAAAACATTGTTGGAGTAAAACTTTGCTCTGGTGCCGTCAATGCCAGAGTGAGCATCAATGAGAAGAATTTCTAGAGAGCAAGTTAAAAATTTGGAGCTTGAGCGCCGATGATGCCCTATCCAGCACCGACAGTGTTGATGGCTGAGTTGCAGTTTTGGAGTTTCAAATGCAAAATTTTGTGGTTTTGAGCGGGAGTTTCACCCTTATAACTCCCAAACTCCTTTTAAAACCCATTAACTCCAGAAAAGTGAACAGGTAGTTCCAAAATTTGCATTCCATGGCTTCCAACTTCTTTGATTTTCCAAGATTTATCGTTTTCAATATGAGAAAGTTTATCAGTTTCCATGGAACCAATTAATATTTATGGCTGTCCAACAACTGGGGAAGAAAATGGCCTGAGCATAACTGTAGACCAACCATCTCAGAGTTTACTTCCTGTTCAGCCTTGTGTTCCTGAAAATGTGCAGTTGATTCTAAGGAAGATCAAGAAACTAAAGAAAGAGATATGAAATCTTATGGATGCAATTAATAATATTCTAAATTATTTGATCATCTGGATTGGAGGAAGAAGGAACAGTTCGATCATACTGGGCATATGGAAGAGGGATTGATATGATTGATAAAGAAAAAAACTTGCATTGAAGAGGATTCAACTGATAAATTCCCGTATCAACCCTTCTACAATTTATTTGTGCACCACCAAATCATGGGAGATATCAGAGAAGATATCAGTGACTTTGATGAGAAGTAGTGATTTTCTGTTATCCACTTTAATTAGCATTTGGACTTTATTTGCTTTGTTTTGATTTGTATTTGGCTTGCTTATGATGTGATTTCAGACTTATTATGCTTGATGTTTGAGTTTATGTTATATGTTCATCATTAGAGTGTTGTGGTTTGATTGCAATGCTGAATTATTGATGTGATAGAATGAATTATATGTGTAAGGTTGTAATTGTGGATTTTATATATAAAAGTGATGTTTTGTGCTGTTTGTGTAATATTTGTATTAGTTCATCACTTAATTATGAATATAAATGCTAAAAAATGCTAATTAGATGTCGTCGTAACTTTGAAACGATTGAAATCATAAAATTTGAAGGAACCTTAAAAATCGGTATGGCGCCGACGGTGCCCAAAACCCAAAACAAATGATAGAATTCACTCTTTCACGAATCAATGATTTCTACCAGTCGAGAGATAATCCATTCTGCGAGTACAAATCTTTTGGTACGGTGGATGCGGCCTTAAATAAGGTAATTACTTTTCTTATTGATGGAAAAGGAGAGTGGAAAGCAAAGGAAAGACAAAAGATAAATTTTCCTGCTTCCACTCTAAATGTAGCATCTAAAGCCTGGCATTACTTTGTTTCTGCAAGACTACTACCTACTTATCATAAAAGTGAAGTTTAAAGGGATAGATCTATGCAAAATTTTTGTATTCAAAACATGAGAATAATAGACATTTGTAGAATCATTCATAATAGCATTCAGACTATAGCTAAAGGGAAAACCACTGGAGGATTGTAACATCCTGCTCTGATTTACACATTATGTGTACAATCACTAGTTGAGGTTTAGAGTAGCGAAAATTTGGTTCATCCTTTAAAGCCTATTAGTAAATCCAACATTCACACTTATGAATCTCATGTAGGATGAAGTTTTCAAAGTAAGAGTAGTGAGATTCCCTCTACTAGTTATGACATACCTTCTACCTCTGGAACACCTACTATTTCTGATGTTATGGAGCTGCTGATCATACAACAAGGTGATATTACGAGGCTTCATAGTAGGATTGATCGATTGGAAGCAAGAAATAACATCAATTATGATTATTAGAGGAAAAGAGTGGAATATGATATAACTTATCATGATACTCAAATGAGATTTAAGGGGGGAGAAGCTGGTGTGATATTTTCTACTTGCCTCTGTTATATTCCATACCATACTGAGGATGAAGGAGTAGAAGAAGAAAGAGAGGATGATTGGTAGTGTAGTATTCTGTTGTTTGTTATGGTTGTGTATTTTTGTGTTCGTTATTTGCTTTTGTGTAGAAGATATGTGTAGTAATTGTACTTTTGTTTAAATTTAGAAAAGTTGTATTAAAACTTATGTTGGTTTGTTACAGTTGCAGTAAAATTGTAATGGATGTTATATTAAGTGCGTAAAGTTGTGTTTTAAATTTTCTTTACCCTACAAATCTTTGATATATATGTGAACAATGCTTCTAACTTTCTTATGCATGTAGTAAAGTTTTTAATTACTACCTGCATGCTTCAGAAGAATCAAAAGCTCGGGACAAAATGTTAGTTTGTTTTTTGTTTTTCTCTCTCTTTTTTAATTTAATATGCACTGAAAAACATAAGTTTGGGGGAGTAAAAATTAACTTTTATTTGTTCTCAATTAAAATATATTTTCAAAATTATTGTAACATCACTTCAAGTAATTAAGCTTAACTTTAGAAGACTAAATTTTTATTTAATTTAAATATCATAGTATATTTGAATGAAAGTTTTTAGTAATGAATGTTAACTTTATGGGGCAAGATATTTAGTATAAGAGGATTATACTATATTTGATTATTTAAAGTAAAAAAAATGTATTTTTGAAATGTTAAGAGTCTTAGAGGTCTATGTGAGGAGAAAAGATTGTGAATCTATGATGAGTCATTTAAAAACTAATATATATCTATAAAGTAAAGCGATGTTACAAGTTCAAACTTTAGGGAGAGGAGAGTGAAGTTCAAATTTATTAAAGACTGTTCAGATATAATAATCCTCACAAGGAAAAAAAAGAGAAAAAGCAAAAGAAAGAAAAAGAGGATTGAAAACCAATCCCAAAAAGAAAAGATAAAAGAAAGAAAAAGAAAAAAAATATATGTGAGGAGAAGCTTGGGGAGATGCCTAATAAAAATTTGGCTTCATTTGAATCAACTTAAGGAAAGAGCTTAGTTATATTTCAGAATTTATATTTAACTTTTAGCATCCTTACTAATAGAGTTTTCATGAGCTTCTTTTTCATTTGATCCTTCAAAGCACCCTTTTTGTGACAAATTATGGTTATTCTTGAAATGAATAGGAGACTAGAACTCTTAGACTTAGTTACTAAATGTTTTAACACCTATAGTTTCAATTATTGAAAATCTTTCTAAAAGTCTTGCTTAATACTCATTTAAATAAAAAATCATAGTATTCTTTAAGTAAAGTTCACTACTAAAAGCCATATTTTTATATAATAAAAGGATTACTTGAGGACAAGTAATAGTTAAGTTTGGGGGATTTTGATGCATTAAAAATATATTTAATTTTTCATATATATTTTGTACTCATTTTTGGTGATATTGCACTTTAAAGGAAGATATTTTTCATTTTTTGCTGCAGGCATGATGATTTTAGGCAATTGGAGCAAAAAGAAGCAAAAATGAACGAATTTGGAAAAGGGCAAAAACTAGATTTTGAAGTTCTGGCGCCGATGGCGCCAAAATGGGTAGCGACGACGCCCAATGTTGGTGGAGGCCAAATTCAATGTATTTGAATGACTTTTGAAGGGATTCTTGAAGCATCTCTTAGGGAAATCGTCCCTATACTTTTTTAACTTGATTTTGGTGCCTGAATTAAATAGAGGGATCTAAAGAAGAAGTGGTGTGAGTGTTTGAAAAATGTTTTAGAGTCTAGGGTTTGGTGTAGTGTTGTTTTTTGTAGGAGGAGAGAGAAAGTGAGAGATTGCTTCTTCCCTACTATTCCAAGAGAGAAGTGTGTGTTGTTGTGAAGAGATAAGGAGACTCAAAGAAACTTCAAGGGATTTGCTTAGGAAAGAAATTGAGATAAGTTGTATTTACTTCTTATTATTTGTATGAATTTTCTTTTATATATAAAATCTTTATTTTGTCGTATCTTCCTCTTGAATTCTGAGTAGATTTCCTAGTCTTTCTCCTTGCAATGGTATATGGTGAAGTGAGGTTTATATTGGATGTACCATATAAATGTTAAGAAACTGTGATGATCTATCACTTCGTACATCATTTACTTTTTGATACACCCAATTGAATTGTTAAAATATGTTGTGAAACATACGATCCAAAAGGACTATTGTTTTTACAACAAAAGTGAAGATTACATTCAACGTTCATGAATGAGTGATGTATTTCATGTGGGTTGGTTGCAAATAAACAAAGAAATATGTTTATTGGGCATAGAATTGGAGATTTTAGGGTGACAAACTAAAATCCTTAATTTGGTCCTAGTGTTTGGAAACTAAAAAGAGAGTTAGCCTTTAGGCGAAGGGAAGTGGGAGATCTAGAGTGAGAGCCAGTATCCTCCCAGCCTAACCATAGATTTCGGGACTAAACATAGGATTAGCCAATGTTCTTTATAGCACTTGGAAAGGGGTAAATAATAGGTATGTTCCTACTTGGCACAATACAAGAATCTGGCTAATCTTTATCATCCACTCACCATAACATCATTGTAAGAGGAAGGAGACTTTCTATAAACTTGAACCTTGCATTATTTCACTTATAGTTGTAGTAGTTAACTTTGATTTGAAGTATAGAAAGTACTTTAGTGATCTTAAAATCTCTAGCATTGTTACACTTTAGCAACTTTAGTATTTATTGTAAGTGCATTGTGAATTTGAATATTGGATTTCTGTGCTATGCTTGAAGTTTTGCTTCCTCCCTGTGGGATCGATAACCAGGACTCCGCTAGAGCCCTATATTACTTGAATGATACGTTGCATATAGATTAGCTGCTTTCTTAATAAATTGATTATACTTTGTGTTGAACAAAAAAAATACATTTTTAAATATTTATTCCAAGGTTGGAGCCACGCAGCAGTGGGGTCAACTACTTGAATCCATTTTCTTAATTAAGTCCTGTTTAGTGTCATATTTTCATTTAATTCTAATAAGTTAAGATCATTTTTATAAAATAAGTCCAAGTCTTCCTAGGTCTACCTCTACCCTTTTTAACATAAATCGAATCTAAAACATCTACTCTCCTAATCGGATCATCAGATGGCCGGCTACATGACCAAACCATCTAAGTCATATCTAAAACATCTTAACAAGAAGAATGAGAGACATAAATACTGATTTTGTACAAATTATTCCATCTCAAATGATTATTCAAGTTGGTCAAAAGAATGGGAGACTCGTGCGTCCTAAAGCTTCCATAAAAATATTTTAATATTAATAGCAACAACAGAGTAAATAAAAAAAACCAACTTTGATGAGTTCACACGAGAATGCTCTTCTAACAATTAGAACAATAATAAGGAAAGCCATTCAAGATCAAGCAGCCTTTACACTACTAGATGAAGGTAGCCAATCATCAAATTTGCTCTTGTTAAGGTATAAGCTTAAACCTAAGTGCATTTCATCCTTAATAAAGTGTTTCACATGACATCTGACCCACTTTTTGTATGATGTAATTTATGTTTATAGCCACGGAACCAAAAACTTGATCCCGCTTTAAATATAGGAATATGATTTAATGTATAATGTAGATTCTACGCAAGTATACGTATCGTATCAAGTAATACAGGGCTCTAGTGGAGTCTTGGTTATCGATCCCACAGGGAAGTTTTTAACAGAATTGTTATCAGCTAAATTTTAAGGAATTACTTAATAAAGTGAACAGAAATTCTAAGTAACTATAATAAACTAAAGTAAACTAAAGTAAACTAATGCTTGAAATAAGTTGATTTAATTAATTCAGAAAAAGTATCCTTCTCCTTGTTTTTAGAAAATTAAGTGAAATGATGAATTTAATTAGAATTTTTAAATTGTATTGTGACAAATAGGAGCATTCCTATTCTTTACCCTTTGGTCCGAGTGCAAAGAACATTGACTAATCCTATGTTTGATTACCGAATCTGCGGCTAGGCTGGGAGGATACTGGCTGCCACTTCAGAGCTCCCACGTTCCCCTCACCTGAGGGCTAACATCTACACTTCAGCTCTCAAACAGTAGGATCGAATTGAGTATTTTAGTCTGTCACACTAAAATATCCAATTCTACGCCCGATAATTAATATTTCCCTATTTATTTGCACCCTCCTTCTAAGGCTTTTGATTTCCCTAAATATTGGATGTAATTTTTACTATAGTTGATAATTCAACATATTTTAACTACTCAATTGGTCAGATTGAAAGTAAATTAAGTTTTAAGTAAAAATTATCACAATTTATTTATATTATATTAAGTGCCTTTATTTAATTTCATCAAACCACATAATTTTCATGAACAAGGAGAAAGACTAAGAATACTACTCAGAATGCATGAGAATAAAACAAAGCATGAATTTCATTTAAAGTTAAAAATAATAAACAAATATACTTATCTTAATTTCCTTCCCAAGCAGACTCCTTGAAGTTCCTTTCACTTTTACTTCTAGTACAGCAACTAAATAGTACTCAATTAAACTAATAAACTCACTAAACTCACTCAGACTACACTTAAGACACTAGAAATAGACTCACAGAAGACTTAAAAGACACACACAAAACTCTAGAATTTGGCCTCTATTTATAGAGTTAAGCAAAGGTCCAAGGGGTGCTTAAACACCTCTTCAAAAAGTGTCCAGGTTCAATGTATATGCATTTTGAATTGGCTCGCCGTCGGCGGGAAACAACCTCGACGTCAGTGGGGCTTCTAGAAGGTCTTCAAACCACGCGATCTCGCTGTCGGCGGGCTCGGGCTCGCTGTCAGCGAGGTAGTTATAATTCCTTCAGAAATTTCTCCTCACGATCTCGCCGTCGGCGAAGTAGTTATATTTGCATGAATTTCTTCCTTTTTGATCTAAATTTGCTCCATTTCGTGCATTTTGCTTCTATCACCAATAAATCTTCATTCCTGCAATAAAATAAAGAAAATATCTTTCTTTAAAGTGCAATTTCATCAAAAATAGGTATGAATTTCTTAACATATTTTTCTGTGATTAAAATCCCCCAAACTTAATTTTTACGTGTCCTCAAGTAATTTTAATACTAAATAAAAATAATGATTTCTATAATAGAATTTTTCAACTCAAATAATATATGAATTAATTTTAAATAAAATTATAATAAAGTTAAAAAGAAATATTTCTAAGTAATTTCAATTAATTTTATAGAGATAAGATTATTTAGTTATTAGGTCTAAGATTTCTAGCTTTCTATTTATTTCAGGAAAGACATTATTAAAAATTAATAAATTACTTAAGATATTTAGATGATAGGAAATTCAAGAAAACTCTATTTAGTAAAATACTAATCCATAAATATAAGTTTAGAAATATAGTTAAGTTTTTACCCTTTAGGTTGAATCCATTGAAGCCAATTTTTGATAAGGCATCTCCTCAAGCTTCTCCTCACTTATATTTTTCTTTTCTTTTCTTTTCTTTTCTTTTCTTTTTCTTTTCTTTTTCTTTTCTTTTTCTTTTCTTTTTCAAGTGAGGATTACTGTATCTGGAAAGCTCGTTAATAATTTTGAACTTCAATTTCTCTTCCTAAATTTGAAACTTAAAATACTTCTTTGCTTATATATATTTCATAATTTTTACTTCATTAAGTTTCTATCCTTTCTTTTTCACTTAAATACTTAAGAATTTTTAATTTTTAGAATATAGTTTCCCTTATATTAAATAGTTTACTATATTCTTATTCCTTTTAACCAATATCTTATTCCATTAATTAATTGAATTACTAGAAATATTTTCTTTTAACTTTATATAATAATTAAATAAAGTAACTCATATTTATTGAATTGAAAATTACTATAGAAAATCATTTAATAATAATTTTTGAAAATAGAAATTGAGAAAAATTTTAATAATTAAATTTGTATTTTTACCTTCCCCCAAACTTAAATTTTTTCTATCTATACTATATAGTGAAAAAGGGAAAGTATATAAATAAAATTCATCATACCTTTGAGCTTTAGGTATTTCTTTTCTTTGAAATTTTTGCAAGCTTTTTCATTACTTATAGAACCTGTACTGTTAGTATTCTTCCATATATAATATTTAAAAAGAAAGTGCAGGGATGGAAATTTTTTAAAATAAGTATCAAACATAACATAGAAAACTTAATTTGTTACTACACATACATTTACAATAATACATTAAAGAAAAACTAACATCCTATATATATAAAAATTTGCAACTAATTTAACACACATAAGAAATATAACATCATAGCTCAATCAAACAAACAAAACATACCAAGTCCATAGTCTACAGAAAGTACGAAATAATCACATCCAAAATAATAAAATTTCTCAACATAACAACAAATCTAAAACAAACCAAATAAACTAAACAAAAGCTTTAATCTTCTGCATCAAAATCCCAAGCTATATCATCACCCTGATCTCCAGGCTGAGAAGGCTGAGCAGGCTGGTACTGTGAATATCGGGGGCACTCAGGAAAGACAACATCTAAATCACCACTCCTATAACGACGCTCAGCTTCATAGCATGCAATCTCGTACTCTAAATGTCGCTGGAGATATTCGCTATCATAATCGTGTCTTCTCTCCAAGCCTCCGATCCTTTGATCTATATGCTCAAATCTTCTTTCCATATTTTCTCCAAATAACTCAAAACTCTTTCTACTCAGGGTTAACTCATTCATCAGATCTTGAAGGGTAGGAGTGGTGTACCGAGGGGTGGTTCATAACTAGTAGAGGGTATATCTCTACTTGAAGAAGGTACATAATCCCTTGTCCCGGATCTCCATCCTTCATGAGATTCATACTTCTTAATATTAGCAGCTGAGTTAGGGGTTTCATAGGCTCTATCCATTCCTCATCATCTCTTGCCTCTACCCCAGATAATTGGCAAAGTGCATAGATAAGACCAGGATGTCCTAATCCTCCTCCACTTTCATTTCTAGCAATGGCTAATATGTTTTTATATATAACATTTCCCACATTAATACTCTTCTGGTTCTAAATACAGAAATTCAGAACTGCTCTACCTCTTGTTACCTCACTATGGTGGTAGGTAGGTAACAAAGTAGAGCGAATAAAATAATGCCAGGCTTTTGATGTTGCATTTAGCATAGAAAGAGGGAAGTTTACCCGTTCTCACTGCTTTATCTTCCGGACTCCTTTCCCATCGAGTGAGAAAGTCAATCACCTCTTCTAATGGTCCTTCCATAGTTCCAAAAGTTTCATATTCGCTCCAGGTGTCTTGAACTTCATAATATGCGTTTATTCTAACAGTAGCTGAAATCTACGAAAAATCCTCTAACTCTAACTGATGCATCTTCTGCCTGTGTTAAGTTTATATAAAATTCTGTCACAACTTCTACAACTGCTCTGTTAGTAACGAAACAGAATTTTTCCCATCCTCGCTCCTTTATAACTCGCTCTACTTCTCCTCCTGGATTCTTAAAAACTCGATCTTGTATGCACTTTCTTGCTTGAATATTTTGAAAATATCGTGTTTGTGCTCTCGCATTAATGAATCGAGTTTCATCAAAATCTAATCGTCGCTTTTGTCATGGAGCCATTTCTCGATCTGTGAAATTTACAAAATTTTTAAATAAACTCCAAAATATTACTAAAAAGGCTTCCCACAACAACTAAAATCCATTTAAATCGATTTCCATGAAATTCTTCCAAGTATTTTCTTCACATTTCAAAATTTTTCAAAATATCCCAACGTAGAAGAAATCAATGGTGAAAATAAAAAATTTTTGCATAGGAGTGAAGCTCTTACCAAGGGAAGATGAAATCTAGTGTCAAAAAGTGTTGAAATCGCTTCAAATCCAAGATCTCTCAAGCCCTAGGTCGGTTTTTTCGAAATTTTAGGAAGGGGATGATGAATAGTGTCGGTTGACCGGTCAAATATAAGTCCTTTCGCGTTCTCGCTGTCAGCGAGATTTTTCTCGCCGTCGGTGAGCTAATTAATTCCATAAGGCAAAAGTTTCGGGAAAAATCCGCCGTCGGCGAGCTCGGTCTCGCTGTCAGCGGGTTTTCTCGCTGTCGGCGAGGTCCTAAAAATTTCAATTTTTGAATTTCGTCAATCATTTTCAACCTCGAATTGCCATTAATCAATCTTCCGATCACTTAATTTGAATATTAATAAGAAGATTAGGTACTATACTTACAAAAATTCACACAAAACAAACAAAATATCTTTATAAATGAAATCCATCAAACTTACAAATTTCACACTAACAACTTCACACATACTTAAATTAATTGTTTAAATCCATACCACTCAGCATCGCAATCCAAACCATAACACTCTAAATGCTAAGACATAACAATTTACATAAAATCTTATCAAATCTAAAGTTCGACTCATAATAAAACTTAAACTCCAAAATAAACACTCACACATACAAATATAACATAAACATATAAATCCTTCCTACTCTTCCGTATCTGAACTAATATCTTCTCTGATATTCCCAATGTGACGCAGGTGCACAAATAAATTGTAGAAAGGCCTGAAAGGGAATTCTGCAGTAGATTCTTCATTAATCCATCCTTTCGTCTTAGTAGATAAATAAAACTAGCCTCCGCATGTCCAAGTATGATCAAAGTGCTCCTTCATTCTCCAATCAATATGATCAAACATATCGGAGATATTGTCAATGGAATTCATCACATTTTGCAATTCTTTCTCCAATCCTTTAATCTTCTTCGAATAAAATTAGTCTTATCGGTAATAGGTCTTGCTAAAGAATTGTTCTCGTGATGCTCGTCGAAATAACGAGTGATCTCATCATTGTTATCCAAAGTGGGAAACATATCAGTAGGATCCAGGGGTTTCCATGGTAAAAGTACTTTTTCCCAAGCCTCATAAGAAACTTGGTAGTGACTGCATAAAGCAAATTTAGTAGATGGGTGTCCAAGTCCATGCACTGACCCATGCACGATTAATCACAATGCAGACTTTACTATTATTGATCCAACATCGATAGGTAATCCAATTTGAATACAATAATTTAATATAGCGCATTCCTTTGAAACTTTATTTACTCTCATGTTAGGTAATAATTTTGATGATATAAAGAAATGCCAGTGATTCGAGACAGGGTTTAGAAGTGATGCAGAAAAACTAACATACCCGTCTTCTCGTAACTCCCAATCATCCGGTTCATCAGTCAGATATCTATAGATCTCGTTCATATTATATCTTGAAGGCACAAAGTTGGAATAGTGACAAACAGAGGTATTTTCTATAGAAAACAATTCATTTATCCTTGCAGGAGTAAATGTTACCCATCTTCCTTTGATGTACACATTTCCATGGTTGATCGCATGTAAATTAAAGTAAAACACTTTGACTACTGGTATAACTACAGTGGAAGTTGTATAACAAAATACCTCCCAATGCCGCTGTGTGATCATTTCTTCGATTTTTGTAGTAGCATTCTCTACTCCTCTATTGACGAATCCTCTTTCTTTGATAAGTCTTTTCTTCATCAAGCTTTTGTTGAAGATTCGTTGTGCCTCCGAACTAATAAATTGTTGCCGGTTGAAAACTTCAGTTTTTGTTGTTTCTAGGAATTTTGAGGCCATTTTGGATGAAATGGATTGGTCTCTAGTCGTTCCTAAGGAAGAAAATGGTGTAAAAAATCGGATTTGGAATAATTTCTTACGAAGGAATGGCTTAGATTCGTCCAAAACCGCACGAAAAATCTTTAAGAAACCAAATTTTAAACTACCTCACCGTCTGCAGGAAGTTCCTCGCCATCGGTGACTTAGTTATAAAACTGAATGAGTAATGGTCCACGATCTCGCCATCGGCGAGATTCGTAAAAATCACCTGTTTTCGCTCTCGTCTGAATATTTTCTGATCTCATATAATAAGTTCAATTTTTGTGATGATTCTAAATAATAATTTGAGTAGTAAGATTTATTTTAATAATATAGATTCACTAATATGTAGATATATATAAAAAATAAAAGACTACTATGGGTTGCCTCCCATAAAGCGCTTGGTTTAACGTCGTCAGCCCGACCTAGTTCGCTTAGTGTTCAGGTTGACTAAGCATTAAAACCTCTTTAAAATTTGGTCATCTATTTTCGAAATATGGTTTTAATCTATGTCCATTTACTTTAAATCTATGTCCTGTTTTTGGATCTTCAATTTCTATAGTTCCATATGAAAATATTTGAGTTACAGTGAAAGGTCCTAACCATCGAGATTTCAATTTTCCAGGAAATAATTTCAATCCATTATTATAAAGCAAAACTTCTTGTCCTGGTTCAAAATTTCTATGATTAATCTTCCGATCATGCCATAATTTCATTCTTTCTTTATAAATCCTATCATTATCATATGATTCATTCCTTAATTCTTCCAATTCATTTAATTGCAACAATCTCTTCTCACCAGACTTCTTTCATATTATAATTAAATTCTTTAATCGCCCAACATGCTTTATGTTCTAATTCGACTGGTAAGTGGCAAGTTTTTTCATATATAAGCTCGTAAGGAGTCATTCCAATCGGAGTTTTATAAGCGATCCTGTATGCCCATAATGCGATGTCTAGTCTTATAGACCGCTCGACTCGTTAGGGTTTACGTACTTTTCTAATATATGTTTAATCTCTCGATTAGAAACTTCGACTAATCCACTAGTTTGTGGATGATAAGCGATCGATATCTTATGCATAATATTATACTTTTCCACTAGTTTGTGAATGTATTTGTTTCTAAAATGAGTTCCTCCGTCAGTGATAATCACTCTCGACATTCCAAATCTAGTAAAATTATTTTTCATTAAAAATTTTGAAACACTTTTAGCATCACACCTAGATAAAGCTTGTGCTTCAATCCATTTGGAAACATAATCAACAGCTACTAATATATATGAGTTTCCAAATGACGGAATAAAAGGTCCCATAAAATCTAATCCCCAAACATAAAAAATTTCAACTTCTAATATAAAATTTAGAGGCATTTCATTTTTTCTTGAAATGTTTCCTATTCTTTGGCATTTATCGCAAGTTTTGATATATCTATATACATCTCTAAATAGAGTAGGCCAATATAATCCAGATTGTAGAATTTTATATGCAGTTTTATCTGTCCCAAAATGTCCTCCAAAATTAGAATCATGACATTTTTGAATAATTGGTTCAATTTCTTAATAAGGTACATATCTTCTAATAATTAGATCCTTACATTGCTTATATAAGTATGGTTCATCCCAAAAGTATGATTTAGTATCGTGAATGAATTTTTTTTGTTGTTGCAAAGTTAACATAGGTGGTAAAATGTCACTTACAATATAATTTACTATATCAGCATACCAAGGTATTTTCAACTCATTAATATTATAAAGTTGTTCATCGAGAAAAGCTGTCTAAAATTTCATTATCAGTATCAGATAATTCAGGATTTTCTAATCTTGATAAATGATCAGCAATTTGATTATCAGTTCCCTTTTTGTTAATGATCTCAAAATCAAATTCTTGCATTAATAATATCCATCTGATTAATCTTGGTTTAGAATCCTTCTTTTGCATTAAATATTTTATAGCAGAGTGATCAGTATGCACAATACATTTAGTTCCTATTAGATAATGCCTAAATTTATTAAAAGCATATACAATCGCTAATAATTCTTTTCGATAATCGTATAATTTATTTCAAGCATTATTTAGAGTTTTACTAAGCATAATATATAACTTTGAAAATCTTATCATATCTTTGCCCAAGAACTCGCTCCTATAAGCATAATCACTAGCATCACACATAAGTTCAAATGGTTTCTCCCGGCTAGGTGAAACTATTATAGGTGCTCGTAATTAATTTATTTTTTAATAATTCAAAAGCATTCGAGTATTCGATTGTAAATTCAAATTTCTTGTCCTTTTCAAGAAGTTGGCATAGAGGTTTAGTAATTTTTGAAAAATCTTTAATATAGCGCCTGTAGAATCCAGCGTGTCCAAGAAAACTTCTTACCTCTTTTACCGTAGTTGGAGTTGGTAATTTAGCTATTACTTGAATTTTTGCAGGGTCTACTTCCATGCCTTTTTCCGAAATTTTATGCCCTAATATAATGCTACCTGTAACCATAAATTGACATTTCTCCCAATTTAGAACTAAATTAGTTTTCTCACATACTTCAAATACCTTTTCAAGATGATTTAAGCATGTGTCAAATGTTGTTCCGAATACAGAGAAATCATCCATAAATACTTCTATTCCACTATCAATTAATTTACTAAATATAGACATCATACATCTCTGGAATGTTGCAGGTGCATTACTTAATCCAAAAGGCATTCTTCAAAAAGCGAAAGTTCCATAAGGACTAGTAAATGTAGTTTTATCTTGATCCTCGGGAGCAATTTGTATTTGATGATAACCGGTATATCCATCTATGAAACAAAAATATTTGTGTCCAGCTAATCTATCTAACATTTGGTCTAGAAATGGTAAAGGGAAGTGATCTTTTCGGTGGTCGTGTTTAATTTTCTATAATCAATACATATTCGCCATCCAAGTAACTTGTCTTATAGGGATAAGATCATTATTTTCATTAGCTTTGACAGTAACTCATCCTTTTTTAGGTACACAGTGAATTGGGCTTACCCAAGCACTGTCAGAAATAGGATATATAATACCATTATCTAACCATTTTAAAATTTCATTCTTAACTACATCTTTCATTATCGGATTTAATATCCTTCGTGGATCTGCTTTAGGTTTATGTTCATTATCGAAAATAATTTTGTGCATACAGATTGAAGGACTAAATCCTTTGATATCTGCTAAGGTCCAACCAAAAATTTTCTTATATTTTTTTAATGTATCTAAAAGTTTTTGTTCTTGAGATCCATTTAATTCAAATGAAATAATAACTGGTAGAGTTGAAGAATTTCCTAAGTAAGCATATTTTAAATGATTGGGTAACATTTTTAACTCAAGTTTAGGAGGTTTAATAATTGATGGAACTATATTCTTTTCAGTGTTTTCTGTGTTATCCAAAAATTCATATTTCTCTTGAATATAATCTAATTTTTCATTTATATCGGATTTTTCAATTAATTCAATATTTTCCTTTTCTAATTTTTCTTCATAATATTCCTTAAAATGTTCTTTTTGTAATTGATCGAGTACTTCCATTCGAAAACACTCATCATCTTTTTCTAACGCATGATATTTCATTGATTTAGCAATATTAAAAGTTACTTTTTGATCATTTACTCTCATAGTTAATTCTCCTTTCTGAACATCGATCATAGCTTTTTCAGTGGCTAAAAATGGTCTTCCTAAAATGATAAGAATTTCTTTATCTTCTTCCATATCTAGAACAATAAAATCTACAGGGAAGATAAATTTATCCACTTTTACTAATACATCTTCAATAACTGCTTTAGGATATGTAACGAACGATCGGCTAACCGAAGAGTTACCGAAGTAGGTGAAATTTCTCCCAATCCTAATCTCTTGAAAATTGATAGAGGCATTAGATTGATGCTTGCTCCAAAGTCACACAAAGCTTTTCCATAAAATTTTTCTCCAATAGCGCAGGGTATAGTGAAACTACCATGATCTTTTAATTTTTCAGGAAGTTTTTTTCTGAATAATAGCACTACACTCTTCACTAAGTGTAACCATTTCATTATCAGTAAATTTTTTTTATTTAAAATATCTTTCATGAATTTTACATAGTTTGGCATCTGTTCTAAAGCTTCTACGAAAGGAATATTTATCGTTAATTTCTTTAGAATTTCAAGGAATTTAGCAAATTGTTTGTCTTTTTTATGTTGAATTAGTCGTTGAGGAAATGGTGGTGGAGGTTTTTCAATAGAAATTTTCATAGGTATTAAAGGATTTTCTAAATTTGGATCTCGTTGATTCTTTTCCTTTTCAATTTCCACTTCCTCTTTTTGACTTTCAAGTTCTTTCTGAATTTGAGGTTCTAATTCTTTTCCACTTCGTAATTGTATCGCTTTAATTTGTTCATTTCCCTTGTCTTTAGGATTTATTTCCACATTACTAGGAAATGTTCCAGGTATTCTATTATTAAGTGTAGTAGCGATATGTCCAAGTTGAGTTTCAATATTTTTGATAATTGTTCCTTGATTTTGTAATTGATTTCCTTGTATTTGTAATTGATTTCCTTGATTTTGTAGATGTTGACCCATATTTAATATTAATTCTTCTATAGATAATTTTTTATCTTTAAATTGAGGGTTATTATTATTAAATCCCGGTGGATAATTGGTTTTATAATTAGGATTTCCTTGATTAGATGGATTTCCTGATTGTTGTGTCATATTATTCATCCATGGTTGATTAGTTATATTATTATTCCAATTAAAATTAGGATGATTTTTCCATCCATGGTTATAATAATTTGCATAAGGATTATTGGGTCTGTTGTTAATTGCATTAATTGTTTCATATTGAGATTGGGATTCTATAAGTTGTCCAGATGAATTTTCTTCTAATATAGTTGGAGAGTAATTCATTCCAAATTGATCTAATTTTTTAGATATAGCGACAATTTGTGAAGCTAACATAGACAGTGCATCATTTTCATGAATACTAGCTATTTTTTTTGGATTTAATCTATCAGCAGGCCATTGAAAATTATTAGTTGCCATTTCTTCAATTAGTGCATAGGCTTCATCAAATAGTTTTGACATTAATGATCCTCCGAAGAAGAAGCATCGATGATTGATCTTGAAGATCCTACTAATCCATTATAGAAAGTTTGAATAATTAACCAATCTGGTAAAGCATGATGTGGGCATTTCCTAAGAAGTTTTTTAAATCTCTCCCAAGATTCATATATTGACTCTCCATCAAACTAACTAAAAGAAGTTATATCGTTTCTAAATTTAGCAGTTTTAGATGGTGGAAAATATTTGGATAGAAATTTTTGTGATAATTCTCCCCAAGTTTTAATAGATCCAGGTGCTAACGAATTTAACCACATTTTAGCCTTATCTATTAAAGAAAAAGGAAAATTCTAAGTCTAATAAGCATCGTTAGATACTCCTTCATATTTAAAAGTAGCACATAGTTCTAAAAAACTAGCAAGATGTAAGTTAGGATCTTCAGTAGGTGAACCACTAAATTGATTGTTTTGTACCATTTGGATAATTGCAGGTTTAAGTTCGAATGAATTAGCAGCTACATCAAGGTTTTGAATAGTTAAATGAATTTCATCTAATGTAGGGTTGGCATAATCTCGTAATGTTCTTGGTTGATTGTTATTTTGATTTTCAGGAATATTTGCCATTTGCGTTAAATTTATAATTTCTATGTTTTTTTTTCTAATTCTTTTAATTGTACGCTCTAATTCTGAATCGTAAGGTATTAAATTTTCGTTTCGAAATTTTCGCATATAATTTTTAAAATAAATTTTTAGCTTAGTCCGTTACTTTAGTAAATAATTTCTTTACTTCCCCGGCAACGGCGCCAAAAACTTGACCCACTTTTTGTATGTATGTAATTTATGTTTATAGCCACGGAGCCAAAAACTTAATCCCGCTTTACATATAGGAATATGATTTAATGTATAATGTGGATTCTACGCAAGTATACGTGTTGACCTCATTTTTAATGAGGTCTTCTCTTCTTCTTTTTAGTACTTAGGATCTAGCCTTAGGCTTTTCCTTTGACTATCTTAGAGGATTAGAAATGGGATCCACCACCTAGAATTTCAAACCACTTCTTAGCTCCCTGCAAACTCCACAAACTTGACTGTAGACCCCTAATCACCTAGAGGGTTGAAATAAAAAGTGGAAGTTTAAAGGATGGGTTCCTATAGGACTCTTTGGCCTTAGGACTGCCCTGGGTGGCCTGGTCTGGTGAGGGTTGACTTACACACACTACACTTGTACACTACACTTTCACACACCTCCTAAAACCACACCTATACCCAACTCGACCTCCCTGACTGATGAAGGTGATTCACATGGATGGTCCTTAACCCCTAGGCCCTTGGCTAAGAGGGTTAGGAACAACATAGTGAATGCCTCAAATGAGTCCCTTCATGGCTCATGTGGGCTTGATATGGCTTCATGGCTCAACCAAAATGATTTCATTCCACTTACATTTACCCAATCTTCAATTTTCTAAATTTTCAATTTTTGACCCCCGGGACTCCGGACCCGCCCAACCTACCAAATGCCCTTCAAACTACCCAAAATTTGCAAAATCACCTAAATTACCCAAAATTCCCCAAAATCATTCCTAAACATTTCCCTCCACTCAAATTGATCATCCATAGCCAAAAATACCAAAAATTCCAAAAATACCCCCCAATACCCTCCAAATACCCAAAATGCCCCTCTTGACTCAAAAATCCAAAAATTTAGAAAATTCCCAAAAAATTCCAAAAAATCCCACATATTCCCAATTTCATTTTGTTCAACTTCACCATGGACCAAGTTTGTCAATTTACCCCACTTTTGTCAAAATCCCCAATTTGACCCATTTTAACCCAAAATGAACCCAATGTCAAACCAAACCTACCCAATTGACCCAAATTCTGGTCCAATTCAATTCTAAAATTCAATTCAACATCCCCAACACCAATCTAGACCAAATCCAAGTCCAATTTGATTGGCATTTCAATCCAATTTCACTTTTGACCTTAAAGCCCAATTTGGACCCATGACCCAAACTTAACCCAAACTAACCCAATTCAACTCCAATTAACCCCAAACCTTTTCTAAACCTTCCTTAACATCCCCACAAACAAAACACTAACATCATTTGCCCAAAATTTGGACCCAAACCCCACTCAAATTCAACCCAAAACTAAAAGGCCCAATTTTGATCTAAACCCAAATCTAACCCAAATAAGCCCAAACCCCAAAATCAAAACCCAACCAAAGCCAAAACCTCTTTGAAACATTCCCACAAACATTTCCCAATATCAATTTTACATTAATTTCAACCCTAACCAAACATTGGCCCAAGTTAGCCCAATTTGACCTACATGGGCCCTTTTACCAAATGAACCCAAATCCAACTCCATTCAAACCCAAATCACTCCAAACTCATTTCAAATCATTCATGACATACCCCTAAACCAAACCCAACAATTATTTGGCCCAAGCCTTTACCAAACTTTTATTCTAAAATCCATTTTAAAATCCAAAAGCCCACTTCCCTAAACCATTTTAAAAGCCCATCTTCACTAAATTTCAAAGGCCCAAAATTCATCCAAAGTCCATATGACACTCTTCTTCATGCATTCAATTAAAATCATCCCTTAAGTCCTAAATCAATCAATAAATGGTTCCAAATCAAGCCATATGCCAAATCCCATCAAATCACCCCTAAATTACCAAAATTTCTAAAATCCATTTTCATGAAATTGACCAAGCTTTTTCCCAAGCCAAAGGCAATCCATGAAGCCACTCTTAAGCCACATGCAAGCCATGTGAGTTGCTCACATGTGACCTTACTACATTGGGCAAAAGGAGGAAATCCTTTCCACATTCCCTTAAGGTGATTAACCACTACCATGATTCCCCTTAACCATGCTTATGCCTAATTGTGCTTGGATGGTGACTTGACCCTACTGATTATGTTGAACCAAATCACTTTCCCTTCAGCCTAAACCAGGCATTGGGTGGTGCACCTAGCCCAAAAGGATGGGTTGACCCATTTGGAACCAAAATGGCCTCTCATCCATACCATTTTAATCCAAGCCCTTTACACATGGCATTGGCCAATTGCCTACACTAAACCCCAGCCCTGACCCACCTGAACAAGATGGTGACCAGTGCCTGGCCGGCCAGCCACTAGGCCACAGGAAAACACCATGGCCGAGACATGGGGAGAAGCCAAACTTTGGAATTCCACCTTGCTGAGTTGCCCCATGCCCAATGGCCACCATGGCCGTTCTTCCCTCGACCTAAGCAGTCGATCCCAAGCCCTAACTCCCCACGGGAGGCCCTCCAGGCCTCTCCTATTTAAACCCCACCTCTCTCGGCCATGAGGAGGTGCCGAACCGCACCTTACTCGAAACCCTTCCAAAATTGCTCCGCACCACTCTCCATACTTAGAGCGGCTTGATCCCCAGGTGACAATTTGCCCTAATCCCCACCAACAGAGCCCAATTTCTCAGCCAAAATTCCACCCAAAACCAGGACATCTCCCAATTCTCCACCAAATTCAAATTAAACTCTCCCACACCTGCACAAGACCAAGAGAAGGAGTTCCCCAGTGAAAGCCCCCTCTCTAGGTCACCCATCTGTTCCAGACTCCAAAGGTTGAAATCGGCTGTGGTCGAAACCAAACCTGGACAATTCACCAGGCCAGGAGACTTCATCTGGAGCTTGCTTGGACCCAATCGAAGGTGACACAACCCTCAGATCGAAGCCACACTTCTCTGAGCAAAGGTATAGTCTCACTCTTCTTCCCGATCTTTTGAACATTCTCCATTTTTATTGAATCAATTTCATGCTACATAAACCATATGGATGTGTTCGTCTCTTCAAGACGAATCCATAGAAGCACAAGAACACGAAAATCCGTCGAGAAATGAGTGAGTTCTTAGGGTTTTAGTGTGGACGGTTCTCCTGCCAGGAGGCTTGGGGATGATGAACGGATGCCGTTCATTCAATACACGAGCGGACGGACGGCTCAGATGGCGTCGGACCAGGAGCTGATACGTGAACCGAGGGCCGCGTGGCGCCGAGTCGGATGGTGGCGTCGAACCAGAAAGCACCGTGTGGCTGTTCGGGGATGCTAAGGTTGACGCGGCACTGATTCAGATAAATAGAAAAATAGGGATTTTCTTATTTATTAAATACCCGTAACTTTGAAAATTCATAACTTTGTGTAGAAAAATCCTAAAAATAAAATAAAAATACCCTCTTGCTCAGTGAACATAGGAGAATAATGTGGAAAAGAAATCATTTAATTTCATTAAGTATTTTATTTTTAATGATTTATTTACTCTATGCATTGTTTTAACTCTCCATGCATATAGGAAATTCACCATGGCATGAGACCATAGGGCTTTTGAAGCCTCTGAACTTAAGAACATTCCCTGAATTTTCCAAGGTCAAAGGCCATCCCTATGAGAAGTTATTATTTTTTTAAATTTATGTTGCTGTTTTGAGTACTTTAATTCCAATAATTAGCATGTTCAGAAATAAATTCTAGGAAAATTTGAGGATGTTTCTTATGACCAGAGGACCCTAGGGAAAATAAGTTTTGAGTTAACTCTCTTGGAATAGACACCCAAAATGGAACCTTAATTAATTAAAGCTAATAATACATCAAATTGACTTGAAATCAATTCTCCACTGAGCTCTAGGATCAGTGGAACCCACTACAAAAGTTTAAAGTCAATTGGATTTGGTTAGCCCTATCAAATGGGTTGATTAAGCCATTTAGCCAAACTTAAACTTCAAAAATTCATAACTTTCAAAATACTTTTAAAAAATTCACCAAATTGGTTTTGGAGCCTCTCTAATATCAGGGGAATTTAAGAAAATTAAAATTTCAATTTTCTAAAAAAGTTGATTTTTTGCATTATTTTAATATTTTTAATAATTAAAAATAATAAAAATTATAAAAATAATAAAATTCACCAAAATGTCACATTTTGAATATTAAATACTTAGGAACAAACCCCATATTTTTCTTAAGTCTCTATGATGAGATATTAAATTTTAAAGCCCTAAGGTAATTTTAAAATTAAAAAAAAATGTATTTTCTAGTATTTCCACTAAAATAATTCTAATAAATCAAAGAAAAATCAAAAAATTATAAAAATTGGTTCTCTGGTTTCCTTGATATCAGAGAAAGTTTTTAAAAATATAAAATTCATTTTTCAATCTTTATTTTATTTTTAAATTAATTAATACTCCAAAAATCAAAATAATTATAATAAAAATAATATAATTCAAAAAATCACCAAAATTGGTCCAAGTGGTCCTCTGGTCATTAGGAATTTCCCATAATTTTCTTAAGGACATAAACTTTCCCTTATCCATGTTGTTGAATTTTCCTTTAAAATCCTTATTTTCCACAAAAAATAATTATATAAATAAATTAAATACAGAAAAATCACATTTTCTCCTCTAATATCTTGATTGACATATGAGTGAAGCCACATAAAAATTTCAAATTCATTTAAGCTCAATTTAGTGAGTTATGAAATTAGTAAGTTTAAAGGACAAAATAGTAATTAAAATTTTAACCTATAATTAAAAATTTTAGGTTTAATTAAAAGGGTGGGTAAAATATTTGATACTAAGTTGATTTTGGATGTTAGAAACTTAGGTAATTAAAGGGTAGAAACCTACCAAATAATTTGAATGTAATTAAAATAAACCTTAATTAAATAATTGTTTAAACTTGGAAGAATAATAAAAAAAATTGGAATTATTAAAATAGGGATATTATTAGGAGGAGATTTGTTCTTTAATTTAAGAATCTCTAAATTAATCACCTCAATAATATTTAATTTCTTTAAAATGATAATCCAAATTCAAGATTTAAAATGCTAAAAGACTTAATCATTAAATTAAATTAAAATTAAAACATTTAAATTAAATCCTTTTAAAATTTCAATTAAATTAATACTCTAACAATTAAAATTGAATCATCTTTAAAGCATAAAAAAATATTTAAATTAAAATTAAAAATAAAACCATATTAAAATTTAAATTAAAGTTAAAATAAAATAAAATTAAATTAAATTAAAATTTAAATTAAATTACATTAAATAAAAAAAAATAAAATCAAGTTAAAATAAAATTAAAATTAAATTAAATAAATAAAATTAAATTAAAATTAAAACTAAATCAAATTAAATTACATTAAAATTAAATTAAATTAAGTTGAATTAAATATAACATCACTTAAGACAAAGAATTCAAAAATAAATCTAAAACAACTTGAACACTATTCCAAACTTAAACCCATTAATTGAAATTAAATCAAATCACAAATCACTTGAACGTTAATTTGCCCTCAAAAGCTCTTGTTGTCATAATTCCTAAACAGAGTGTTAAGTGAAGTATTACTTCACTCATAGGATATTCAAATGTCCTAGTTCACTGAGCAAGATAACAAAACTTGAACTCCTGGATGATTGATTCATCGTATAATTAAATTCTCTTGGACTTAAAACAATCCTAGAGGTATTGAAAAGATGTTTAAGATTCGTCTTAAGCACTTCCTCAATATAACAGGATATTTATAAGAACAATTGAACTTGATTGTTCTTAGATGAAGAAAATCACCCTTAACAAAACACAAGAACCTAGACGTCATAGGAGATGACTAGCTATAGGAATAGGAACTTGGTAGAAAACCATAACCCTTCCCTTAGCTTTACCTAGGAACTTGCTTTAAATGCTTAAATATTCTAAATTGTGTTTAAGTGCAGCTCGGGATGACGGGAAGACCCTCCGTGTATGCTTTTATTTTATTGCAATTTACCTTCTTGCAATTTACTTTATTGCAAATGCACTTTACTTTTCTTGCATGATAAACAACTGTTGCATGAAAATCCACACCTTTAGGGTAGCCCCTAAAACTGAAACCAAAACTAAATTAAAATTCATTACAAGATAAAATTCACCGCCATAATATTTCAAAATATAAAACAACTCAAAATTTAATCACAAACAAAACAACAAAACCACAACTACAACTAAATTAAAACGTCTTGTTGGATGATCGGGAATACCTCGGATGATGTAACCTACGTGTTGCTAACGGGATTTCCCACGGTCTAAATGAAAGTGTGGAACTCATTTAGTTGAGTTTAGCAAATTCATCTGGACTAAGTGAATCCGATAAAAATAACGATGCCTGAAGGATGGAACCGTGGGATCTTAACCGGTGTTGTTATAATCCACTTTAAGATTTGTTTTAATTAAAACATAAAAAAGACTTGGATTTTAAGATTTTCTCTAAACCAGAACACTTTTCTCATCTCTTGATTTTCATCTTCTATAACTAAACCATCCGCAACAACAAGGAGCTCGTGAGCATTGTGGGCAGCACGACCATCGTCATCAGCAAAACCTGAGTCTACTTCAGCAAAACTTTGTTAGAATTAAATAACTAAGCCATAGGACTTCGAGGTAGTTTTCCTAGTGCAACATAAATCCTCAACCTTTTGTTAGGCATTTGCATTGCAAATTAAGCCCTAACCGGTCTTAGGACTCCGAGGTAGTCGTTTGGTACGACATAAACCCTCACATCTTCAAGGCTATTTGTATGATTTTATCATACAAATATAAGTCCTAATTAACTAAAATTGGCAAGATTGAAATATAAGATAATGTTAGGATTTTCTCAAATCTAAGCCAAACAATAGGATAGTCGGGAAGTTGCCAAGATTCCTCTTGGATCCTCAGCTTCTCCTACTTCTCTTCCTTTGGATTCCCAAAACAAAATGTTCCAAATTTGATCCATTCCCTATTGAAATTCCAAAATTCAATCCCTTGAAAACTTAAACTTTGAAATTCTTGAGAGCAGAACTATTGATTATTATCGAGAGTTTTCTTGGGTGATTCTCGTCACTTAAAATGTAATTAACTATAGGGGCTCGCCCTTATAGGGAACTTTAAGAACCTGGGTAATATAAACCCTGTTTAATGTTTTCATATTAAGCAGGGGAACTTGTCGGCAAATAAAATGGTTTCCCAGACCAAACGGATGTCACAAATCTTCTAGTTTATTTAACCGAGCCCCATCATCAAGCAGTGTGTCTATTCTCCGGGATAGATATACAGCTTGTGGTGCGGTGCTCGTTTATATAAATTATTCGGGATGTGAGATCAGTTTGATTTCATATCTTAAAATTTTCAAATTTAAAATTATTTTCAAAATAAAATACTACTTTTCAAATTATTTATTTAAATTAAATCTAAAATTCGCCGACAATTTCTGTAGGCGACACTTTTTCAAAAATACAACACTCAACCTAAAAATATGTCGACAATACGTATCATATCAAGTAATACAGGGCTCTAATGGAGTCCTGGTTATCGATCCCACAGGGAAGTTTTTAATAGAATTGTTATGAGCTAAATTTAAAGGAATTACTTAATAAAGTGAGCAGAAATTCTAAGTAATTATAATAAACTAAAGTAAACTAATGCTTGAAATAAGTTGATTTAATTAATTCAGAAAAAGTATCCTTCTCCTTGTTTTTAGAAAATTAAGTGAAATGATGAATTTAATTAGAATTTTTAAATTGTATTGTGACAAATAGGAGCATTCCTATTCTTTACCCTTTGGTCCGGATGCAAAGAACATCGACTAATCCTATGTTTGATTACCGAATCCGCGGCTAGCTCAGGAGGATATCGACTGCCACTTCGTAGCTCCCACGTTCCCCTCACTCGAGGGCTAACATCTACACTTCAGCCTCTCAACAAGTAGGATCGAATCGAGTATTTTAAGTCCGTCACACTAAAATATCTAATTCTACGCCCGATAATTAATATTTCCCTATTTATTTGCACCCTCCTTCTAAGGCTTTTGATTTCCCTAAATATTGGATGTAATTTTTACTATAGTTGATAATTCAACATATTTTAACTACTCAATTAGCCATATTGAAAGTAAATTAAGTTTTAAGTAAAAATTATCACAATTTATTTATATTATATTAAGTGCCTTTATTTAATTTCATCAAACCACATAATTTTCATGAACAAGGAGAAAGACTAAGAATACTACTCGTAATGCATGAGAATAAAATAAAGCATGAATTTCATTTAAAGTTAAAAATAATAAACAAATATACTTATCTTAATTTCCTTCCTGCAGACTCCTCGAAGTTCCTTTGACTTTTCCTTCAAGTACAGCAACTAAATATTACTCAATTAAACTAATAAACTCACTAAACTCACTCAGACTACACTTAAGACACTAGAAATAGACTCACAGAAGACTCAAAAGACACACACAAGACTCTAGAATCCGGCCTCTATTTATAGAGGTAAGCAAAGGTCTAAGGGGTGCTTAAACACCTCTTCAAAAAGTGTCCAGGTTCAATGTATATGCATTTTGAACTAGCTCGGGCTCGCTGTCAGCGAGGTAGTTATAATTCCTTCAGAAATTTCTCCTCACGATCTCGCCGTCGGCGGCCTCGATCTCGCCGTCGGCGAAGTAGTTATATTTGCATGAATTTCTTCCTTTTTGATCCAAATTTGCTCCCTTTCATGCATTTTGCTTCTATCACCAATAAATCTTCATTCCTGCAATAAAATAAAGAAAATACCTTTCTTTAAAGTGCAATTTCATCAAAAATAGGTATGAATTTCTTAACATATTTTTCTGTGATCAACATCCTAAACCAATCTTAGATCCATGTGGTATCTTCTCTTAATAAGATCAAATTAAAACAAATATGTGCACTCTTTTATTGCTAATGATTCAGAGAAATCTTATGCTTACCGAGGTTTAGCCAAATTCAAAGTCAACAAACATGTGAAACATGACTTAAACATCTAAAGTCCAAATGGCTTAAAAAAAAATTGATGCATAGCAATGTAACAACAATCCAAAATTTTCTACAATACAATTGTATTCCTTACAGCGTATACCATTTATACCCTTCATATAACACCAATGGATAATAAATAATTGCTAAATCTCAACAACCTTTGTACAAATATTCTATTTGCTCCATCTCTCTCTCTCTCTCTCTCTCCCTCCTTATATCTCGCATATATATATATATATATATATATATATATATATATATATATATATGGGTTTGTAATCTCATACTATATTAATTTGTTTTTTTCTCTACATTATTTCTACCTCATTATATTTAGCTCCTTATATAGAAGTTCACATGGTAACAAAGCTACAGAAAAAGGCAATCGATTTTCCTCACTGATAGTAGACCAAACACTAGCTATGAGAGACACTCCCATTCTATCTAAGTTAAAATTCTTGATGTCCAATATCAAGAATATCATCTCTACATAGCACACAATAGAACTCACCTTACATTGCAATATAAAACTCTTTAAATATTTTTGAGCAATGGATTTGAAGATTACTAGGATGGAAATATCAGTTAGCCTTCAATACACGTTCAACGTATTGATGACATATTTACATTCAACCCCTCAGGTGCTTCCTAGGCACTTGTGGACCAAATCTTTTCGTATCTCTTTTCTCAACCATATCTCGATACTTACTATTTTACTTTCTTAATGTTGATAGTATTACAAAAATTTTGTCCACTTTAAATCGATGCTTTCTATATAAAAATATTGTTCATGCATTCCACAGCTCATAAATAAACTTGAACACCTATAAACACAAGATAAAATAAGGACTGAATATCTAGCGAAAATCAAATCAAAAGTTGATGTTGTTGCTATAGCTAGCACTACTTTTGACTTTGCAGACATTATTCTCTATATTCTAGATGGTTTACCACCATATTGTCAGGCCTCAAGCACTACAATCCAAAAACAACTTCAAAAGATTGACTTGGATGATATCTTCTCCATGTTGTGCTCAAAACAAACAAATTTAGCAACCAAAGCAATCAACTAATAACATCAATCAACTTCCAATACTCATTTTTTTCTTGTAGTCCCCATAGGAAGAGATCGTTGTCACTTTAATCACTTCACTTATAGCAAGGCTTGCACCTTAAACAATCCTCACACACCTTACACAAACATATCTCTGCTAAGAGGTGGCAAATCCAATCACCACATTATTCAATTCAAAATTTGACACAAAAAGGGGTACTTTGCGGTTAACTACTAATATTGTATTAAGCTTAGCTACAACCATCATAGGGCTAACCTATCATTCTTAACTGATTGATCCACCAATACATCGTAAATTAACCTAAGTGCATCATCTCGCCTAACTCCTGGCATCAGCAACATCTCGAACCCTACACCTTTTGCTATTTATCAACACGACATAGCAAGAAATAGCCAACTACATGTTACTCATACAAATGATAAGATGCTTCCTACCCCTCATATGCTACATATTCCAAAAATGCTACATGTACCTCATTATCTCACAATTCAATTTAAATTCACAAACTAACGAAATATAATCCTTGATTTAACACATTTGAATCTGGCGGCTTCGTCATCAGAAATCATAACTCGAACCACCCTCCTCTCTCTTGCTCACCCCATAATGAGCTATTCTCTATTAAATGCAAATTTTACCTCAAAGTGCCTCCCATCTGCATCGTGTTCCACTCCAAACTCTCCTCACAATCTTGGTGGCATTGCCAATTGTGCCATCTCGATAAATCAATTGTACCCACTATGGCAAAAATCTCATCATAATAGATGTGCCCAAAGCAACAACATTGTATGTGTACATTGTAATTTGGTAAAAACTCACAAACTATTACTTTTCATTTCTACTACTCATAACTTGTTTCTTATACATATTATTACTCTTATGATTCCTCCCCATCACTTCAAAAAACATCTGCAAAATACTATGTTTCTTTCACAAATGCTTTTTCATTTCTTGTTGGGCGTTTCAAATGACAAATAAATTTGACTTAACGTTCATATTCATAAACCACAAAACATGGTTAAACATCAATTCAATATATTTATCATGATCCTTCGATCAAATAGTGTGGAGAATATATTAATCATGCTCTACAAAACATTTTCTTTTGATTTGGAATCTCTCAT
The DNA here is from genome assembly GCA_022702705.1 of Papilionanthe hookeriana x Papilionanthe teres. Taxonomy (NCBI): domain Eukaryota; kingdom Viridiplantae; phylum Streptophyta; class Magnoliopsida; order Asparagales; family Orchidaceae; genus Papilionanthe; species Papilionanthe hookeriana x Papilionanthe teres. Next base: position 179,044,186 of record CM040421.1, read on the forward strand.
CAAATTATTTGCTCATATACCCATGAACAAATAAGAGTTCCTAAATAGAAGAATAAACACTTCCTTCAAACAACTTGTATAGCATTACTTGAAGCAAACTCCCACATTTTCCATGGGCAAGCATATTGCAAATTGATATTTACTACATTAATAGGTTACCATTATCAACTAGCAATTCAATTCCATACCTAGTACACAATACAATCAACTATCAAAATGTACTCACCTCAAAATATTTGGGCACACCTGCTATCCTTAGCATCATTACCACCCAAAAATAAATTTTCCGATTTCAACTCAATGTATTTTTCATGATTATCAAAGTAATTTCATATGTTATAAATGCTACCAGCCCTCTATTGGTAAACTATTTTATTGCGACATATCATCTTTCATGAGGATATTTTCCATACATAACACCACCCATCTCACCAAACCAATAACTTCCTTTTGCACGTAAATCTCTTTTCTCCCTGTTCTTATATCCAACCACTCACCACTCTTTTCGTTCAGTAGACTGATCAATCTTTCTTCTTACCACACTCCATCTGTTACAACTAAAATTTCTCTCCACACTTTTAATGAAAACAGACCTATTCCAATCGCACATCCTCCCATATTATCCTCTTTAATACACTTCCCTGACAATTATTCTTCATCCCCATAATCTAAGTCCCAATTTGAAACCCCAGCTCCACCATCATCACCACCTTCAATACCATCGAAAAATATCACTCGATCACAATTACATACGCTCAACAAAGGAATACTTTTGCTTTACACCACATTACCTCACTACGTCTGGAGCCCACCTGCTACTACATTGCAGACAAATTTGAATGCTAGCACAAAGCCATGTCTGATAAATTTCAAGCTCGTTAAACTTAAGGAACCTTTATGTTAATTTCACACAACCTTATCAAAATGTAATAGGCTGCAAATGGATATATAAAACCAAATTGAACTGTAATAACTCTATTGCTTGCTATAAAGTGCATCTTGTAGCTCAAGGATCAAGACAAAAGTATGATCATGATTACAATGACATATTTAGTGTGGTTGCAAAACAATACTCAATTTGCATCTTTCTTACGGTTACCCTCTACAACTTGAGTCCCATCACTCAATTTGATGTCTTTAATGCTTTCCTTGATGACAAACTCAATGACATCATCCACATGTAGCAACCAAAGTACTTTATTGATCTAAACTACCCTCACTATGTTTATCATCTACACAAAGCTCTCCATGGACTAAAATAAGCACCGAGAGAATATTATGCCACTCTTTCATAGCTTTTACGTAATCTTGGCTCTGATTTAAGTTCAATTAACCCTCATCGAAGCTCTACGATCAAATTATTCACATTTTTATTCGTATTTTTGGATGACATTTTAGTCAAATTTATAAACACTCTTTAGCAAAGTTTTCATGTGAGAACTCAGGGTGAAATCCATCACTTTCTTGGCATCCTAATAAATCACACACTCAAAGGGTTTCGGTTGAATCAAGCCCTATATACTCATGGCATTTTCTCACCGACTGGCATGCTCACTTACAATTCTAACTAGAAGCGCACAATCTCAACAACTTGGTCACTATTTTAGATCATGATTACCCCAAACTACAGTTGTACTATTGTCTCTTGGGCTCACATAAATACCTTGTCCTGATGTTTCATCTGATGTCGATAAAGCTAAAACAAATGGTTAAATTTCTTCAACCTCATTATATTTTTTCATGTGTTTGCTTGGTTACATTCAACAACTTTGCTCTCCCTATCACAAACACCAATCTACATCTCCAAGGCTACTCTAATTTTAATTAGGCCGATGACATTGAAGAATATAAATCTACGACTGGTTATTGCATATTTTTGGCCAGTGATTTAGTAACATGGGCCTTTAAAAAGCAATCAACAGTTGCTCGCTTATCAAGGGAAGTAGAAATCGAGCCCTTGCTACAACAATCAATCCAATTATCTGGATCTGCAGCCTACTTCAGGGATTTTACCTCTCTAACAGCCCACTCTACTCTATTGTGATATTGTTTTTGCTTTAGAACTTGCAAATAATCCACTTATTCAAGCTCGTATGAAATATATCCAAATTGACCGCTGTTTTATTCGAGACTGCATTAATGCTCAAACCACATTCACCATATCTTCTCTAAGGTCGCCCACATATTTCTTAAATTCTTGCCCAACTCCAGATTTCAATATATGTGTGCCAATTGACGCTTCAATTACAAACCATCAACTTGCGGGGGGGATAACAACAATTCAAAAAGCACTACAACAAACACAATCGCATTTCTTACAACACCACCCAATCTAATACCCTTCATCTGCTACCAATGGATGATACTGGACTGTGGAATCTCAAGTACCTAATGACAAATATTCTTATCTGCTCCTCCTACCGAATGTTCAGTATGTATTTCCATCTGAAGAAAGTATGATATGCAGGTCTCTAATCTCACACTCCATAAATTCATGTTTCTTTCCTCTGTTTCAACCTCCCATTATTTAGCTCTTTCTGTAGAAGTTTACACACGGCACCAACTTCAAAGGAACCGCTGGATATTTAATCATACAAAAATCTGCACTACATACGGAATCCTAGGCCACAACCTTCAGAAAAGACAAATATCGACACCAGATCCCCCTTAAACTAAAGGCATGTAAATATTTAAATTTTTCCATAACTAAACTGAAATTCACCAAAAAAAAAAAAAAAAAAAAAAAATTATAGCCTTAGTCATCTGGTGGTAAAAGCCCTTTCATTTAAGCATTGATAATGGTTTCAAGTAGTTGTACAACAATGTCTTGTCGTTAAGCACTAATAACTGTACAACTCTACCTTCACTCGCTGAAAAGAGAAAAAAAAAAGGAAGGCTTAACATGCACCAAAAAAACTTATCAACAAAATGCATTGATAGCACTATCAACGCATTCTGTCCCAGAAGGTTTTACAAGGCAGAAAAGCGAAGTGGACTCGGAAATCTCCGGTACAGCAACCAATCTGACTGGCTTTCCAGTTATAAGTATTGAGATGGAGTTCAGAGCTTCCCTCATCCAATCATAACGGCACAGCTTCCATGCCTCCCATACATCGAGCTGTTTGAATCAATAAAAAAATATTTACAAGTATCAAATATTTGATAAATATTTCTAATTGATATTTATCAAATAATTTAACTATTTAGAAAGGTTAAGGCACATACCCATTTCCTATCATGTGTAGATTGCTCCGGCCAAAACTCAAGCTCCTCTGTAACTTCAAGGGCAAACATGTAACCTCTGCAGGCACCCTCTTGGCCGCAGAGATTCTGTTTACTCTTGCTTCTGAATTCCCATACGCCCAATAGAGAATCCTGAAGAAAATAATGGATGATCATTAATTAAATTCACCAATATTCAATTTTTCTTTTTTCTTTTTTTGCTTCAAATTAACGATTCATAGAAATTAATGCAAATTCGTTATTTGAATCTTAGAAATATCAGCACATAAAAGAATTAACCAACCAAATAAACTGAGAAGATTGAGGAAACAAAAGTTTTCCATGAAATAAATTGTTGATCAGGAAAATAAAATATATTTTTATAAGCAAGGCCTTGATAACACTAAGGACTTTTAAAAGCAAGAGCAGGATAGAAACAAAGTCACTTTTGACAAAAGGAACCACCGGATAGCAATATGCTGGATCAGGTTCTATTAAATGATTGCAATCCAATAAAGCCATGAAAGGCACGTGCAACCAAATAATTGATAACTGCCATTATTTTTGTTGATTGATAAGGAAACACACTGATGTTGATGCAAAGATTACTCATCCATAAGTTCTGTGGCTTGGAGATGATGAAAATTGCAATTATGGCTAATAGTAGCAACTTCTGTGGCTAACAAAACTCCTCATGAAGAAAAAAAAAAAAAAAAAAAAAGTATGTCCAACAAAATTGATTATTGGAGCGTAAAATCAAACTCATCAATTATCTGCTGTTATAATTAGCTTGTTTTTGGTTAGTGTCTTCTATTCCAAAATTGCAGTACTTGTAACTCAAATAAAAGAATATTAACTTACGGAAAGCACCTTGAAAGAGATGCATCAATACAGTAACCTACACGATTTAACAATTTTCTTAATCTTAAAAGTAGGATTAGCGGATGCTAATTCTTTTCCCTTCAGCTCATACAATTATTTTTGCTTGTTATACAAGTCAAACATGATTTTGATCCAATTAACTTTAATCTGATTTTCACATACAATAAATAGATTTCTTTGATTTGTTTTTTTACTTTTAAATTTTCCATCATTTCTAGAAGAAGAATTTTGCTTGCTTCTGTTTAAAAAGGCATAAGAGGAAACAAGGAGGTTGAACTTACATGAATGATTCCTCGAACACCTGCTTCTTCCAAAGCTTCACGGCTCGCTGCTTCATCCATAGCCTCATCATTCTCCCATCCACCCTTCACAGTGAGTTTCATCACTTTAATATTCAATGTTACAGCCATAAAACATAAAAATAGCAGAGCAGGTGAAATAATTACCTTTGGGAAGACAAGATCATGCTGATTTGGAGAAGTTATCATAAGAACCTCCAGCTTACTCATCAAATCACCACTAGGGTTCTCAACATTTCGGTTGATTCTGTAAGGTATGCACCTGAATCAATCACAACATAAACAGAAAAAACCTGCGTTGTTAATTTCCATGAAAAATTTACAGTACATCATTCGTAGAAAAGACAAAGGAATCTATTTAAAGAGCAATCTACTTAAGACATTCCATAATAAGTTGAACTAAGATGCTCTTCTCATGTCTATATTATCCAAAAAAATTTAGCACTGCCGAAAGTATTTTAAGAATGGATCTCTTCAGAAATGGTTTAACTCTTCAAAGAGTCAACAGTTCCCATACCAACAAGGTTATATAGATACAGAATACCTATATTTTCTAATTTTTTTTCTGCAAATGTCAGCTTAATTCGCCATTTAGTGGAGAAAAAAAGGTTCATACAAGGAAAACCAAAACATTCTAAACCAAAACTCAAGAAGTTAAAGAGCACTAAACAAGGAAAAAAGATTCATGGAACTATCCATACCCAGCAACGAGCCGGAAAT
>CM040421.1:180251808-180687103 GCA_022702705.1 Papilionanthe hookeriana x Papilionanthe teres
CAGATTAATGGGAGAGAAGGCACTGCAACCTTTGTTTATGCTGGCTGTCATAGGAATGACAAAAAACTGCTATGGGGTCAGATTCAAGATATCAGTCCCCAATTACATTCACCTTGTTTGGTAGGAGGTGATTTTAACATCATTGGTTCTACCAGTGAGAAGAGAGGTGGAAGACCCCCAAAGCTCTCAGAGATGACAATCTTCAATGATAATATCACCGCCGCCAATATTTTTTATATTGGATTTAGAGGCTCTGTTTACACTTGGAAGAGGGGCAAAACCTGGGAGAGACTTGACAGGGTTTTGGTCAATAATGAATGGCTTGCTAATTGGCTTCTTACCTATGTGACTCACCTCAATTTTGCTGGATCTGATCACAGGCCCCTCCTCATATCCATAACTTCTCCTAGATGCTCTAATATACCTCCTCCATTTAGATACCTTAATGTTTGGTCCACTTATGAGGGGTGAAGGAAAATTGGCTCTGTGAGGAACATCCAGACCCTCTAATTAAGTTAAGTATGCTGCAGGTTAATCTAAGCAAAGCCCTTAGAAAATGGAGCTGGACTTCTATTAGGGATTTTTCTTCTGCTGTCCAGGAAGCTGAGAGGGAGTTTACCAGAGTTGAAGCTGTTGTCCAAGCTGGTACTGCACCTGAAGACTCCTATTATTCTGCACAATCTAATCTACTTACAGCCACTAAAAAATTGGATCAGTATCTTCTACAGAAAGCTGCCTTAAATCATTTTCTCCATTGGGATAGAAATACCCACTTCTATCATGCCTACATTAAGTATAGAAGAAAATGCAATACCATTCATTCCATTTTTTCTGCTGATGGGAGAAAACTTCTGGATGATAATGAGATTGGTATGGATGTTGTCTCATACTTTGAAGGGCTATTAAATACCACCCCTATGTGCAGGATACCTATTGATGGTACCCTTTTCCAAGAGAATTTCCAATACACCAGCAATCTTGACCTCACTGGCAAGGCCATAAATTCTGTAGACACCTCTAAAACTGCAAGTTCTGATGGATATACAGCTGATTTCTATCAGAAGGAGTGGACTCTAGTGGGGGGTGATGTTGTTTCTGCAGTCCAAAGCTTCTTCCAAGGTCAATCTCTGCCCAGCTATTTTTGTGCCTCTAACATGGTGTTGGTTCCAAAAAACTCTATTTTGCAAAGATGGGAACACTATCGACCTATTAGCCTTACTTCTGTGATTAGTAAAGCTATCAGCAAAATTATGGTGGGGAGAATTCAACCACATCTGGATAAGATAATTAGCTTGAACCAATCTGCCTTTGTCAAAGGCAGACTCAATACTGACAATGTGTTGCTAGCTCAAGAACTCCTACTGGATTTGAACAAAGCTCATAGGGGTGGCAATCTGATTTACAAGCTTGATATCCAAAAAGCATATGATACAATTAATTGGGAGTTCATCATTGAAGTTCTGACTGCTAGGGGATTTAATCATCAGTTTTGCAATTTTATCTCAAGGTGGCTCCACTCCAATGAACATTCCATTTTGATTAATGGTACTGCTAGAGGTAATTTCAAAGCAACTAGAGGATTAAAGCAAGGAGATCCATTGTCCCCTACTATCTTCATCCTTGCAGTGGACTACTTCTCCAGGATGATTGATCATGACTTGCTGAATAAAAATTTTGCAAGATTCCATCATAGATCAAATGTCTCCATTACCCACCTGATTTATGCTGATGATATTATGGTGTTTTCCAGTGCCCATAAATCTGCTGTGAATAAGGTTAAAAAGTGTTTGGACTCCTTTCAACAACAATCAGGTATGGCATTCAATGCTGATAAATGCCATTTGATTTTCTCTAAATTGACAGCTAGCCCAACCAAGCACTGGATAGTAGACTACACTGGCTTCAAATGTAGCACTCCTCCTCTCAAATACCTAGGGGCATATCTTACTTTGGGTAGATCCAAACAGATACAATTTGATGATATCCTAGCCAAAATAAATTCCCAACTCAGTAGCTGGACCAACTCTTTTTTATCCAATGGAGGTAGAGTCACTCTTCTTAAGAGCATTCTAACCACCTTCCCTTCTTACCTCCTCTAAATGATCACCATGAAGAAAAGTACCCAACTGCTGATGGAAAGGGTATTTAACAGATTTCTTTGGTCTGGCAAGACAAAACAACTTCACTGGACCTCTTGGCAAACTGTTGCCAAACCTACTGCTGCAGGTGGCCTAGGCTTTAAAGGTTTCCCACACATTCAGCAAGTTAATCTTTGCAAACTATGGATACAATTCAGAGCTCAAACCTCATTGTGGGCAAAGTTCATGATGGGGAAGTACTGCAGGTCCTTACACCCTTCCCAAGTAGAAAGAAATTTGGGGGACTCTAGAACTTGGGTTAAACTTCTTCAGATGAGATAGACAGCTGAGGATTTGTTCAATTGGAATCTGGGGAGGGGTGAAATTAACTTATGGCTTGATAATTGGTGCCCCAAAGACTGGTTAGTAGCTAGGGGCACACCTGCTGATCACTCCTCTAAGGTATCTGATTTCTGGGAGGGGTGCAATTGGTCCCTTCCCCACCTCAAAGCCATTCTTCAGGACCAATCAGCTGAACTGATTTCTACCATCAAAATTGATAGAGCAGCTCCTGATTCCATCTGTTGGCCCAAACACCACCTTCAGAGTACTTCTAAAGCATTCTATAATTCTTTATACCATTGGACTCCTGTGCCATGGAATCTTTCTGTTAGGAATAAATTCCTGTCTTCTTCTATGGCCTTTCTATGTTGGAGAACCCTTCACAGATTAATCCCCACTGACGACATTCTTAAGCTTAAGGGACTTAGGGGACCTTCAAAATGTGTGTTATTAAATTCTCAGGAGGAATCTATCCCCCACATGTACTTCAATTGCTCCTTCTCCAAATCTATTTGGCAGCAGCTTTCTGTCAGCAGGATTATTCAGTATAGTCACTGGGGAGTTTTCAGTAATTTCTGGTTGGAGGGGAGCACTCAGAATATTCACACCATCCACTTCATTGTCATATGGTTCCTATGGATGGCCCGGAATAATGCTAAGTTCAATGGTATTGCTGCTTCTAGTGTGAAAGTGGTGAATAACTGCAAAGCTTACCTTCACAAAATCATCATCCATAAAGGATTTACCAACCTCCTAAATATTGATCTCCCTAGCCCTCCTGCTCCTAATGTTAAATTGGTAAGATGGCTTCCCCCCACTAGACCAATAATTAAAATTAACACTGATGGTAGTTATTCAAAAGATAGAGCAGGTGTTGGGGGTATTTTCAGGAACTTCCATGGCCACTGCCTTCTATATTTCCATGCTATTGTGCTTGCTACTGATGCTTTGGAAGTTGAATACATTGCAGTCTTATATGCCCTGCAGTTAGCCAATATTGCTCATTGGTCCAACCTTTGGATTGAAGTTGACTATATTGCTCTTATTAACAGCCTACACCAGGAGAGAACTACTGTTTGGAGGCACAACTATTGGAACTACCAGATTCATCAGCTTACCCCCCCTCATACTTCATTCTCCTCTATCCTCAGGGAAGGTAATAAAGCTGCCCACTGGTTGGCAAGTAAAGGTGCAACTTCTCAGTAGGTGAGGGTATCCACTGCCCCCCCCCCCCAACTGAGTTAAAATTGTTAATTGCTGGGGATAACCTGAGTCTTCCCCATCTCAGAATGGAGAACATCTACCCCATGTAGCCTTCTGGTGGATTGGCTTCCCTGGGTCTCTTGGTTGGGTTTGTTTTATGGATACTCAATGGTTTTGACTGTCCCATTGACCCATCTCATAATGACTGGCCTTCTCTAGCAACTGGATGGAGTCATTCTGTATCTACAGCCTTCCCACTTCTTCGCACATTTGGTTATCATTTTTGCTACTTTCCTGTATGGGCTAAGTTGTAATTGGCAGAGAAACATAGGATCTTTGTTTTTGGTTTTAGATAGTTCTCATTCCTATTTTGTACTCCTCTTCCTTTCTAACATGTAAGGAGCTAGTGCTGCTCTTTTTCTTTAATATATATATATATATATATATATATATATATATATATATATATATATATATATATATATATATATATTGATCTTATTTTAATTCCCTATCTCATAAGAAAAATTGATATCTTAAAGGGAGATGGTACATTTACATGTTGAAAATTATCCAAGCTATATCATTCACTTATCAAACTGATGAAAACAATTTAATTTTCACGTACCAAACCTATCATACACAAAATTGTCATATTTGTTATTAAATATTTAAATATTAAGTAATTTCATATTATATAACAATCATAAGTTAATTGCATCGTAAAAAACACATTTCTTATCCAAATAAATTTGTCATGCTTTCTAGGCATTTCAAAAATTTCCATAGCATAATTTTTTTAAGCGTAAAACCTTGAAATTTTTCGTTAATAGATATGATAATTTCCCATTAAAAATTATAATACAATAAATTTGATTTATAGCGACATATAATAAAATAATGTCTATAAAATGAATTTTTTTTCTCCCAAGACATGATTGTTAAAAGTTCAATAATAGAAATTTTATTCTTCCATCAGAGTGCTTCTTAGGTTCTAATAGCCAAAGTAAATAAGATAAGTCAATCAAGTTCCTACTGAGCTAGATGTTATTAAAATAAATATAAAGTAGCTAAACCTTGATTTGATTGAAGTACTTTTTTTAGAAATATTAATCATAATAGCAAGAGTGATAGCAATCGTTTCCTCTGTATGCTGATAAGAGAAGAAATATCAAACAACATTCTTCATACTAAAATTAGCCTCCAATAGTTTATTATAAGTAACTGTTGCCATCTCCTAGCTTTATAGAATAAATGAGAAAAACCTTTATGACTTGGGTCCTCACCCGAAAAACAATCATTAACAAGATCTTGCAATTTAGGGCCAGCATTACAGGATTTAGTTAAATTAGTGTCAACCAAATCCCACTTTGTTGACTCTAATTTGACAATAATATGACACAAAAGTTTTAGCAGTTGACTGTGATTTATGGACATTTATTTTGCAAGAATTTATGAACTCAAATTTATATAAATTTATAATAATTTTGTAAAGTCCAAGCATTCAACGCAAGTATACGTATCGTATCAAGTAATACACGACTCTAATGGAGTCATGGTTATCGATCCCTCAGGAAAGTTACGAAGTAAAAGAAAGTGTTTCACAATAGGTAATGTAGCACTGAAATCTGATTTTCAAATTGCAATTAAAGTTTAATGTTTACTTCTACTACCACTATGCAAAAAACAGTAACAATTAATCAAACAACAATTACTTCTAATAACTTTTAAAATAGAATTAACTAACAGACACACACTAAGCTATATATTTGAAAATATTTTGATATATAAGAAAAGTATCTTTCCTCTTGCAACGAGAATATGATGTGTTGATGATATGGAACGATTATCTATGGTATTATGCCAATAGGAGCATAAATGTTTCTTTACACTTGAAAGAGCACCCCCTCTTCCATGCATGAAAAGAACATTGATATATCCTAAGTTTAGTCACTAAATCTAAGGCTAGGCTGGGAGGATACCAGCTCTCACTACGGAGCTCCTACTCACCCTTCACCTGAATGCTATCCTTTTAGTTTAGTTACTAATCTTAGGACTGAATTAGGGATCTCAGCTAGTCACCTTGAAACCTCCAATTTTAAGTCCATCAAAACACATTTCTCTATTTATTTGCACCCAATTCCCATGAACTACGCAATTCATCCATGTAAATAGAATGGATTCTTCATTATTGTTGTAGGACACTAAATCATTTTAGAATTAATGTTTAACAACACATTTTAACAATTCAATTGGCCAGATCGAAAAGTAAATTAAGTTTGAAATGAAAAACCATCAAAATTTCTTCAATACATTAAAAGCACTTCAAATCCACATCAATTCATCATCACATCTCTATGCAAGAAGAAAGACAAAGGAGACTACTCAGAATTCATGAAGAATATACAATAAAACATGGATTTTATATATATAAAAAAGTCATACAAACCACAAAAGAAAATACAACTTATCTCTTCCCCAATGAAATTCTCTTGAAGTTCCTTTGAATCCTTTTCTCTCTTCTTTACAAAACTTAATTCCCTCTTTAGAATGGAAAGGAAGAAGCAATCTCTCACCTTACTTCTTCTCTTTCACTCCTTAGAGAAGAATTTCTCTCAAATTCTAACTTCTACACACTTTTCTTCTAAGCCCTAACACTCAACACACATACTCCCTCTCTAGAACCACATTAAAACTCCAGAACACACACACCATTTTTGTCCAAAAATAATTACTTATAAGTTAGAAATGAAATCCCAAGAGTTTCCATATACATCCCTTCAAAAAGTCTCCAAAACTCTTCAAATTTGAAGTCCTATGACATAAGGCGCCGGCGGCACTCTATCGTCAAAATATTATCGAGTTTTCTGGAAAATGGCGCCGGCGGTGCCAGAAGCTGTTTTCCTCCTTTTTGCTCCGAAATCATTCTTTTTCGCTTCTTTTTGCTCCAATCACCTATCATCATACCTGCAATAAATCATGAAAAATACCTTTGTTTAAAGTGCAATATCACCAAAAATGGGTAAAATTATATAACAAAAACAGTATATATTTTTTGTGCATCAAATGCCCCCAAACTTAACTATTACTTGTCCTCAAGTAATCCTTTTAATTTAAAAAATAATAACTCTAGGCAATGCACTTTTTACCTGTAAGATAGTAAAATTTTTCATTTAAAAGAATATATTGGTTAGATCTTAAGAAAGAAATTTAGTGTCCGTTTGGGACAGCTTACAAGTGCGGCGGCATTTTTGAAAACACCGCAGCACTGTTTGTATTGAGCTTTTTCACAGCTTATTTGAAAAATCCATTTTCAAAATTGTGATGTAGCCGGACCGCGAGGGGACCCCCGCGGTCGGATTATCGTTCGTGTTTTCTGTCTTTGAATTACCCCCGTACCCTTGTTCGTATCTAGCTCCAGTCCCCCTCTTTGGCTCCTCCGGTCTTCTCCATTCGGTCCTTCCTCACACCTCGCCAGATCCTCTTCGGTGCTTCTGGTCCTCTTCTTCTTCGGCTCTTCCGATCCTCCTCGCATTTCGCATCATCTTCGGCTCTTTCGGTCATTTGTCTTCTTCGGCTCTTCTGATGAGATCATTTTCTCTTGGTGAAAGCATTTTCTAGATTTGGATCGAGTTACAAGTAGTCCTTATTAGATATACTATTTTCCTTATAGTCTAGAAAATAAGCTACATTAGCTTAGCCTCAGTGTTACCTAATGATTCCTTGCATCTGTTCACATTCGTTATGAGTTGTGTTACCCAATTTCAATTATAATCCCATCATAACACTCCCCTAAATTGAATTGAACCATCAATTTCACCCAATTTGAGCCCAAGTCTCATTCAAATCTACTTGAACCAAGTTTACCCAATTTTAACCCAAATTCAACACATGACCAAAATCTCCCAAATTGATTCCTTAACCCTAAAATTTCTACTCAATTGATATTGGAAACTCCTTATGACATTCCCCTTGACCATTTGGAACCTTCAATTGGCCTTGGATCCAACCCTAGCTAAACCTAAACCCAAGTTGACCTAACTTGCCCCAAGTTGACCAAAATCCCAAAGTCCACCAAATTGAACCACCAAAAGAATTCAAAACCACTCCAAGTCTTCATGAAAAATATTTATTACAATCATATACACAATGTTGCTCAATTAATTTGGTCGAAATCAAACCCAAACTCAAGTTAGCCCAACTTAAACCCAAATCAACCCATTTGGACACATTATTCAAATTGAAACAAACCAAACCAAATTTGACCAGATGAACTTCATCGCAGTCAACCTTAGGCCTCCTAGGACTGGTTTAACCTGACCCAACCCAAGCCCTTTGAGTCATGGACCAAAGATCTACCACTTTGGACTATTGGGTTTATCCTTTTGGCTAAGCCTAAGTCCCATCCTTAAACTCTTGTATAAGCAACCTCTCTGTCCAATTGAATGCACTGAACTCCTCCCCCACTCCTCCTTAGCCTGCCAGCCGCCTGCTCTGTCCTTGCCGGCCGCCCTAGCCGCTAGAATAGCTCAGCCCGAGTGCCCCCATACCCCTTTAAACCAAAAATTGAGCCTTGTTAGTGAGGGATCACCTCAGTGATTAATGGCCCTACTCAGCCCTCAACCTGAGCGGCCCAGGGCACTAATTGCCTAGCCCTGAGCTCCCCTCTTTGGCAAGGTCTATAAAATGGCTCCTCCATGGCCAGATCTCAAGTGCTAAAATTTTCTTCATAAAACTCTCCCAATTTGTTCCCAGACCCCATTCCAGCCAGAAGAAGAAAATCCCCAATATTCTCCTGCCCTGAACTCCAACACCTGAGCTCAATTTCTCAGTCAAAATTCAGGACAAAAATAGGAAATTTCTCAAACCTCCACCAAAATCAAATTAACTTCACCCACACCATCCCCAAACCAAGAGAAGAAGTTACCCAGTGAATGCTCATCACTAGGCCACCCATCTGTGCTATCAGCCAGAGCTTCAAATCGGCCTTCATCAAACTTGGGTCTAGGCATTTCACCACGACCAGAGGCTCAATCCGTAGGCTCCTTGGACTCCAACGAACGTGTCGAGCACATCCAATCGAGGCTTCTCCTCTTGGACCAAGGTATGGAAACTTCTACTCAGCCCGAGCTTCCATAAATTCTCCATTTAATTCTACTTAATTTCAATACATGTTAGTCGTATAGATATGCTCGTCTAGGTAAAACGCGTCGATAGAGAGATTTTCTTGAGTTCCTTGATTTCCTTGAGCTCATAGAGATTTAAGAAAAATATAAACATAATTTTCCTCCTCAATTTTATTTTATAATTAATTAATACTCCAAAACTCAAAATAAATATAATAAATAAATTAAAATTAAAAAAAATCACCAAAATTGGTCCAAGTGATTCTCTGGTCAGTAGGAACCTCCCATAATTTTTCTAAGGACAGAAGTTTCACCTTGGTCATGTTGTTGAATTTTCATTAAAAATCCCTATTTTCCACTAAAATAATTATATAAATTAAATTAAAAATAGAAAAATCACATTTTTCTCCTCTAATGTCTTAATCGACATGTGAGTGAGATGACATAAAAATTTCAAATTCATTTGAGCTTAATTTAGTGAATTATGAGGTGAACAAACTTAAGCGGCATAAAGGTAATTTAGGGACTTTAGCCTTAACTAATATTTAGGCTTAACCAAAGGGGAAGGGTTAATATTTGATCTTGATTTTTCTCTTGGATGATTGAAACATAGGGAACTATGGGATATAAACCCATTAATCACCTTTAACATTAAAGAAGAAATCTCAAATAATTATGTCATCAAACTTTGGATGTTAATTAAAGCATAAATTATTAATGTTAAGGGATGTGATATAGGAGGATTTTAATTCTTTGAAACTGATTCCCTAATCAATGAAAAGATCAAACTCCATCTAACTTTTACTAATGAAACCATAAAATGATAATTGAAATTAAAAAGAATAATTTTAAAATCTTAAGATTAAATTAAAACAAATTTAAAACATTAAGATTAATTTAAAATAATTTAAAATATTAAAATTATTATGAAACATCATAATTAAACTAAAAAAATGTTAAAATTAATTTGAAATAATTTAAAAGTAAGTTTAAAATATTAAGTTTAATTTTCAAATAATTTATAATTCATAATTAAACCAAATCAATTTAAAATACTAAAATTAATTTGAAATATTATAATTTAAAATATTAAAACTTAATTGAATTAAATGATTTTATTACTTTTCCAATTTAAAATAATTTGAAATATTGAAAAATTCAACTGAAAATTCCTAACTAAATTGAATCAGTTTAAATCACTAATTCAACTTCAATTAAGAATAGTTAAGTTCTTTAATGGACGAATCTGCCCCTTAAGGCTTTCATCCTTATAACTCCTAAATGAAGTATCAAATGAAATGTCACCTTACTCATAGGTAATCAAATATCTCAGTTCACTGAGCAAGGACCAAAACTTAACTAAACCCCGGATGATCAATTCATCCGCATAATGAAATCCATTTGGACTCAAAATGATTTCAGAAGCATTGAAAAGATGTTCAAGACTCGTCCTAATCTTTTTCTTAATCCAATGGGATGTTTTAGAAGAACAATTGAACTTCATTGTCCTTTGATGAAGAAAATCATCCTCAAACACACCTTATGAATTGACTAGTGATAACACTAGTATTTGGTAGATAACCAGAACCTTCCCTTAGCTTTACCTAGGTTTTTTCTTTCAAATATTTAAATAACCTAACACGTGTTTTAAGTGCAGCTAGAAATAAAAAGAAGACCTTCCAGGTATGCTTTTATTTTATTGCAAGTTATTTACCTGCGCTGCACTATACTTTCCTTTCTTGCAATCTGCATGATAAACAACAATGTCACCCTGCATGAAAATTAAAACCTGTGGGATAGCCACAAAACCAAAACTAAAACTAAATTAAAAATTACAAAAAGATAAAATCCACCACCATAACATTCAAATATAAAAATACTCAAAATTCAATCACAAATAAAACAAAAATTACAATTATAACTAAATTAAAACGTCTCATTGGATGATCGGGAATTCCTTGGAGGAGGTAATCCACGTGTTACTAACAGGGTTTTCCCACGGTCTGAATGAAAGTATGGAACACATTAAGTTGAGTTTAGTAATTTCATTTGGACTAAGTGAATCTGATGAAAATAACGACGCCGGGATGATGGAACCATGGGATCTTAACAAGTGTTGTTATAATCAGCTTTAATGTCCCTCTAATAAAATGTTAAGACATCTCAACTAAAATATTTCTAAAACATGACACTTCTCTCTTCTCCTCAATTGACACTTCTTTAAACTAAACCTGCTACAACGAGGAGCTTGGAGCATGCATAGTGCACAGTACAACCATCTTCAACAGCAAAACTTATCTACACCAGCAAAACCTTTCCTTAAAATTAAAACAACAAGCCATAAGACTTCGAGGTAGATTTTCTAGTGCAGCATAAATCCTCACCTTTTTTTTAAATCTTTGTATAGTACTACTGTGCGTATAAGCCCTAATTTGCTTTAGGATTTCGAGGTTGTTGTCTGATTCGACATAAACCCTCCCATCTTCCAGGTTGTTTGCATAATCAGATATTATGCAAAACGTAATCCATATAATTAAATTGAAAGATTGAAACTTAAATAGCTTCATTTCTAAGATTTAAAACCAAACTATAGGATAGTTTGGGAGGACATCAAGGTTTCCCTTGAATCTGTGTTCTTCCCCTAGCCCTCTTCCCTTTTGATTCTGATAAAATAAAATGTTCCAAAATTTGAGCCATTCACCTATTGAATTTCTGACTATTAGATTTTCTTGGAAAACCTTACCTTTGGAAGTCATGAATATAAATATTTCCTGATCTATATCAAGAGTTTTCTCAGGTGACTTCGGTTATCTAAGATGTAATTAACTATAGGGGCTTGCCCTTATAGGAAACTTAAAGACCTAGATTAATATAAACCCTATCTAATTCCTTCATATTGGATAGGGGAAATTGTCGGTCAAAATGGTTTGAAAATCAAGCGAATTTCATAAATTCTTTTGTTTATTTGATCAAGTTTCACCTCAAGCCTTATACACATTCTTCTGGATAAATACATGTCTTACGGCAAAATGCTTAATTATTTAAACTATTATTTATATGAGATTGGTTTGATTTCATTTTATTCAAAATAAAAAAATATTAATTTTAAAATCCACACACACACACATATATAAGTTAAATTAAATTAATTTTCTATTCTATAAAATTAAAACCCTATTTTATAAAACTATGTTTTAAACTCTTCAAAGGAATATTTTTAACGACCGACAAGTGGTTTTCCCAAGCTCTTAGCCTCAAGCTAGGGTTTGGCTAGTACCAACAGATAGAGGACCAAATGAGGGTGACCCTAATCTAAACAATTGCATACTACTCGCCTTCAACCAATCCCAATTTTCCTAAACATTCCAAATTCTTAACCCCTTTGCTCCAAAATACCTAAAATGCCCCCAAAGCCTTAAAATTCACCAAATTTCCAAAATCACCCAAATTGCCCATATTTCTCCAAAAATCATTCAAAAATACCCACCACCACTTAAATTGACCAAAATTACCGAATTTCCCAAAAATCCCCAAAATGACCAAAATGCCCCTCTTAGCCCAAAATTCCAAAAATTCCAAAAATTCTCATAAATTCCTAAAACCTCCCAAATATTTTGGATTTCATTTTTCTCAACTACCACATGACCCAATTTGCCCAATTTAGCCCAATTTAACCAAAAGCCCCAAGTTGACCCATTTAACCCAAAAGTGCCTAAATTAAATCCAATGTCTACCCAATTGATCCCATTGTTGCCTAATTTTATTCCAAACTTTAATTCAACATACCTAATACCAATCTAAGCAAAATCCAAGCTCAAATTGACTCACATTCGAGTGAAATTTCACTTAAAACCCAAAATCCCCAATTTTGCCTAAGTGACCCAAATCCCATAAATTAATATAATACCAATCAATTTCTCCCCAATTATAATTCTAAACCCTTCATAACACTCCCCTAAATTGAATTGAATTTTAAATTGCCCCCAATTTGAGCCCAAGTCTCACCCAAATCCACTTAAAGTCCAAAAATCATAATTTTGACCCAAACATGCCATATGCCCGAAATCTCCCAAATTTATTGCCCTACTCCCAAAACTTCCATCCAATTGATGTTGGGAACTCTTTATGACATCCTCATAGGCCATTTGGAACCTTTAATTGGCCTAAACCCAACTCTATCAAACCTAAACTCAAGCTTAGCCAACTTGCCCTAAATTGACCAAAGCACCAAACCAAGCCAAATTGAACCCCAAAACCTCTCCAAAACCACCCCAATCCTTTTCTAAACACTTTATGACAATCATTTGGACCATTTTGAACAATCAATTTGGTCCAATTCAAGCTCAAACCCAAACTAGCCTAACCTAAACCCAATGTGACCTAAATTGAATCTATGACCTAATGACACTTAAATGGAAACCAATTGAACCAAACTGACCAAACCAACTCCATGGCAGCCAACCTTGAGACCCCAATGACCAGCCAAAACCCACTGACCCAAGTCCATTGAGCCATAGACCAAAGGTCCTTCACTAAGGACATCTCCCCCTCACCTTTTGGCTTAACCCATCTCTCCAAGCATGCCACCCATCATGGCAGGCAATTAACTTCATTAACTCCTCTTTTGCCTCCCATCAACCTACCAGCCACCTTCTTGTCCTTACTGGCTGCCCTAGCCAGCCCGAGCGCCCCCATACCCCTTAAAATTCAAAATTGAGCCTTGTCAGTGAGGGATCACCTCAGTGATCAATGGCACTACTCTATCCTCACCCTAAGCGGCCTAAAGCACCCAAAATCAGGCCCTAAGATCAGTCAATTGACCATGGCTATAAAATCACCCCCTCACAGCCAAAATCCAACTGTTGAAAATTTCTTAACCAAACTCTACCAAAACCCCACGAGAGCTCCTTTAGGCCTCCCTAAGACTATTTCAGTCAATTTCCCCCTCTGGTTCCCACTGCCTGAGTTTAATTTCAGATCTTAAACTTGACCGAAAACTAGAACACTTTTCAATACACCTCCACACAGCACCAAATCTCAATTAATTGCACCCACACCGTCCCAGTAGTAAAACAAGAAGATCCCCCCATCAAAGCCTTCTGCACTAGACTTTAATCAAAGCTCAAAATCATCCTTGGTCACTTTTATACCTAGGCAATTAACCAGAGCAGAAGGCTTCAACCTTGATCTCCTGGGACTCCAACGAATGTGTAGAGCATCTCTGATTGAAGCTTCACTTCTCAGAGCCAAGGTATTATCTCCTTCTTCTTCTCGAGCTTCTCTGGATTCTCCATGTAATTAGGGTTTATTTAAATTGTGATTAGCCATATGGATATATTAGCCATGCTTAGACGAGTCTATAGGATCAAACCTGAAGTGATTTGGTTGAGTCTAGACTGAGATATTAGGGTTTTAGTGTGAACTGCTCTTGACATGAACCAGTCGAAGACGATGAAGGAGCACAGTCAGATCGTGTGTGTAATGCTTAGACAGCCAGGATGGAGTCGGACGGAGATCGGGTACATAAAGCACGACCACGTGGCATTCCCGTCAGATGTATGAGTCAAATGGCGGAGTGACGCGTGGTCTTTAGCAACTGCTGAGGATCCAGTTAGCTCCGCGTGGTTAAGTAGAAAAATCCATATTTTCTGATTTATTTAAATTACCAAAACTTTAAAAATTATATCTTGGCATAGAAAAATCAAAAAAATAAAAGAAAAATACCTTGTTGCTCAGTGAATAGAGAAGAACAATGTGGAAATAGTTTGAAGTATTTTTTATATATATTTTATTTTTTATGATTTAAATACTGATTTTAGTCTTTTAATTCACCACTAACCCAAATATTTCACCATAGCTTGAGCTTTGGAGTCTTGCTCTATCTGTCATAAGGGACCTTCTTTGATTTTTCCAAAGTCAGGGGAGATCTTTGCGAGAAGATTTCTATTTTCAAGTTATTGTGTCTGTTTTTTTATAAAAAATGTAATAAATAAAATAATAATCAGAAAAATACAAAAGTAAATTTTGGTAGGTCTCTCATTATCAAAGGACCCTAGGATAATTATTTCATGGGCTAAATCACTAAGATGTGCACTAATCATCAACTTGACCTAAAATAAACACTTAATTAATTAAGATAAAATAAAAATCAAAATAACCCAAGAATTATTCTCTATTGTGCTTCAGGGATAGAGGAACTCCCTTAAAAATTTTAAAGTTATTTGGAATTAATTTAATAAGTTAAATGATTTTCTTATGCCCAATAACATTTTTGGCACTTAAATGAATTGTAATAATTGAAATATCACTAAAAAATTTATAAAATTAATTTTGGGAGTTCTCTGTGGTTAGAGGGATTTTTTTAAAAAATAAAATTGTAATTTTAATAAAATTTTCATTTTTAAACATATATTAATATTTAAATAATTAAAAAATATCAAAAATCACAAAAATGTTAAATATCATCAAATTGTTACATTTGGTCTCCTAATCACTTGGAAGCCTTCCCTATAATTTTCCTAAGTCTCTAGATCAAGCTATTAATTTTTAAAGGCCTAAATACATTTTTAGAAGGCCAAAAATGAGTTTCCTTTATTTTGCATTAAAATAATTCTACAAACTAACAGAAAATTTAAAAAAAAATATAAAATTTGTTTCTTTGGTTTCCCTGACCTCAGAGAGATTTTTAAAAAATATAAATCTGAATTTTCAACTTTTAAAATATTTTATAATTAATTAAAATTTCAGAAATTAAGATAATTATAATAATTAAATTAAAACTAAAAAAACACAAAATTGGGTTCAAGTGGTCCTCTGGTATAGGTTTTTCTCTAGTAAAAATTTCAAAGTAAAATATTTTGTTTTGATCAAGTTATGGAATTTTCACCAAAAACCTCTATTTTTGCATTAAAATAAATATATAAATTAAATTAAAATTGGAAAAATCATATTTTTTCCTCTGATGTTTTAGTTATCACATTAGTATGGTAACATAAAAATTCCAAAGTCGTTTGAGTTGATTGAATTTAAGAAATTACGAAGTGATAAGGCCCCAAGGACAAAGTTGTAATTTTAAGCGTTTTTAACCTTAATTAATATTAGACTTAATAAAAGGGTAAAATGGGCAATTATTGATCCTAAATATTATGATTGGATGTTTCAGACATTAAAGGGAAAAATGGTAGAAACCAACTTCAATTTTGTCATATCAAAACTAAATGTTTGGATTTTCCTAATTAGTTGTAATTTGGAAGATAATTAAACAAAATGATCCTTAGGGTTATGGGTTGATCTTGGAGGCCAACAATCCACTAACTTGCACCCCTCTTTGGTATATTAAATGATAGCCCAATATTTTGATAAATATTAATTAAACTCACTTTACTTTTTCCAAAAAGAATTGTAGATGTATCAGTCAAAATTTTAAAGGCTTAGTGGTGAGCTAGGATTAATTAATCTTGTTAAAAGAAGTTTAGGAAAGAAAACATCATCAAATTCTAAATATTTGAAAACATTACAAGCCTAATTATGAAAAACATTACAAGCCTAATTATGAAATTAATTGGCTAATTTTCTCAAACAAATTCACTTTTCCTAAATAGGTTTTCACCCACATAATATCTAAATAATATAAAAAATAACAAATGATATTTACCATGTCTTTTAGGTTAATTAAAAAATACCAACTCACCGAGCATAAGGGTATAAAATAGATAAATTATTTAATAAGTATGATAGGTTCAAAATGATCTCAAGAAAGCTCAAAAAAACTGTGAAACGTCTAGATATCTCCTAGAGGCTCTTCACAAGTCTTTTGGACACCTCGCAGGACTGTTGCACCGATCATATTTATTAAATGAAAATATCTCTCAAATGAATAAATAGGGCCCACCGGGTTATGACTTAGGACTCGGTAGGCTTGTGATGAATAAATCTATAAAGTTTTACTTCCCTACAAACATAAATGTTTATTGCAAAGAATACTAAAGTTTCAGCTGAAGGAACAAGAAGACTCACCAGGTACACTTTTACAAATCTACAACGCTTTCTTTTCCCGTGTTTTCTTTAATACACTTTACTTTTCTTGCAATTTACATGATAAGCAACAGTGTCACCCTGCATGAAAACTGAAACCTTTAGGATAGCCACAAAACTAAAACTAAAACTAAATTAAAAATCACAACAAGATAAAATTCACTCCCACAACATTAAAAATATAAAACAACTTAAAATTTAGTCACAAACAAAACAAAAATCATAATTATAACTAAATTAAAACGTCTCGTTAGATGATCGAGAATTCCTTGGAGGAGGTAACCCACGTGTTGCTAACAGGGTTTTCCCGGAGTATGAATGAAAATATGGAACTCATTAAGTTGAGTTTAGTAAATTCATTTGGACTGAGTGAATTCGATGAAAATAACGGTGCCGGGATGATGGAACCGTGGGATCTTAACTAGTGTTGCTATAATCAACTTTAATGTTCCCCTAATAAAATATTAAGATATCTCATTTTTTAAATATTTCTAAAACATGATACTTCTCTTCTCTCCTCAATTGAAACTTCTTTTAAACTAAATCTTCTACGACGAGGAGCTTGGAGCATGCATAGTGGGCAACACAGTTATCTTCAACAGCAAAACTTGTCCACATCAGGAAAACCATTCCTTAGAAATTGAAACAACAAGCCATATGACTTCGAGGAAGCTTGCCTAGTGGAGTATAAATCCTCAACTTTCCTTTAGGCCTTTGTACAACTCTTCTATGCAATATAAGCCCTAATTTGCTTTAGGATTCCAAGGTTGTCGTTTGATACGACATAAATCCTCTCATATTCTAAGTTGTTTGCATAATAGGATATTATGTGAATGTAATCCCTATAATTAATTGGCAGGATTGAAATTTAAATAACTTCATTTTGAAAATTTAAAGCCAAACTATAGGATAGTTTGAGAGGATATCAAGGTTTCCCTTGAATCTGTGTTCTTCCCTTAGTCTTCTCTCATTTAGATTCTGATAAAATAAAATATTCCAAAATTTGAGTCATTCACCTATTAAATTTTTTGCTATTACATTTTCTTGGAAAACCTTACTTTTGGAAGTCATGAATATAAATATTTCCTGATCAATATCAAGAGTTTTCTTAGGTGACTTCGGTTATCTAAGATGTAATTAACTTTAGGGGCTTGCTCTTATTGGAAACTTAAAAACCCCAGATTAATATAAACCCTATCTAGTTCCTTTATATTAGGTAGGGGAAATTGTCGGTCAAAAATAGTTCACAGATCAAATGGATGTCATGAATTCTTTAGTTTATTTGATCAAGTCTCATTCCAAGTCATATATATATTCTTCGGGATAGATACATGTCTTGTGAAGAAGCACTTGATTATCTAAGCTAATGTTTGTATGAGATCAATTTGATTTTATATTTTCCAAAATTAAAATATTACTTTCAAAAATCTATATAAGTATATATTAAAATAAAATCGAATTTCTATAAAAATCCTTTTTAAAATATCAACCTCAACACAATTAAAACGAACGACAAGCTTCAACTAGATCATAGCCATCTGAGACTATGCTTGCTTCTCCAAAATCTTTAGGCTTCTCTTGAAAGCCTTTCTTTCTATCTGAACAGTTCTTCTTAAAATGACCTTCCTTGTGGAAATAGTAGCACTTGTAAGATCTCTTAGAAGACAGGTTTCTACCATTTCTTCTGGACCTTGATCTTCTTTGATCACTTTTAGAACCTTTCTTGCTTGATCTTCCTCTAACCATCAGACTGTCTCCACTGGTTTCCTCCTTCACGTCGTGCTTCTTCTGAAGCTCTTTGGCTCTGATCAATGATTGAACTTATTCCAAATTAATTGTCTGCGCCCTTCCATAAAGCATCACATCCTTAAACTGCTTGTAGCTCTTAGGAATAAAGTTTAGCAACAGCAGTGCCTTGTCCTCGTCATCAATCTTGACTTCGATGTTCTCAAGATCATCTATGATCTTGTTGAACTTGTCGATCTGCTCTGAGACTGATTTGTCTTTGTCCATTATGAAAGAGTATAGACACTGCTTTAGAAAGAGCCTATTAGCCAGGGACTTGGTCAGGTAGAGTACCTCAAATTTTTCCCAAAATGCTTGAGCAGTTGTCTCCCTCGACACCTCCCGCAGAACCTTATCGCCCAAGCTCAAGATTATCAAACTATGAGCTTTATTCAGAATGTCAATCTTCTCTTTCTCTATCATGTTGGCCGGCAGTGTCGCCGGCCCTTGAAAGGCTTCTGCAACACCCTGTTGAACTAGTAAGGCCCTCATCTTGACTCTCCACAAGTCAAAATCATTCTTTCCTGTGAATTTCTTGATGTCAAAGTTAATAGATTCCATTATTGTGGCTTAATCCCACTAATGTCTGAAATAAGCTCCGCTGGGCACCTACTGAATTCCGAGAGCTGACCACCTTTAGTAGGAATAGAATATTCCTTGATTCCCTTTCAGTTTAATTACTCCGCCGCTGCATGATTATAAGCTTTTCTTTTGCACCAGATTTCTTATTTAGTCAAGAAATGTTGCGGCTAGTTGAATATAAAAATCATGTCACGGTGCGCTCCGCGTGCTTGTGTCGTGGCGTGCACTAGCTGTCGCGAAAATCCTCCTCCTTCACAAGATCTGTCCCTTCACGGACCGTTCCTCCTCTGTCTCGCCGAACCGCACAACCTGCAATGTGAATCCAGTCGATCAAAGCTTTCACTGCTCTCTGAATCTGTCGCGATTCGGCTACCTGCAACGTGATCTGCCTTCGCTTATGTTTGTGAATATCGAGCTCCTCTTCTTCGTCGCTGGCTGCGAACACCTTCACATGAACACCTCTAGCCAAGAAATATGGATCTTTCCATAGACGACACCAATTGTTGTGAGATATGTACTTCCTGGTATAGAAATAAAATGCAAAGAACACAAGCAAACACAGATTGTTTACGTAGTTCGATCCAAATAAATCTACGTCCATGGAAGGGAATCACTCAATTAGTTCACTAAGGCAAAAGAAATGGAGAATACATAGCTTATACATAGAGATGAGCCCTCATCTTCCTTCTATAGCCTCCCTCTCAAGTGACACCTTGATACAAGGCCTCAAGATGCTCTTCTCCTCTCTAGCTCTCTAGCTATTCTCTCCTCCTTTGTGGTAGCTTAAGACCTCTTCCCTTGCTCTCGTAAGCCTCACACCCTCTCTATTTATACAAACCAAAAGAGTGGTAGGTGAGCGGTAGGTGAGTGGTAGGTGAGAGGTAGGTGAGATGTGGTAGGTGAGCGGTACCACATTACGAAAGTGCCCTTTTACCTTAATTCATTAATTGGGGGTCAAAATAACAATTCACAAATAACTTTTAATGTTACATTTTTTAAAGAGCATGTTTTCTAAAATAATTATAATAATAGAATTGCGTTGGGGCCATAGATGGTACACACATTAAAGCGGGTGTACCATAGAAGTAATAATCTGCCTTCAGAGGAAGAAAACAATATCCAAGTCAAAATGTTCTAATAGCAGCGAACATCAACTTAAGATTTACATATGTTTTAGCAGGTTGGGAAGGTTCGACCCATGTTGCAACCGTCCTTATGAGATGCATTAAAACAATATGATGGTTTATGTATTCCAAAACGTATATAAATTAAGTTCATATTAAATATCATAAATAGCTAAATTTTTAATTAATATAATTTATTAATTATTGCATATAAAGAGTACTTAGCTGATGGTGGTTACTCAACCAAAAAAAAAATTATCTCTCCATATCGTGCAATAAGATATCACTTAAAAGAACATATGATGAAAATGAATATGTCTGATGAGGTCGTGTTAGAAGAACATATGAACACATTTTAGATGACTCAAGTGTGGCTAGAAAAAGAGATCAAATATTAGCTGTCGTGTGGAATCGCATGAATACCATTGGCTTTTAGTTGAAATATTATTTAACTTCTATTTTTCAAATTAGAATAGTCTCACTTTTGGACATTGACAATTTTAAATTTCAAAAAGAATTGTCTTTTTTGTGAAGAGATTTGTTCTTTTATGTTTGTTATATGTTTTCTTTGCAAGTAAATTTTTTTTTATTTTTTTTTCAAAACAGTATATCATGAATTTATTGTGGTGCTGTAAATATTTTTTAGATATTTTAAGTTATGTATTTGTTGCACATTGTTTATTATTGATAGAATTCATGGATACACGACAATCAATCATTCACCTTTTTTTTCTGAAATGATATTTTCTGCATGAGTTTAGATTTGTTTTTAAAATTCAAAGTTTGGTAAACCATTGGACAAAATAATTAGAAACCATCTGAAGAGAAGATTTCTTTCTTTTTTCGTCTAGCATACAAACACTTTATTTTTATTCTCAGATGCTTCAACGACTTTACAAGAAAGTAATTTAATGTGCTAAAATTGCTGTGACTATCCTAATAGGGAATTAAGATTCATTTATGAAAGATTTACATACATGCCCTTTCCAAGGTTGGTTTCATGATTTCAACATTGCTCTTCTGCATTATTGTATGTTCTTCATGCTTTGAAATTTGATAGTATTGTTTTTTATTCATCCTTTTTGGTTCTCATAAACAATCTTCCTTTGGTTGTTTATTTGCATGCATCCTCGATATGTTTATTATTCATACTTTTAATTTTGATAAGAATTGTGTTGTATGCATGAAGATGTTCCTTTTATGTTTCTACAAGCATTAATTCTTACGAAATAATAGCTCTTTGGAATGCCCTGTTGTTTCGTCAGCTGCAAAGTAAGCCTCTCATTTAATTATTGGAATATTTGCATACACAGTACTTCGTTCCTATATATGAACATATCTAACACCTGACCACTTCAATTTATAGATATATGCAGTCCTACCTATGCATGAAAATATGTTTATCACTTTTAAAAATTAAAAAAAGTGATATTTTTTCTGTGATAGGAAATAATTAGGCGATATTAATGTAAAAAGTAGATTTTAGGTGTTAGATGTATAAAAACATAGCAATTGAGTGGGATGTATTAAAATAACCTTTATCTTTTTATTAAAATATTAGAATTTTATTCTACCATTCATATCTTTTTCAAATATCATGTCCAACAAAGCTTAAATAATATCAGATTCTTGATATAAATAGGGAAGCAAATTGAATGATTATTTGGAAAACATATGCCAAAATTTGCATTTGATGCTAAAAACTAATTCATAACACGTCAACCTGATTATTCACGTGCATTTAATAATACATTTTTAAATAATTATAGCAAGTATGGTATTTTTATTTACTTTACAGACAATCAAACAAACTATGTATTTTGAATATACTATTTATTATTCTACTTTACATGTATATAACCAAATAAGAAAAATGATTTCCCTATGTTTACTTTACGGACAACCAACAACCTACAAAGACATAATAAAAATACAATTATAATACATTAAAAATCTAACAGCTTTTAAAAAACCATTGCCGATACCTAGAGCCACAAAATCCTATGATAAACCGTTGTCGTAGCTCCATGATACGACAGCGGTTTTAACCACCACATTACTGTATTGATTGTGGTGGTTAAAACCGCGGCCGTAACCTTTTTTTTAATATATAATTTTACTTCATCAATTATTGAGCATGTTTACATTCAAAATGATGCTCACATACATTCAACATACCAATATATAATCTCCCACATGATTCCATCAATATAATAACAATATTAGATACAAAGATAATTTGATAAAGGGAGATTTACATACACACCACCTAATTTATATATATTTACATATCTAACAACTAAATTTTATTTTTTACATTTATATCCTCCAAATGTTTCATACACAAAAAATAGCACCATTTTAACTTTTAAAAAGCAAAGTAAACCTTTCATACCTAAGTGGTGTGTATGTAAAAATGAAAGTTTAGGTGTTAGATATGTAAATACATATGAATTGAGGGGTATGCATGTAAATGCCCCTTTCACAAAATAAGAACTCACAAGCAAGATACTTGGAGAAATCATGTTACTCCTTTTCCCACTACAATGCCACAGCTTCATTCATGACTTCCACTTGAGAAAAAATTTGTTCTATTTTTATTTTTGCTTCAAGGATGAGTCAAGATGTAATCCTTGAGAGCAGAATCACCAATAATCTACAGATAGGTATGAACAACAAGATGACAACATTTTTAGTACCAAGTCCTTCAAGGGTTTTACTGATAAGTTTCCTAAAAGCATGCACTTGCCAATACGAATTAGATGTACTAATAAATTGATCACACTTCAAGTGAATTCAAAGAAAAATTAATTCAATGAATCATCTCTCTATAATAGAAGCATAACACATTTCTATTGTTTCAATTCTCATTGCAAACTTAGAGCAACATTTAAAAATTTATAACTAGTATTTATTCATAAGCAAAATCCCTCCCATTAAAGGTAAAATATGAGATATTACTTACTATTAATTTTTAATTAGTTAACCTCTTAATTAATGGGCTCATGCAACTGAAGATGTCAAGTTAGACTCTACAGAAGCTCTTTTATTTTCTTCAGACTTGTTCTTTTCAGTGAGAGGAAGACTCATTGTTTCCGATTTAGTCTTGACAACATCACCCTGTCGGCGATTTTAAAGTTTATATCATGTTGTTTTGAAAATATTTTACTTTTAATTTAATAGAAAAAATAATTTAGATTTAATTTAATAAATTTAGCTTTTGAAAATGGTATTTGAAAATATAATTTTAAAGTATGAAATCTTAACTGATTTCATATATTTAATAGTTTAAATAAATGAGAGTCGCTTCTAAGCCATGCATTAATCTCAAATGATAGACACATTGCTTAACGGTGAGACTCGATTAAATAAACTATGAAAGTTATGACCTCTGTTTGTCCTACAAACCAATTTTATAAGCCGATAAGTTCCCCTATCTAATATAAGGAGGTTAGACAGGGTTTATATTACCTGGGTTCTAAAGTTCCCTATAGGGGCAACCCCCTATAGTTAAGTACATCTTAAATGACGGTTGTCACTTAAGAAAACTCTCGATTAAGATCAGTGGTTTCGCTTCCAAGAATTACAAAGTTTAGAATTCAAACAATTAGATTCTGGAAATTCAAAAAGGAATGGATCAAATTAAGAACAGTTTATTTTGGGAATCCAAATGAACAAAGAAGTAGGAGATGTCACGGATTCGAGAAGAACCTCGGTGACTTCCCAACTATCATATTGTTTGGCTTTGTACAAATGGCCTGAAAGATAGGAGAGATTATGTCATAACGAATGACTGCCTCGGAGTCCTAAGACGAGTTAGGGCTTAAATTACATAATATGATTATACAAATGTCTAAAGATAAGGTGAGGATTTATGTTGCACTAGGCAAACTGCCTCGAAGTCATATGACTTTATTGTTTATCTCTAAGAAAGGCTAAGTTGATGAAGATTAGTTTTGTTGTTGCAGATGATCGTGCAACCCATCATGCTTGCTCCAAGCACCTTGTTGTTATAGAGGGTTTAGTTTAAGAAGTGACAATCAAGGGGTGAGAGAAGTGTCATGTTATAGAAATTTAAAAATTGAGGTGTCTTAATATCTTTTTTGAAACAAATGCTAAAGTTGATTATGACGACATCGGTTAGGATTTCACAGTTCCCTCATTCTGGCATCTAAATTTTCATCGGATTCACTTAATCCGGATGAATTTATTAAACTCAACTTAATGAGTTCTGTACCTTCATCCCGACCGTGGGATATCTCATTAGCAACACAGAGGTTACCTCCTTCAAAGGATTCCTGATCATCCAGTGAGACATTTTAATTTAGTTATGATTGCAAGTTTATTTTGTTTGTGATTAGGTCTTGAGTTGTTTAAACATGCTGGGTTCTTTCAATTTTGATAATTTATTATAAGTACGGTAAGGGGAAAAGAGAAACATGACATTCTAATAAAGCAATATAAATTGCAATGAATAAATGTGTACCTGGCGAGTCTTCTCATTTCCTCCACCTTGCTACAGGAGTTCACGGTTTGGATTGGAAGCTCACGGCTTCAGGAGGTGGCTGCTTGGGAGAAGGAGGATGAAGTTGGTTGTTCTTGGGATGAAGTGCAGGTAGGGAGAGGTTGGAGTTGTGGAGTGAAGTGGAGTAAAAAAAAAATAAAAATGGGGGCAGGGAGAGATCGGGCTCACGAGTTGGAGAGAAGAAAATAAGAGAGAGAGAGAGAGAGAGAGAGAGAGAGTGTGTGTGTGTGTGTGTGTGTGTAAGTGACGTGCGAATGGGTGAGTGAGACAAAAATATGAGTGGGAGAGGGAGAGATGGCTTGAGGGAGTTGTGAAGGAGAGAGAACAAAAATTGATTATCTAAAAAAAATTCTTTTTTTTCTCTCCTTTTAACTGTGAGCTTCCTCTTTTTTTTTGTCTTTTTTTTTTATAAAAACGTGTATTATATATATATATATATATATATATATATATATATATATATATATATATATATTCTTTTTCTTTTTTTTTGCAAAAATAAAGGGTGCATTAATATATAAGAGTTTTAACTACATCTGATGTAAGGGAGTGAAAGCAAGTCCCCAAAAAGTAAATGTTTAAGGTGCCCAAAAGAAAATTAAAAAATTTTAAAGGTTTCAGAAGTAGCAGCAGTTTTTGCCAGCCAATTAGCTGGCTGATTTCCTTCTCTATTTAGATGGCTCCAGTAGATTGTAGTATCCTTTGTGAGAGAGAGTAATGATCTGTGAAGGTAAATCAGCATCCAAGGAACAACTGCAGTGCCTGTCATAATATTGATCAGTTGAAGGGAATCAAATTCCATCCATATATTAGAGTGCCCAGTAGCTTTGGCAGATTTTAGAGCCTAGAGAGCAGTAGTCATCTCCGATTCAAGCGGAGAATTAGAAACTATAGTAGTTTGAAAGCCCCACAAAAGCCTTCCTTTATGATTTCTGCACACCCCCCCACATCCAGCCGAATGAGGATTATAACTCCCATCAAAATTAATTTTAACCCAAGACAAGGGGGAGGAAGCCAGTGAAACAACTTAACTTTGATCTTGGGTCTGATCTTCAGCTGATGAGTAGTACTATACTTATGCAGATAAGTACAACAATTGACATAAATCCAATTGGGAGAGTATAAAGAATCCCCATATTTGTTATTATTTCTTGCCATCCAAACAAACCACCAGATGATCAGTGGACATAAGGATAGTTTCTGAGCTAGCCAATCGTTCCAACAATCTTTCACAGAAAACCAGTCTTTGAAATGAGTGATAATTTGAAAATGATCCAGCACTCTAGTCCAGATCTCCCTAGTCACTAGGCAGTGAAGAAATAGATGAGCAATGGATTCCTCCTGTGCAGAGCACATACAACATCTGGAAACTAATCTTAGCCCCTTCAATTTAAATATATCATCAGTTGGCAGAAATTTGTGAAACAATCTCCAGCTAAAGAATGACATAGAAGGAGTAAGGTAAATATTCTATATTTGGCTGCCCCAATTATTCTGGGTCCAATTTTGCAAAGACTGATAGATAAATGAATTGGTTGATTGAGAGGGGGGTTTCTTGACAATGAGCTTATCAGAATTCATCTGATCAATTTAGATAGACCTAATAGTCTGGATAGTTGATAAGTCCACAACCTCTTTCAGTTTATCCTCATCCCATTGATTAAAAGTCCAGAAATCTGCTACTTTATGATTGTAATTAATAGCAGTATTCGGGAGGGGATATAATTGTTCATCCATTAACCAATTATCTAACTAGAAATTTACAGAACCATCCCCAATTTCCCAGCAAAAGAATTTGTTAGCCAAACACCTTACTTTGAGTAAGCTTTTCCATTGTTGAGAATCTCTAATTTTAACCATAACTAAATCTGGGTGAACATTTCTACAGTATTTTGCAGCAAGGAATTGAGCCCAAAGAGTATCTTGCTTTCTGAATTTCATCCACTGCTTATAATGAAAGATTTTACTAATTTGTTGAAAGCTCTTAAAACCCAAACCCTCAGAATTGATGGGTTTACATAGCTTATTCCGTGTAACCCAATGCATTTGTTTATGTTGACCTTCCCATAAGAATTTGTTAAAAGTAGTCTCCAGCATTCTTTGTGTACTTTTCTTCATTTTGATCATTTGCATAGTAAACAAAGGAAAAGTGGTTAGTATACTTTTGAGTAGTTTCACCCTTCCCCCATTAGAGAGAAAGCTGTTGGTCCAACAGTTAATTTGAGTATCCACTTTATTAACTACTTCATCATAATGGGTTTGCTTTTTCCTACCTTTTATTAATTGGACTCCCAAGTATTTCAGAGGTAGGTCAGTAGAGGAGAACCCAGTGGTTTCTTTAAGCCAATTTTGATGTTTGAAATGTTTACCAGCCAAAAACTGACACTTCTGCTTGTTAATTTCCAACCCAAATACCTGTTGAAGGTGATTAAAGATGTCCAGAGTTTTCTTGATAGCCTATTTACCACCATTAGTAAGGATGATCACATCATCAGCATAAGCTAGGTGGCTTATAATGGGTTTAGAGCTGTGATGATAACAAAGATATGAAAAAGTGCTGTGAGCTTGATTAAGCAGTCTAGATAAATAGTCAAAAGCAAGTATAAAGATTGTGGGGGATAAAGGATCCCCTTGCTTTAGGCCCCTGCCATCTTGGAAGAAACTATGACTTGTACCATTAATAAGAATACTATAGGATGTGTTAGATAACCATCTTTGAATAAGCTGACAAAAAGCTGGGCTGAAACCTCTTGTCTTAAGCATAATATTGATGAAATTCCAGTTGAGTAAGTCATATGCTTTCTTTAGGTCCAATTTAAAGATTAAATTTTGTCCTCTACAAGGTTTATCAATCTCCATTAACAATTCTTGGGCAAGCAGTACATTGTCAGTGATGTTTCTGTTATGAATAAAAGCAGATTGATTGTCACTTACCAATATATGTAGAACAGTCTGTAATCTGCTAACAATAATCTTGCTAATTATCTTATTTAATGTGTTTATGATACTTATGTGTCTGAAGTCATTCCAGGAAGTTTTCTTCTTATCTTTGGCAATTAGAGCTAAACTTGTAGCAGCAAAGTAATTTGGCAGATCAGTCTCAATGAAAAAAGCCTGAACAGCCTCAACCACATCTTTCCCAACAATATCCCAGGCAGTCAAGTACAAAACTGGAGTGAACCCATCAGGTCCCGCAGCCTTGTTCCCCTCTAAAGATTTTAGAGCATGCAGAACTTCTGCTTCATCAGGTAATTGGAGCAAATGCAGATTATGTACAACATTCAGTTGATAAAAAAATAGATCCCCCCTAAACACAGCATAATTAATTGGGCTAGCAGCCAGGTGAGTTTGAAAGAATTGGACAACATTTTCCTTCCTGAGCTTTGATTTTGGTTATAGCATTTAATTGTCTCCTGTATTTAATCACTGCATGGAAGTATCTAGTATTTCTATCTCCAAAAAGTTTATTAATTGTAGCCTTTTGTGTAAGGAACTCTTCTTCTGCTGTCAATGCTTGTAAATACTGTTCCTGAGCATCTATAAGTTCAGTAAGGTTATCCAACCCCATATCCTGTTCAGCCTCCAATTGTATTATCCTTTCTTCCATCTGCTTTACCCTCTCAAGTACATTTCCAAATACAACTTTATTCCATGTCTTTAAATGTCTTGACATCTGTTTTTGTAATCTCCATAGCTTAATCAAAGGATTATCAGTGAATTCATTATGGATTTTCCATCCCATCTTCACCTCGTCTAAAAAGTTAGAGTGTTTTACCCAAACATTTTGGAATCTGAAGGTAGGATAGCCATCATGTTGAAAAGGATAGATCTTTATGAGGGTAGAATGATCAGAAGTTGTTCTATGTAAATGGTGTACATTAGTAAGAGGAAAGGTGTTCATCCAGCTGCTATTGACAAGAAATCTGTCTAATCTCTCCAATATTTTACCTCTTTGCCAGATGAAAGGTGTTCCATTGAAGCCCAGGTCAAACAGTTGAGCACTATTAATTCTGGAAGAGAACTGTAACATGTTCTGAAGGTTAGGGGTTCTCCCCCCCCATCTTTTCACTAGGATCAGCAATGCTATTAAAATCTGCCCCAACAATCCAATTTTCCTGTACGGCCCTACTGATATTGATAAGGTTATCCTAAAGTAATGTTCTATCCTGGGGAGAGCATCCAACATAAATAAAAGTTGCCAGTCTAGAGAATTTGGCAATATTGAAATGCAGGTGAATGATTTGATGATCATCAGTTAGAATCTGGTAATTTAACTCTTGTCTACTATATAACCAAATTTTATTATTTCTATTAGCATAGAAATTGAAGCCCTTGAGCTTATGGAAATACTTGTGGATATTGTTATGGACCATTGGTTCCAGCAAAACAATGATCCAAGGCCTATGAGTCCTGTTAAGATTTTTAATTCTGTTAAGGGTGTGATGACTTGCCACACCCTAACAGTCCAACACAGCAAGTTAATCATGATGGATAGCCTTACCTGCCCTAGTCAACCTAGGGGGAGGGGCCTTAGAAGAATTCGGATCCAATGCATCAATTATATTAGTTTGTAAGAGATATTTGAGCTCTAAAGCATCTTTTCTTTTTTTCCTGTTGTTCTGAACTATCCACACTTCTTCCATTTCAGTAGGCAAATGATCAAAAATAGCCTGGTCAGTAGCATGTATTTCAGGAAGCTCTCTAACCTCATCATCTTTAGCACCTGTTAATTCAGTTGGGACTTTGGGAGAGTGTTGAAGCACATTGCCTGAGAGGGTAACCCTTTGTGTACTATTTCTGGGACTCAAATCATCTCTACTGTCAGTAACAAAATTCCCCTGTCAATAAACCCATCTAACATATTCTTAGCAATTAGGTTCTGCTCAGAATTAGTTAGATCATCCACTATTATTGGAGGAGGAATAACCTGAGTACCTCTGCCCTCAATGCCATCCTCTAAACTGCCTATACCAGTAGGATCAATGTTTCCCCTTTCTTCAGTAGTCTTCAGAAGGGGGGGTTGAGCAGGACCATTTTGTTGTTTACTAACTGGATTTTGGTTTACCACCAAGGGTTCTTTTTGTGCAACCTTGAAAGGTCTAAGTTCAGGATGTACTCTATTGCACTGATCCATAGTATGTCCAAATATATGGCAATGTTTGCAATATAATGGCTGATATTCAAGAACAATTGGCTGCCAATAACCATTGTCAGCGGTTCCCAACCATACCCCATCAATGTATGGCTGAGTTATGTCCCTTTCAACAAGGAATCTAGCTTTAGATATTCTAGAAATATTTGCTGAAGGCATGTCTAACTTGAGAGGTTTCCCCATTGAGTCTGCAATGTCATATAGGATTTGATGATGAATGTAAGGTAGTTTCAGATTTGGGAGGTTAAACCAGACTGGAACAATTGGGGGTTCTTGTGAAGGGTCAAAATCCAAAGTCCATTTCAACAGCTTCATGGTCTTCCCTTCCGCCATAATGAACTTCTTAGAAAATACCGATCTTCCATAGCCTAAGAAGCTTAAGGTCATCAATCACCTTGCACAAAATTTCCAGTTTGGGATGACCAAATTGGAACTTTCCTACCAGTGTAAACTTATATGGTTCAGACAATTTATTGATTTCCTCCTCTGTAAAGATTAAAGCTAGTTTCCCTTACTTCTTCGTGCACCTTCTAATGAATTCACATTCCACTTTCCCTTCAATAGCATCATGGTAGATTTGTGGGAACACTAGTTTGTCACCCAAAGTAACCCCTCCTTCATTTCTAACAGTAACCTCTGCATAAGAACTCTTTCCCACCAGAGAAGGATCAGCAGTAGACAAATCCTGAGCCATTAAACCAATGTAACATTAACTTTCGAAAGAAAGGGCCAAAGCGCCAAATAACAGGAAAAGGAGAGACCTTACTCCCTGTGACACACCAGGAAGTAAGAAAGAGCAGCGCCACCAACCTTAGAGCACGGCCGCCGGCGGTAGTCACCACCGCCGCCATGCAAACCCTAGCAGAGCACAGGTTCCCGCCCTCCTAGTTTATTATATATATATATATATATATATATATATATCAATTTGTGTCATGAGAGATTTGATTTTGTTTAGGAAGAATGGATTTGAATTACTTTTTGTGTACTTTGATCTTTTGTATGAGAATGGGTTGTACTCACCCATTATGAAGATTGGGCTTCATGGGGGCTTGGGTGGACAAGTCTCAATCCCTTGGTATTTGGTTAAGCATGGGTTTAGGTGAGTCAATTTGGGTGGAGCTTGGGTCTAATTTGAAGGCAATTGAATGTTGCATTTGGTCTATCAGGATGTTATGTTGAGCTTAGAATTCAAATTAGGGGGAAATTGATTGATATTGGGTTCAATTTGGGTGAATTGAGCTTTTAAGTGAAAATTGATTTGATTAAATTAGAAAAAATTGGTCAAATTGGGTCATGTGGTAGTTAAGAGAAATGAAATTTGGAATATTTGGAGGGTTTTAGGAATTTTTAGGAATTTTAGAATTTTTTGGATTTTTTGTTCATGAAGGATATTTTGGTAATTCTGGATGTTTTGAGGCTATTTTGAGAATTTTGGTAAATTTGGGTTTATTTGGTAAATTTGAATGGTAGGGAACCTTTTGAAATGATTTTTGAAGAAGGTTGGGTAATTTGAACAAGTTTTGGAATTTTGGTCAAAGTTAAGGATGGAGGGGTATTTTGGTCATTCTGCATTGTCTGGGGCTAGAATATGTAAGTAAGTCATGAAGTCATTTTAAACCTATAAGAGCCATGAGAGAACTCATCTTGGACACTCAACATGTTGTTCCTAACCTTTTTAGCCAGGTGCTAGGGGTCTGGATCCATCCATATGAGTCTTCCAAAGAGTCAGGCAACTAAATTAGGTATAGGTGATTTAAGAGTTTGGAATGTGTGCAAAAGTGTAGTGTGTGCAAACCTAACTATCACCAAACCACCCAGGGTTAGTCCTAAGGCATGGTCATCCTATTGGAACTCGTCTTTGACTTTCCACATATTGGTATTAACCTTCTAAGTGGCTCGAAGATCTATGACCATCTATACAGAATTCCAAGGAGAGCAAGGAAGTAGTTTGAGTTTCTAAGTGGTGGGTTCCATCTCAAGCCCTCTAAAATAGTCAAGGGGAAACTCTATAGCTACATCTTATGTACTAAGCTAAAATTTAAACCTCACTAAAAATGTGGTCAACACAGCCATATGAAGGCTTCACTTCTGAAACTTACTCAGTATATCATATAGAGTCATGTTTGTTGAGACCCTAATAAAATTTTAAACATAAAATAATTTCTGATAACTATCATAAAAACAAATAAAAAGTAACTTAAGAAACGTTAGACTTCTTCTTATGAGAACATCACTATTTAATGTCTCTGTCTTAGCACGAACTATAAGAAGTCTTTTCACCTGAAGAAGGGTCTTAACAAGGTAAAGAAGCCTAAAAAATATACTACATGCATATTTTCTACTGAACAAAACAAGGTAGAGAAGTATAATGCAATAGACAATTGGCACCAACCAGTAGAAAACATATAATATTTCTTGGGTTTCCTGAATAGTGGCCCCGGGCTAAGGATTTTGCAAATGGCTTCCCTGTAAAAGTACAACGAAAGTGTTGACCTCACTTTCACGATGGGTCAATACCTTTTTACCTAGAATGACAATTTTGGTTAAAATGGTCACTCATGACCTAATAACCAACCCTACTGACTTAACAGGTTAATCATTGATCCAAAAGTTAACTTTGGTCAAACTAGTTAATTATTGACACAACAAGCCAATTTTTTTAATCCAGAAAATAACTTTGGACAAATTAATCAAAATTAACTCATAAATCACCACATTAATCAGACCAAACCCTAAAAATAATCAACATGACCAAATTAAACCTGAAGTTCAAAATTTTTGAACTTTATGACTATACCAAACCCTGACAAAGATAAAGAAATAAAAATAATCATACTTGAATAAAAATAGGTTAATCTAGGTCAACCTAGGTCAATATTGATCAACCAAAGTCAACATTTATTAAATTTGGTCAAAACATATAATTTTGAACAAAATAAGATAATAAAAATTAATCAAATAATTAATCAAATCATTTTTGGTTAAATATTTAATATTTTAATTAATTTATAAATTAATTAAAATATAAAAGGTTTAAAAACATGACCAAAGTAAACCTTTAAATAAAAAAGACATAAAATAATTAATCAAATTATTTTGATTAATTAATAAAATATTTTAATATAAAGGTTTAAAAACATGACAAAATTAAACCTTTAAGTAAAAAGACACAAAATAATTAATCAAATTATTTTGATTAATAAAATATTTTAATATAATGGTTCAAAGACATGAAAAAATTAAACCTTTAAATTAAAAAATAATAAAATAATTAATCAAATCATTTTGATTAATTAATATATTTAAAGACAAGACATAATTAAACCTTTGAAAAGACATAAAATAATTAATCAAATCATTTTGATTAATTAATATATTTAAGACATGACAAATTTAATTTAAAAAGACATAACATGACATCATTTTATCCATACATTTCTAATTATTTTATTAGAAATGGAATTTATGACATCACACATGAAGTCATAAGCCCTTTTTTAAAACTTAAGAAGATCATTAATGGGTAATCTAAAGCTCATTAAGACCATCATGATATGATTAACACATCACTTAAACCATAACTCATCATCTTTAACCTAGGTTAAGAGTTATCATTGTGGTTAGGTTAAGGGTTAGGCTTATGTGTCAATCCCTCCATACATTAGGTATGACATGGCCCCATAGGTGGCAAACACCTCTCCCTTAATACAATAGGAAGAAAACAAAACACAAGGTTATATCTAACCAAGGATAAGAACCATCATGAAGAGAAAAGGGTATGTGTCACATTTTCTTCAATACACCTCTTTGCCTGAAGTGAGGTGGCCGACCACCTTAGGGATGATTTTAGTCATCATCTTAAACACCCAATGAAAAGGAAAATCAACTTGAATCAAGCCTTAACCATAGCAAAATTAAATGATGACAAGATTATGCATGAAATGAGTCACCCTCCCTATGTGTCATGCCATGGTGAATAAAACGGCATATGTGTCTTCATTTCCTTATTTCATATGAATTATCCAAGGGAGATTAATCTACCTAAAGATAGCCAGCCAAATCCACCTCATGAGGGAACCAATGGAAGCAAGACAAAATCAAAGGTTAATTCTTACCATGGTTAACCCCAATGATGAAAATTCCAAATGCATCATTACCATGGCTGAGATCTATCCTCAAAGCATTAATGTAAAGGATACAACTCCCCTAGGTGAACCCACTTCAGCCAAAACTCATCCAATCCCCCCCCATGGCTATACATATAGGAGAAAATAAGCCTAAGCAAGAAGAGAAAAGAGAGGAAAAAGTGGCCTAAACTCTACCCAATTCCCTTAACTCCTAACAGCAAACTTGTTTCCTATAACCTTAGAAGTGAATCCCAAATAAAACCTAGCCTTTAACTAGCCTTAATACTCCATGAAATCAGCCTGAGTAGGCTAACCTGAGAGCTTAAAACCAAGTGAGGAAGAGGAAATCTAAAATCCATATACACTTCTCAAATCTAGAAACTTTCTACACCAAAGTTCCTCTTAGGACCTAAGCAATCAAACCCCACCAAAATCAGGCCCTTAAACCCACTCAAATCCGTTAATTTAGGTCAACTCGAGAGCTTAAAATAAGCCTAAACCCGGACAAATCTTAAGTTAAAAACCAAACTCCATAAACCTTTGAATTAGTCATCCTAAACTCATTTAGGGATTGAATTAAGGTCTGCCCAATCAAAATCAGGCTTCCACATAGCCTCTAAAATAGCTTTCCATCAACCTCCTCACGCCAAGCCATCCTTTGATAGAAATCATATAAGCACTCGATTTCGTTCCAAATTGGAGTTAGATCAAGCTTACTGAGGTCCAGATGAAGCTTCCAGACTGATCAAATCAAATCCAAATCGACTCAGACTAAGGTATGGGTTTTTCATTTTAATGGCGATTCGGGTTGACACTTTTTGAAAGAAAGTCTTTCAAAACCCCCACATATCCATATGGATATCATCGTCTGCTCGAGACGAAGGTATAGAGATAAACCTCACTCGATTCCATCAAGAATCGAGCAAGATAATGTCCCTAGAACATGAATGGCTTGCGGGTTGAGACGGGAGAAAGACGATGATCCACAGCCGTCCGATCTTCTTTTTAAATGACAAACGACTGAGATTACTCCCTGCCCGATCCGCTGTTCGGACCCCCACAGCGGATCAGCCGCATTTCAACTGATCCGAGGACACGCGTCCTCCTTACAAATTTTAAAGTTAATCTAGATTTAAATAAATCCAGATTAACCTTAAAATCATCAAAATTACATATCTCTATAAATAAAATCACAAAAATGAAAAGAAAATATCCCTATGCTCAGGATAGTAAGTACTACAATTTGGAATAAAAAATTTAATTTTTGATTTATAATTAATTTTTAATTAATTAAATACTCATTGGAGTATTTTAATTATTAAAAATTAAATATAAGTAAAAAAATTATGAAATTTTTGAGGGATTAATTTCCATGTTCTCAGAAACAATGCATGATTTTTCTAGAGACAGAAAAATTATCTAGGATGACTTTCCTTAATTTCTATAGGATTTAGCAATTATTTTTTATAATAATTCTAAAAATTAAAAATTAAGAAAATAGACAATGTTTAAATTGAAAAGTATTTATAAATTTAGAGAAATAACATTAAACTCTAAATAACAAGTTATAACTATTTGAAAAATTAAAATGACATTTTAAATATATTAAGGATAAATAAATATAAAAATTCATATTTATTTAACCCTAAAAATCCTTTAAGTCCTAGTTAGGTCTAATCACTTTAGACTTAGTTAAAAATTTAAATCCTAATCATATAGGTTTTTAAGACAAATAAATATTAACTAAGTCTAAGACATTATTAAGCTTAATTAATTATTATTAAGCTTTTAAGACATTAAGGTTTAATAAAAATTAATTAGGTTTAAAGTATCCTTAAAACTTAGTTAATCCTTAAACCTTAC
Organism: Papilionanthe hookeriana x Papilionanthe teres; assembly: GCA_022702705.1. Lineage (NCBI taxonomy): Eukaryota > Viridiplantae > Streptophyta > Magnoliopsida > Asparagales > Orchidaceae > Papilionanthe > Papilionanthe hookeriana x Papilionanthe teres. The sequence goes on from CM040421.1 coordinate 180,287,753, forward strand.
TTAAATTAAGTTTAAGAAATATTTAAACCTTATTTAGGTTTCACTCATATTAAACATAAATAATCAATTAAACCTTAACTAAATTTGGTTTAATTAACCTTTAATTAACTAAACTTAGCCTAAATTAAGTTCAGTTAATCAATTAAACCATAACTAAATTAGGTAACCTTAACTAAATTAGGTCTAATAAATCTTTAATTAACTAAACTTAGCCTAAATTAAGTTTAGTTAATCAATTAAACCTTAACCAAATTAGGTTTAATTAACCTTTAATTAACTAAACTTAACCTAAATTAAGTCCAGTTAATCAATTAAACCTTAACTAAATTAGGTCTAATTAACCATTAATTAACTAAACTTAAACTAAATTAAGTACAGTTAATCAATTAAACCTTAACTAAATTAGGTTTAATTAACCTTTAATTAACTAAACATAACCTAAACTAAGTTCAGTTAATCAATTAAACCTTAACTAAATTAGGTTTAATTAACCTTTAATTAACTAAACTTAGCCTAAATTAAGTTCAGTTAATCAATTAAACCTCAACTAAATTAAGTTTAATTAACCTTTAATTAACTAAACTTAGCCTAAATTAAATTCAGTTAATCAATTAAACCTTAACTAAATTAGGTTTAATTAACCTTTAATTAACTAAACTTAGCCTAAATTAAGTTCAGTTAATCAATTAAACCTTAACTACATTAGGTCTAATTAACCTTTAATTAATTAAACATAGCCTAAATTAAGTTCAGTTAATCAATTAAACCTTAACTAAATTAGGTTTAATTAACCTTTAATTAACTAAAATTAACCTAAATTAAGTTCAGTTAATCAATTAAACCATAACTAAATTAAGTTTAATTAACCTTTAATTAATTAAACTTAGCCTAAATTAAGTTCAGTTAATCAATTAAACCTTAACTGAATTAGGTTTAATTAACCTTTAATTAACTAAACTTAGCCTAAATTAGGTTCACTTAATCAATTAAACCTTAACTAAATTAGGTTTAATTAACCTTTAATTAACTAAACTTAGCCTAAATTAAATTCAGTTAATCAATTAAACCTTAACTAAATTAAGTTTATTTAACCATTAATTAACTAAACTTAGCCTAAATTAAGTTGAGTTAATCAATTAAACCTTAACTAAATTAGGTTTAATTAACCTTTAATTAACTAAACTTAGCCTAAATTAAGTTCAGTTAATCAATTAAACCTTAACTAAATGTTGTTTAATTAAACTTTAATTAACTAAACTTAGCCTAAATTAAGTTCAGTTAATCAATTAAACCTTAACAAAATTAGGCTTAATTAACCTTTAATTAACTAAACTTAGCCTAAATTAAGTTCAGTTAATCAACTATACCTTAACTAAACTAGGTTTAATTAACCCTTAATTAACTAAAATCAACCTAAATTAAGTCGAGTTAATCAAACAAAACTAAGATAAAAAAATAGACAAATAAAGTTAAATCAAACTTAGGTTCAATCAACACAAGAATCTAAGTTAGATTTAAAGTCAAACATTAAATCAACCTTAAATTTAATCTAAATTAAAATCAAATTTAAGCTTGAATTCAATCTAGCTCAAATCAAATAATAAGTTTAAATCAAACCAAATTTAATCTCAATTTAAATTAAACTTATCTAAATTGAACTTATAAATACTAAAATTTGATATAAATCAGGTTTGATTTAATATTAAGTTAAATTCATAAAATTAAGTTCAACTTAAATCTAAAATAAAATTTAAGATTCAAATGACAATGAATCTAAAATTTAAATAATATTAAATTTCTTTTGCATATTATAAAATGTGCTAACTCTGTTTTGCAGGATAACTAAAATGACGACATTAACTTCGTTTAGATTTCCTTTACATGTTATAGGATGTGCTAACTTTGTTTTGCGGGATGAAATGGAACCTTAAAAAAAAAATCAAAACTTTTAGGATAGCCACAAAACCTAAAACAAAAAACATAATGACATTGGAATTTTTTTTATAACATTATTGACAAAATAAAAATGACAAACAACGAAACAAAAATAAAAATATGAAGTAAAATTAAAAAATATGATTTGACATCTTAGTTGACAAAATAACAAAGATATAATATTTAGGATCGATAGTGGGTAAATCTTTACTTAAAAATAAAATTTTTAGAAAACAAATGATCAACATTAATCTGAAGTTTTCTTAGACAATTATAAATTGCCTAAGATGTAATTAACTATAGGAGCTTGCTTCTATAGGAGATTTAAAAGAACCCGTGATAGATATTACATCTAGAAATCTCTGGTTAACAAAACTTCATGATTTTCCTTATATAAAAATCTTAGGATATGGTATTCTAGAATCTTCTTTTATAAGGATTATCATAAACATCCTTTTCTACTACTTTTTTTATTAGCCCTAAATTTTTCAATTCCTTTATAGGATCTATAGAAATAAAATTAGGGAAATATTAAATAGAGTGGCGACTCCTTGACATTGACATGACATCAAAACCTGATGGCGATAAAATCAAAATATCTGACATTCCTTTTCATCGCCATCAAGTGAGTGGCGACTCCGCTGGGGAGTAGTTTCTCTTCTCATCTTTTGTTATCATTTATTTTCATTTGACATTTTTTTAAATTTTGAAAGATAAATTCCCAGTTTATAAATAAGTAAATAACATTCATTTTTCCTGAAATTTCAGAAGAAAAGATTTACAATGGATTCTCCAAATTCAATCTTTTCTTATTACCAAGACTTTAACACACCAGTGGAAGAAGATCTTTCCTTCTATCAAAATGATTATGGATTATTTAATGAAATAAAATTTACATTAGATAATTTAAATCAAACTGATATAAATTCTTTCGAAGGATTTGACTTACAACCTTATGAAGACTTTCTGAATTTTACAGAAGACTTGCCTGAGTATACACCTGAAGAACCTTATACCCTTGAAGAAATGAAAAGACAAATCGATAGAAAAGGCAAACAAATCAGTGAAGGGGACGATATTCCACCACCATCTATATACAAAGTTGGATCTTGTTCCAAAAATATTTACAAAATTCCTTCGTTTAAAAGAAAGAAAAGATGGAATGAAAATGATAATTTTGAAACATCCGAATTTCAACAAAATATTTTTTGAAATCCTTCCTTTTTAGAAGAGAATTGGTATATTCCAATTTCTGTTGAATACACCGATAATTTCTCTCAACCTAAGAGTTCTTCATCAGTTAAAGATATATATTCAGTGTTTAAGAGATTAGAACGAAAAGATAAAGGTTCAATTTCTCAATTATTGAACAAAATGGGTTGTGCAGTCTCTAACACTATGAAAAGGAGAATTTTGGCAATGGGAAATCTCGACTATCAAGAAATTGGTTATCAATCTCCAACCAATGAACATTGTGTTCGAGTACCAGTAAAATTTTGATTGGGCCCTAGAATAAAAGATATGGTAGTCACAAATGACAAAGCTAAAAATGATGAACTGATGTTAGAAGCAGAAAACACAACTACTAAAATGTCAGATATAGTCCAAATGATACAGAAAGAAAATTGTCCTAATACACAATATGATACACCACCTAGAAATTTTCGTCCTATACTTAAAAATAACATATGGAAATGAAGATCGTCTAGAAGAAATTCAGATGTTACAAGCACTCCTGCAGATAGTTCACAAGAAAGAACTTGTAAAGAACATTCTGCAAAATCATTTGAAGAAAGATTAAAGAAATTGAAAAATGATATGAAACAACTTTCAGGGCAAGGTAAGAAAGATACTTCCGATAGTTCAAATGAGAATGTTGCTAGTGTTAATATTGTAGAAACATGATCTACTTCCTTAGCACGAGAATCGATTGAAGAAGGGGCAACAAATGAATTAAAAGCAATTATACGACAACGAGATGAACAAATTAGTCGTCTTGAGCAAAAAAAATGGAAGAATTGGTAGCAACTTTGCAAAATCCACCAACGAATCCTTCTCCAGCCATTGAAACCATCAGACCAGAAGATATTCATATTCTTGAAGACAAAGGAGAACCGATAGATGTTGAGGAAAGAACCCAAAGGAAGAAAGACTCCCCTCATAGTGGAATCCCTGAAAAGGACATTACACAACCTTTAGAATAAAAGATAAAAGAAACAATGGCTCAGGTAAAGGCTGGATCTTTAATCCCAAAGGTGGACCATACCCAGATAAATTTGGTTCTATCCAATACCCTAAAGGTTTTGTTCCTCCTATCTTTAAGATGTTTCATGGAACGGGTAATCCCCGACAGCATTTAGCACATTTCAGAGCAAGTTGTTGTAATGCTAGGGGAAATGATGCCCTTTTATTTCGACAACTTGTTAACAGTCTGACAGGGGTAGCCTTCGACTGGTATGCAGAACTTCCTAATGGATATGTTAAAACTTATATAGAGCTTGAAAGCCACTTAATTCAATGCTTTGCTGGAGCACAACATCACACTACATTTGGTGACCTAGTAGTGGAAAAATAGAAAACTGGGGAAAGCTTAGTTGACTACATTTTATGATGGAAAAATTTGAGCATGAAATGTGAACCACAACTTCAAGAGCAACACGCTGTTGAAATCCTGCTTAAGAATATTCATGGTCCTACAACATTTATGCTTAAAGGATTTAAAATAAAAACATTTGAAAAATTGCTCAGTAAAGCTGCCAACCTTCAAGAAGAAGCAAAGCAAATGAGCATAACGGAAAAGACTGAAAAGACAAAAACTATTAAAACATTTGAAAAGAAGCCGAGAAATGTTATAGGAAAGGTAAACAAGTAATGCAAGTTGAACCCGAACAAAAGAAACAACAACGACAAAACCAATCATCATCACAACCCTCCTCTTCTCAACTTCAACCAATTCCAGTACCGGTAGATAAGAAAATGTTTGCTGAAAGAATGAATAAAGAATATTCGTTTAAAACTGAGGCTGTCAGCAAAATATTTCATAGTCTGCTTTGTTGACCTCATTTTTGATGAGGTCTTCTCTTCTTCTTTTTAGTACTTAGGATCTAGCCTTAGGCTTTTCCTTTGACTGTCTTAGAGGACTAGAATTGGGACCCACCACCTAGAAATTCAAACCACTTCTTAACTCCCTGCAAACTCTACAAACTTGACTATAGACCCCTAATCACCTAGAGGGTTGAAATCAAATGTGGAAGTTTAAAGGATGGGTTCCTATAGGACTCTTTGGCCTTAGGAATACCCTGGGTGGTCTGGTCTGGTGAAGGGGCTGACTTACACACACACTACATTTATATACTACACTTTCACACACCTATACCCAATTTGACCTCCTGACTCATGTAGGTGATTCACATGGATGGTCCTTAACCCCTAAGCCCTTGGCTAAGAGGGTTAGGAACAACATAGTGGATGCCTCAAATGAGTCTCTTCATGGCTCGTGTGGGCTTGATATGGCTTCATGGCTCGTGTGGGCTTGATATGGCTTCATGGCTCAACCAAAATGATTTCATTCCACTTACATTCACCCAATCTTCAATTTTCCAAATTTTCAATTTTTGACCCCTGGGACCCTACACCCGCCTAGCCTACCCAAAACCCTTGAAATCCCCCAAAATTCCCAAATCACCCAAAATTCCTCAAAATCAATCCCACACATTTCCACATTACTCAAATTGACCATCCATACCCAAAAATATCAAGAATTCCAAGAATACCTTCCAATACCCTCCAAATACCCAAAATACCCCTCTTGACCCAAAAATCCAAAAATTCAGAAAATTCCCAGAAAATTCCAGAAAATCCCAAATATTCCCAATTTCATTTTTTTCAACTATACCATGGGCCAATTCTGTCAATTTACCCCACTTTTGTCAAAACCCCCAATTTGACCCATTTTAAACCCAAAGTGAACCCAATGTTAAACCAAACCTACCCAATTGACCCAAATTCTGATCCAATTCAATTCTAAACTTCAATTCAACATTCCCAACACCAATCTAGACCAAATCCAAGTCCAATTTGATTGACATTTGGATCCAATTTCACTTTTGGCCTTAAAGCCCAATTTGGACCCATGACCCAAACCTAACCCAAACTCACCCAATTCAACTCCAATTAACCCCAAATCTTTTCTAAATATTCATTAACATTCCCACAAACAAAAAACTAACATGATTTGCCCAACATTTAGACCCAAACCCCACTCAAATTCAACCCAAAGCTAAAAGGCCCAATTTTGACCTAAACCCAAACCTAACTCAAATGAGCCCAAACCCCAAAATCAAAGCCCAAACAAAGTCAAAACCTCTTTGAAACACTCCCATAAACATTTCCCAACATTAATTTTACATCAATTTCAACCCTAGCCCAACATTGGCCCAAGTTAGCCCAATTTGACCTATATTGGCCCATTCACCAAAGGAGCCCAAATTCAACCCAATTCAAACCCAAATCACTCCCAATTTGCTCCAAGCCACTCATGACACATCTATGAGCTAGACCCAACAATTATTTGGCCAAAGCCTTTGCCAAAATTTCATCCTAAAATCCATTTTAAAATCCAAATGCCCACTTCCCTAAACCATTTTAAAGCCCATTTCCACCAAATAAAAAAGCCCAAAATTGGCCCTAAAGCCCACATGGCAATTTCTTTTCATCATACCTTTAATTGATATCACCCCTGAGTTTCAAAATCATCATTAAACCATTCCAAATCAAGCTTCATACAAATTCCCATCAAATTACCAAAAATTTCTAAAATCCATTTTCATGAAATTGACCAAGCTTTTCCCCAAGCCAAAGACAAGCCATGCAAGCCATGGATAAGCCACATGAAGCCATGGAAGGTTTGACATGTGCTCAAGCCATTAATGGCAAAAGGAGGAGCCTCTTTTAAGCCCCCTTAAAAAGGTTTTAACCCTTTTTATGCTTCACCTTAATCCATGATTAATCAAAATATTCAAGGATGGTGACTTCTCTACCCTTTCCTAGCTGATCCATCTGATCCTCCCTCAGCCCAAATCAGCCATGGGGAGGTGAACCAAGCCCAAAAGGTGGACTTGACCAAATCAAGCCAAAATTAGCTCCTCCCCATTCCATTTCAATTCAACTCCTTTACACATGTCCATGGCCAATCGATCGCACTAAGCCCCGCCACGACCTCCCCGACCTTGAGGGTGACCCGACCCCGGCCGGCCGACCACCACGCCGCCGGAAACCACTGGGCCGAGAGCTCGCATGTGAGCCCAAACTTGGAATTCTCACCTGCCGAGCTGCCCCATCCCCAGTGGCCATTGCAGCTATTCTTCTCTTGCCAAGAGCAGCTGATCTCAAGCCCTAACTCTCCCTGAGAGGCCCTCCACCCTCTCCTATTTAAACACCACCCCCTCTCAGCCATGAGAGGTGCTGAACCAGATCTTACTGAAACCCTTCCAAAATTGTTCCAGAACACTCTCCATACTTAGAGCAATTGATCCCTAATGCCAATTTGTCCTAATCCCCACCAACAGAACCCAATTTCTCAGCCAAAATTCCACCCAAAACCAGGACACTTCTCCACAGTGGATCAATTCTCAAATTGATTGGTCCTACACCTTCACCAGACCAAGGGAAGGAGTCCACCAGCAAAAGCCCCCTCTCCAGACCACCCAGTTCCTCCAGCCTCCAAGCTTTGTGATCGGTTGTGGTCGAAATCATACCTAGGCGATTCATCAGACCAGGAGACTTCATCTGGAGCTTGCTGGGATCCAATCGAAGGTGACACAACCCTCAGATTGAAGCCACACTTCTCTGAGCAAAGGTATGAGCTAATTCTTCATCCCGAGCTTCGGAGATTCTCCATTTCAAATGCTTTAATTTCAATGCATGATCACCGTATAGATGTATTCGTCTCTTCAAGACGAATCCATAGAGCATAAGAACACGAAAATCCATTGAGTATTGAGTGAGATATTAGGGATTTAGTGTGGACGGCTCTCGGGTGAGGACGCTTGGGGACGATGAACGGATGCCGTTCATTTAATACACGCGCGGACGGACGGCCAGGATCGCGTCAGATCAGGAGATGGAACGACACAGCGGGGCCCCGGAGCGCTGAGTCAGATGGCGGCGTTGAACCAGAACACGCCGCGTGGCCTTTCGGAGCTGCCGAGGTTGACGCGGTGCCGCGTGGATAAATAGAAAATTCGGGTATTTTTGATTTATTTAATTCCCCTAAACTTCAAAAATCCATAACTTTGTGTAGGAAAATCAGAAAAATAAAATAAAAATACCCTCTTGCTCAGTGAACAGAGAAGAATAATGTGGAAAAGAAATTATTTAATTTCATTAAGTATTTTATTTTTAATGATTTATTTCCCTTCTGCATTGTTTTAATTCTCAATGCATATAGGAAATTCACCATGGCATGAGACCATAGGGCTTTTGAAGCCTCTGAATTGGGAACATTCCCTGAATTTTCCAAAGTCAGAGGCCATCCCTATGAGAAGTTATTGATTTTTCAAATTCATGTTGCTGTTTTAAGTATTTTAATTCTAATAATTAGCATGTTGTGAAATAAATTCTAGGAAAATTTGGTGATGTCTCTTATGACCAGAGGACCCTAGCAAAAATAGGTTTTGGATTAGTTTATTTAAAATAACCCTAATTGGCTTAAACACCCAAAATAGCTCCTTAATTAATTAGAGCTAACCATATATCAAATTGACTTGAAATCAATTCTCCACTGACCTTTAGGATCAGAGGAACCCACAATAAAAATTTGAAGTCAATTGGACTTGGCTAGCCCTACTAAATGGGTTGATTAAGCCATTTAGCCATTTTGAACTTTAAAAATTCATAACTTTCAAAATGCTTTTCAAAAATTCACCAAATTAGTTTTGGAGCCTCTCTGATATCAGGGGAATTTAAGAAAATTAAAATTTCACTTTTCTAAAAAAGTTGATTTTTTGATATTATTTTAATATTTTAATAATTAAAAAATAATAAAAATCACAAAAATAATAAAATTCACCAAAATGTCACATTTTGAATTTTAATCACTTAGGAACAAATCCTATATTTTTCTTAGGTCTATTTAATGAGATATTAAATTTTAAAGCCTTAGGGTAATTTTAAAATTAAAAAAATGTATTTTCTAACATTTTCACTAAAATAATTATAATAAATCAAAGAAAAATCAGAAAATAGCAAAAATTGATTCACTGATTTCCTTGATATCAGAGGGATTTTTGAAAAATATAAATTTCATTTTTCAACCTTTATTTTATTTTTAAATTAATTAATACTCCAAAATTTAAAATAATTATAATAAAAATAATATAATTCAAAAAATCACCAAAATTGGTCCAAGTGGTCCTCTGGTCATTAGAAATGTCTCATAATTTTCTTAAGGACAGAAACTATCCCTTGGTCATATTATTAAATTTTCCTTGGAAATCTCTATTTTCTACCAAAAATAATTACATAAATAAATTAAATACAGAAAATTCACATTTTCTCCTCTCATGTCTTTATTGGCATATGAGTGAAGTCACATGAAAATTTCAAGTTCATTTAAGCTCAATTTAGTTTGTTATGAAATTATTAAGCTTGAAGGGCAAAGTGGTAATTAAAATTTTAACCCTTAATTAAAACTTTAGGTTTAATAAAATTAAAAAGTAAAATATTTGATCTTAATCTGATTTGGATGATTGAAATTTAAATAATTAAAGGGTAGAAACCTATTAAAAAATTTAAAAATAATTAAAATAAACCTTAATTAAATAATTGATTAAATTTGGAAGAATAATAAAATTGGAATTATTAAAATAGGGATATTATTAGGAAGAGATTTATTCTTTAATTTTAAAAAAAAATCCCTAAATTAATCATCTCAATAATATTTAATTCCTAATTAAAATGATAATTCAAATTTAAGTTTTAAAATGTTAAAGGATTTAATCATTAAAATTAAATTAAAAAGTTAAATTATTAAACTCTTTTTAAATTTTCAATTAAATTAAAATAAAAATTAAATTAAAGATTAAATTAAATTAAATGAAACAAATTAAATAAATAAATTAAATTAAATTAAATTAAATTAATAAATTAAATTAAATTAAATTAAATAAATTAAATAAATTAAATTAAATTAAACTAAATTAAATTAAAAAATATTAAATTAAATTAAATTAAATTAAATTAAAATTAAATCAAATTAAATTAAATTAAAAGAAATTAAATAAAATTAAACTAAATTAATCTAACATCAAATCAAACTAAATTGAATTAAATCAAAATTAAATTAAAATTAAAACTAAACCAAATTAAATTAAATTAAAATTAAATTAAATTGAATTAAATGACATTACCTAAGACATAAAGAAAATAAATATAAAGCAACTTGAACACTATTCCAAATTTAAACCCATTAATTGAAATTAAATTAAATCACAAATCACTTGAACATTAATTTGCCCTCGAAAGCTTTGGTTATCATAACTCCTAAACGGAACATTAAATGAAGTGTTACTTCACTTATAAGATATTCAAATGTCCTAGTTCACTGAGCAAGACAACAAAACTTGAATTCTCGGACGATTAATTCATTTGTATAATTAAATTCATTTGGACTTAAAACAATTCTAGCAATATTGAAAAGATGTTTAAGATTCTTCTTAAGCACTTCCTCAATATGATAGGATACTTATAAGAACAATTGAACTTAATTAGTCTTTGATGAAGAAAATCGTCCTAAAAACCAAAACACAAGGACCTAGACGTCATAGGAAATGACTAGCTATAGGATTAGGAACTTGGTAGAAAACCATAACCCTTCCCTTAGTTTTACCTAGGAACTTACTTAAATATTCTAATTGTGTTTTAAGTGCAGCTTGGGATGACGGGAAGACCCTCCAGGTACGCTTTTATTTTATTACAATTTACTTCATTGCAATTTATTTAATCGCATCGTACTCACTTTTCTTGCATGATAAACAAACTGTTGCATGAAAACCCACACCTTTAGGATAGTCCCTAAAACTGAAACCAAAACTAAGTTAAAAGTCATTGCAAGATAAAATTCACCGCCACAACATTACAAAATATAAAACAACTCAAAATTTAATCACAAACATAACATAAAACTACAATTACAACTAAATTAAAACGTCCTGTTGGATGATCGGGAATACCTCGGATGATGTAACCTACGTGTTGCTAACGGGATTTCCCATGGTCTAAATGAAAGTGTGGAACTCATTCAGTTGAGTTTAGCAAATTCATCTGGACTAAGTGAATCCGATAAAAATAACGATGCCGGAAGGATGGAACCGTGGGATCTTAACCGGTGTTGTTATAATCAACTTTAAGATTTGTTTTAATTAAAACATTAAAAACACTTGGAAATTAAGACTTCTCTAAACCAAAACACTTTTCTCATCTCATGATTTATGACTTCTATAACTAAACCTCTGCAACAACAAGGAGCTCGGAGCACGGTGGGCAGCATGGCCATCTTCGTCAGCAAAACGACTCTACATCAGCTAAACATTCCTAGAATTAAACAACAGAGCCATAGGACTTCGAGGTAGTTTGCCTAGTGCAACATAAATCCTCAACCTTTTGTTAGGCATTTGCATTGCAAATTAAGCCCTAACCGGACTTAGGATTCCGAGGTAGTCGTCCGATAAGACATAAACCCTCACATCTTCGAGGCTATTTGTATGATTATGTCATACAAATATAAGTCCTAATTAATTAAAATTGGCAAGATCAAAACATTAAATAAACATTAGGACTTTTCTAAATTCAAGCCAAACAATAGGATAGTCGGGAAATTACCGAAGTTCGCTTCGGATCTGTAATTTCTCCTACCTTTCTTCCTTTGAATTCTCAAAACAAAATGTTCCAAACTTGATCCATTCCCTATTGAAATTCCAAAATCCAATCCTTTGAAAACCTTAAACTTTGAAATTCTTGAGAGCAGAATTATTGATTATTATCGAGAATTTTCTTAGGTAATTCCCGTCACTTAAGATGTAATTAACTATAGGGGCTTGCCCTTATAGGGAATTTTAAAGAACCCAGGTAATATAAACCCTGTTTAATACTTTCATATTAAGAAGGGGAATTTGTCGGCTTATAAAATTGGTTCGCAGACCAAACGGATGTCACAAACCTTTCTAGTTTACTTAATCGAGCCTCATTACCAATCAATGTGTCTATTCTTCGGGATAGATACACGGTTTGTGATGCGGTGCTCGTTTATATAAACTATTTGGGATGTGAGATCGGTTTGATTTCATATCTTAAAATTTTCAAATTTAAAATTATTTTCAAAATCAAATACTACTTTCTAAATTATATATATATTTAAATTAAATTTAAGATATAAAATTCGCCGACAATTTCTGTAAGCGACCCTTTTTTTCAAAAATACAACTCAACCTAAAAATATGCCGATAATTTCTGGCGACTCCGCTGGGGAAAATTCCTCTCTCCATTTTTAATCAGATAATTCTGCTTTCAAAAATTGGTGGTGTATCCATGTCCCTTATGGATCAAGCTACCCTTCTTTCCGTTGGAATACTATGTTCATTTCTTCCTTGAACAAGTATAGCCAACATTCTCTCGGATTTAGGAGCCACTGTTTAGACACCCCTAAACGGAGAGGTTCCGAGATCCTTTTACCTCATTTTGAGGTGGGCTGGACCCCCAATAGGTGTTAGTTTAGGAGTAATCCTTCGAGTCGAGAAGTCTTGCATAAGACTTTCTTTTCCTTTCCAACTCTGAATCGGGTTCATTACCTTCTCTACACCTTTGAACATTCCGTTCTAAATAAACAAACCCTCTAATGAATGATTCTTTTAACAAATAATTCCTTCTTATAAATACATGAACAAGAATGTGTTCGGACTCTTTTAGATTCCTTTCTTTTGTCCTAATGAGAAGAAGCATAACTTGGGATCGACAATCGGGATCCGCCCGCGAAATGGAAGCCCCAAAAGCTGATTTTCTCCTTCACCAATGGACTCGACTTCGCTGTTTACAAGGATGAGCTGCCCGACAATGGGATCATCCGGTTTGGACAAGGATTCGAGAATACAAATGTCAAGATCACCGACGTTTCCCTTTTCGCATTGGCAAACAAAGTATCTGAAGCTGAGAAGCCGTTGATCGAGTTCAACCTTAGGTCAACTCAAGAGTTTCCGCCCCTGCAAAAGATCCTGACTGAGAGGAGTACTACCGTCCGCGAAGGACCGTTCTTGCTACCCCCACTAGTCTAGTTGTCTCCGCACCTACCCCGGCTCGCCAGATTAAAGGGAAGGAAATCCGGAACTATGGTGAACCTGCTACCATGGAGGGTACAGACTTTCCTGTGAGACCTTTTGTTTTTGAAATCGGGTCCAGCTCAAGAATTCCATCACTAACATGACCTAAAGAAGGAACAGAAGTAGGAAAATTGCCAGGAAGGCCAGAGCTGCCGAAGTTGCTTTCCTGGAGGAAATCCCAGAAATTCCTGAGTACACACCACTACCTGAATACATACCATTGCCTGAAGATACACCCTTTTTGGAAGGAAGTAGATTCCACCCCCTTTCCGCCGTAGCTGACGAGGAGAATGTCCGCAGAATTGTTTCTACATTACCTCGACTAGCATACTACGACGACAGCAGAAAGAAAAGGGCTAGGATCACGCCATTTGCCCGACTACAGACTGTGATCGAGAAGCTAGCAAAGAAAGAGAAATGCCCCGTATCAGAGATTCTAAGAAGGATAGGGCGGGTGCCAGTCAAATCCCATCTTGGGCCACGAGTAGAACCTGCCATCGCTACAGAAAAGCCAAATAAAAGGATGAAGGCTAGTCCGCCTATCGTTGTTTCAGGTTTGCAGATTAGGGAGGATACCACCTTCCGAGCATTTGGTCGACGGCACCATCCGGTCCTAGCACCTTCGCCGCTAGAAGGATGGTATGGCGTCCCACTACTGGACAACTAAGATTGAAACAACAGCCCGAGAAGGAAAGTCTCGTCAGGAGACTTGAATCTGAAGAAAGTGCTACTGCAGTAAAGGGGACTCGTGAGAAGGGAACCCGGCAGCTATCACACGACAACTGCGAAGATGCACAGAAAAGACCGCTAGAGGACGCTATGGAAAAGTTAAGGACTGATATTCGACGACTAGCAAAAGAAAGAGAAGAGAAATTCTGAGACGAGATTGATACATCGGAATTCATGGACGATGAGTATGCAGAAATCAACATGGTCGAAACACGAGCTTCGTCAGCTTCACAAGGTGCTCCTGCGGCCGCGAGAAGAGAGGAGCGGAAGTGATGAGAAGACAGCTTCAAGAGAAAGACGATACGATTGCCCAAATGGTGAAAAGAATGGAAGAGATGGTTGTAGCCCTAGCCACTCTCCAGAGTCAGGTGCAACCCCAAAGAGAGACGCCCCCAGAAGTCATTCACATTGGAGATGGAGGAAAGGAGATTACGTCCGTCAACGGGGATGATCAGCTAAAGAAAGATACAACACAAAGCATGATTCCGGAAAAGATATCAAGAGCTTGGTGGAACAGCGAGGTGCGAGAAGCCTTAGCACAATCAAAGAGCGGGGCATCCATTCGGACGGGTAGACCTTACCCGGAAGAATTCGACGCTGTCCAGTACCCAAAAGGCTTCGTACCACCTCTGTTCAAGACCTTTGATGGAACCGGGAATCCCCGATAACATGTTGCACACTTTCGTGCATGTTGTTGCAATGCCGGTGGGAGCGATGCATTACTCTTCCGACAATTCGTCAGCAGCTTTGATTGGTATGCAAAATTACCGAATGGTTCGGTGAAGACATTCTCAGAACTAGAAAACCTCTTCATCAAGCGATTTGCCGGAGCTCAGCACCACATCACTATAGGTGATTTAGTGGTAGAGAAGCAGAAGCCGAACGAAACTTTGGTGGATTACATACTTCGATGGAGGAATCTAAGTATGATGTGTGAACCACAATTACAAGAACAACATGCAGTCGGCATCTTACTTAAAAGCATTCACGGCCCGATAGAACTTCTCCTCAAAGGATTCACTATTAAGACTTTCAAGAAGTTGTTAAGCAAGGCCGGGAGCTTGCAAGAGGAGGCGAAGCAATTAAGTTTCGCCGACAAGACAAACAAGCAAAAGCCTGTGAAGACTTTTGAAAAGAAATTCGGGATCGTTGCAGCAGTCGACAAAGGCAAGAAACCGATACAAATATCGTCCGAACGGCCGCAGCAACCTCAACAGAATTACCAGCAACCCCGACCCAACTATCAGTCATCTCAACAGTATGAACAACCGCCTCGTCCGCAACGTACATTAAGGGAGCTTCGAGCGGGGAATATCCATTCAAAAATGAGGCGAGTGCTAAAAATGTTCCGTAGTCCGATGAAGACTCCGGATTTCCACTGCCGGAGCCTAAGAGACCAGAAGAAGTCAACAAGAAAGGTGATCCCAACTTTTGCCCCTACCATCGGATGCTTGGGCACAAGATAGAAGATTGCATTACCTTCAAAAGTTGGCTCAACAACAACCTTCGGAAAGGGAATATAACGATCCCGAAGGAGTACATGAAGGAACCCCAGAAAGGAGGTTCCGTCAATGTTGTCTCGACTGATCTCATCGTTCCGATAGATCCCTATACAACTGACGATGGATGGACTACCCCTTGGACAAGGTCTTCGAAAAAGATTTTAGACAGCATCCAAACCGCCTCGGTGCGAGCTTCAATTCAGAGTTCGAAACCTGTCAAGTCGGCACTATCACTTGCGATAGAAGAACCACCTCGCGCAGGAGACGATCGAAGAGAAGAAGAAAATTGACGAAGAAGAGAGGACCGAGGCTCCTAAGGCTGGACTAGGGGCCGCTTATCCTAGGATAGTTGTTTCCGATTCGGGGGAGAAATCCCTCGAACCTCCGACTCGTATGATTATCTCGCTCACTTCGGTGGGATCTTATAATGATAAGGGTGATGGCGTTGGCTACGTTTTGACTGTTTCTAACGATTACGTAACTAGCGACAATCCGGACATCGATTTCGATACCAACGACAATTCTCAAATCATACACAATCTCGACGATCACGATGACGAAGAAGACATCCATCAAGGAGGTTACGAGAGTTCAACAAGAAACGAATCTATCTGCGAGTTTCGAGGAGCTCCGATCACAATAGAGTTAGAGCCTTCGTACTCGAAGCTAATCCGGAAGAACCCGTCATTCCGATTCAAGAAGAAACACCAACGAAACTCAACACTAGATTCGAAGAAATTACGAAGTTAACTTAAGAAGTGGAAGAGTTCTACCTCCGAGAATGGGTCCAAAGGACAAAGGAAAGCGGTGGTTGTTCAAGAAGAACCAACCCCGACGAAGAAATACCCATTCGGGAAGACGCCGAGACACATGAAAATAAAGTGGACTACAACGTGCTAGCCCATCTTAGGAAACTACCGACCAAACTGAGCATCTACGACGCTCTCATCTTATCAAAGGAGATGAGAGAAGCTCTGATCAAGGCCTTGATCCAGAAATTTGCTTAGCTCAAATGGCCGGAGATTCCTTAGACGAGGTTTGCTCGTTAAAGGAACAACGAGGTGTCACCTTCACGGACAATGACCAACTACTTGGGACAGCAGATCACAACCGACCGTTGTACATTTCGGTTACAATTGGGAAGTTTACACTCTCCGCAGTATTGGTGGATCCGGGAGCATCAATCAATATAATGAGTCTTCGAACACTAGCATACTTGGAAATCGATGCTCGCGAGCTCGAAGCCGACAAAATGTTATTAAGAGGATTCAACCGTAAAGGAGAAAGAGCCCTCGGATCAATAACACTACTAATGAAGACCGGTGACTTAGCAAAGACAACCGCAAAATTTCACATAATCGATTCGAAACGTCGTTCAACGCTCTACCTGGGCCGACCATGGATACATGAAAATAGGATGGTACCATCATCTCTACATCGGTGCATCAAATACTACGATGGAGGGGAACGAGTGCATCAAAGGTGACTTACAACCATTCTCCGTACATGAAATTGGAATTCACGAAGATGCGGCTTATTATGCACCTCCGAAGAAAACAATCTTCTCCGGAGATACCATGACAAATGAAGCAAAGAAAGTTCGGGACAACGAAGAACTCGAAGTTCTAGTCCAACGATCACTCACCACTCCCTTACGACGAGATGGTGAAGGTTTCTCCACAACTCGCATCCGAGGTCGAGGCCGGGGACGAGGTCGTGGTAGAGACGTTAGGACAGTTGGACAAAGGAAGCCGACCATCAATGTTGATTGGGAAGACGAGCTTTGAAGAAGAAAAAGAAATCAAGCAAGAAGCAGCGACAATAAGTCGGAAGAAGCCACAATTCAAGATCTCTCTCGAAGATGAGAAGAATGAAGAATATAAATCGATGTACGAGAAGATTAACCACTATGTACATACTATGACCCTGACCCCGATCCATTCTAATAAGATCGAGGGTATGGTGGTCAAAGAGGTACGTGGCGGCGGTGCAAAGCCAATCAAATTCTACTGTGGTGCTACTTCCTCCAAAACTGAGAATAATGTACAATTTGAAGATGTCACTTCATCAGAATTAATGGAATTACCTTTTGAGTGGTACTCTCCCTGTGTTCAAAATTTAATTCAGCGTGGTTTCTTACCTCGACAATGGACAAAAGGCCAATCACAACATTTTGAAAAGTTATGGAATAACTCCGGTCGTCCACCCAATTCAAAGCATGGACTCGGATTCGGCACAGTAGGATCAGTTGACGATGCTGAATTTTGCTTGGTTGTCACTTGTGAATGTAATGAAAACTGCATGGAAACTACAGACGAACTCGAAGATTTACAAATTAGAGACGCTCCACCAGAATTCGAGGAAGAAATTAAATCTACAATAGATGAGTTAACGGAAGTTAACTTAGGTACTAGCGAAGAGCCTAGACCTACCTTTGTTAGCTCCTTACTCAATAAAGAAGATTCCGAAGAAATAATCAAGTTATTAATGGAATTTAAAGACTGTTTTGCTTGGAGCTACGATGAGATGCCAGGTTTAGCTCCAGAGGTCGCAGTCCATAAGCTAGGAGTGGATCCTACTTCTGTCCCTGTCAGACAAGGTCCAAGAAGAATGCGTCTAGAAATTGAACAACAAGTCATAACTGAAGTTAAAAAGCTAATAGATGCTAAATTTGTCCGTGAAGAACAATACCCAACTTGGCTAGCCAATGTAGTGCCGGTCAGAAAGAAGAATGGTCAGATCAGAATTTGTGTGGACTTCAGAGATTTAAACAAGGCATGCCCAAAAGATGAATTCCCTCTGCCGATCCCAGAACTAATGATCGACATTGCTTCGACACATGAAATATTCTCATTCATGGATGGATCTTCAGGATACAACCGGATAAAAATGGCTCCGGAAGATGAAAAACTTACGGCATTCGAACACCGATCGGAGTATATTGCTACACGGTGATGCCATTCGGATCGAAGAACGCAGGAGCAACATACCAGAGAGCGATGACAAGAATTTTTGATGATCTCATCCACAATCAAGTCAAATGCTACGTGGACGATGTGTTCATCAAAAGCAAAGTAAAGGAAAACCACCTGTATTATTTGAGAATTGTTTTCGAACGATTAAGACAATTTAACCTTAAGATGAATCCCTTAAAATGCGCCTTCGGCGTCACCTCCGGGAAATTCTTAGGATTCGTTGTCCGACATCATGGAATTGAAATCGACCCGGAAAAGATTAAAGCTATCATAGAAATGCCGCCACCAAAACCTTAAAACAACTACGATCTTTTCAAGGGAAGCTGGCATATCTTCGACGCTTTATCTCAAACTTGTCAGGTAGGTGTCAGCCTTTCTCGGCACTAGTTAAAAAGGACGCCAAATTTATTTGGGAAGAGAAATGCCGGAGGGCCTTCGAGGACATTAAACAATATTTAATGACACCTCCTCGTCTTAGCGACCTCAGGTCTCGGGTAGACCGCCGATACTTTATACCGCGGCTTTAGACGACTCTCTTGGAGCTCGTTAGCCTGTGTCAATGATGAGGGTAAAGAAAATGCTCTTTACTATTTAAGCGATCGTTTACTTCCGACGGAAATAAGGTATCCCACAATTGAAAAACATTGTTTGGCCCCGATCTTCGCCGCTCAAAAGCTCGTGCACTACATGCTTTCTCATAAGGTCAACTCGATCTCGAAATTTAATCCATTGCAATACTTGATGACCCGTCCAACGCTTTTCGGCGGACTTACCGGATGGTCGATGATATTATTGCAATTCGATATAACTTTCGTGCCTCTTCGTGCCGTAAAGGGACAAGTCTTAGCAGACTTCCTCGCAAGCACACCCTTTGCCGGCGAATCTCCTCTCAATGACGACTTGCCGGATGAACAAATAATGAGCCTAGAAGACCCTGATGATCGACGTTGGGAATTATATTTCGACGGAGCATCTTCGGCACACAAAGACGAAGAATCGCAAGTGATAGTGCCCGGTAAGGCAGGAATCGGATTAATCTTTATAACACCAGAACGGGGAATGTTAAGATACTCCTACCACTTGACAAAGCCTTGTACAAACAACGAAGCAGAATACGAAGCCCTCATAACAGGACTAGAATTAGCTATTCAAATGGGGATAACAGACATCAACATCTACGGGGATTCGCAGTTAATCATTCAACAGATCGCCAGACAAGTATAGAATTTTAAAACCAAGACTCGAGCAATACTTCCGAGTATGTCATACGATTGTTGGAACAAATTCCGAATGTGACAATCTACAAAATTCCCGGAAAGAAAATGCTTTAGCGAGATGCGTTAACTCGCCTCGCAAAAGAGTTTGCACCGCTTGCAAGATGAATCGGTGGAAGTGTCGGTTCACGGACGTCGGGTCCTATCACAGCTCGACATAGACACAATACACAAGTCGAGAAAAGAAGAAGAATCGGTTGCAACAGTGACGGAAAACACGGAAGATTGGCGACGACCATTAATGAACTACCCGCAAACAGGAAAACTACCAGACGATAGGTCGCTAGCCCATCAGATCAAGAAAAGAACTCTGTCTTATGCATTAATAAATAACACGTTATACAGAAGGTCTTTCGATCAAATGTGGCTAAGGTGCCTAAGCGGGTCCGAGGCTCGTGAAATCATTAAAGAGGTGCATTCAGGAATCTGTGGCGCTCACCAGTCGGGTCCGAAGATGAAAATGAAAATTAAAAGACTAGGTACTATCGGCCCTCGATGATGACCGACTGCATGAAAATCGCCAAGAGCTGTCACCAATGCCAAGTGCACGGAGTGGTTCTACACCAACCTCCAAATGTGTTACATCCGACAATTGCGTCATGGCCATTTGAATGTTGGGGCACGGATATAGTGGGTCCAATATAACCACCATCTTCAAAAGGACATCGCTTCATTCTTGCGGCTATCGATTACTTTTCCAAGTGGGCGAGGCGGTTCCACTCGGAGAAGTGAAAGCACACCACGTGCTACAGTTTTTTAAGAACCAAGTTGTCTACCATTTCGGAGTGTCGCGCAGGATCATCTCAGATAATGGGTCAGCATTCAGAAGCACACAAATCAACAATTTTGTCAGGAGACACGGAATCGACTGGCGGTATTCAACAATTTACTACCCAAGAGCAAACGGCCTGGCTGAGGCTTTTAATAAAACTCTCGTTCAAATCTTAAAGAAAACCTTGGACGATAATAAGAGAAATTGGCACGAGAAGTTATTAGAAGCCTTATGGGCCTACCGGACAACCTTCGAACTCCTACTCGAGCTACACCTTACGCTCCGGTGTATGGGTCCGAGGCAGATGTTACCTTTAGAGGTTCAGCCTTCCTTCACTCGGAATTGAAGTTGCAAATAAGATCACGACGAAGAGAATGCCAAATTACGGCTAGAGGAATTAGAAAGCCCGGAAGGGAAAAGACTTGCAGTCGCGACAGAATTTAGAATTATACCAAGCTAAGATGGTTCAAGCCCATGACGGATTGGTCCGCCCAAGAACCTTCAAAGTTGGTGACTTAGTTCTCGTTCTCGAGAGACCTATTGTTGCACACCGCAAGATAGGAGGAAAATTTGAACCCACTTGGGAAGGACCGTTTGTGGTTGAAGCGAGTATACTCGGGAGGTTCCTACCGGCTAGTGAATTGCCGGGGAGAACGACATATGCTTCCGATCAATGGACGATACTTGAAGAAGTATTACGCTACCTGATGTTTTGAAGGAATGAATTCTTCATCCCTAGAAGCACGGGCGAAGTAATTACTTATGACTGGGTCCGAACCCAAAAATAATAAAGAATGTGCTAAAATAAATAAAATCATGATAATAAAGTTTTCCTTGTTTTCTCTTCCAAATAAAAATCTCTTCCCTGATCTTAACCCACTTCATTCCTGTTAAATTTAAAAATATAAGAGTAATAAAAAAAACTGTCTTTTATAAACATTTTCTTAATGTTCTTGTTCTTAGTACAGCCCCTGATCCTTTTCCTTGTCTTTTCGCAGGGAAATGTCGGACGGGTGTTTGGTCCTGAACTTTAGAAATGGCGTAAGCCTTGCACTCGATGAAAAGAGGGTGAAAGATGGAGCGATAATCGAGATTGACTCGGACTTCGCACCAGCAGGCCTACAGTATGAGGAAAATGATTGGGTCCCAGTTGACCGAGAGGAACTGGCCGTGGCGGACAGATGATGAAAGTGGGTGGCCCAAGCCACCAATCCAGCAGCAAGAAAAGAAAGGCAAATACTGAAGAAGACAAGAAAATCAAGTCTGTAGTCGCTACAGCAGAGGGCAGGCTTGTCAGCGCCGCGCCCACAGAGATTCAAGAAGTTCGAAGAGCTACTCTCACAACAACGCAATGAAAAAATAAGAATCGCCGTATCCGTAAGATGTTAACCAAACTAGCAGCGGACCAGCGCGACGAGGCGATGCTAGCACGCAGTACATACACTTCGAGGACACCGGTTCACCGAGAACCCGAAGAAAGGAGGCCGGCTCTAGGATAACGTAAAGGACCGGGGAAATCTCACGAAGATCGAAGAAAGAAGGCTACCACGCTACCGGATAGAACCACCGTAATGCATGACCTTGTTGCGAGAGCAACCCCGGGAATGTCCCGACGGACATCATCCCCGAGGAGCCGAGGTATGTAGGAGAACGTGAAGGGATTGAGCCGTATATCCCACAATACGTCACCGGGCCTCGCCATTTGCGCATTATTCCGAATACGAGCCGGAAAGAATGCGAGAATGTCGAAAAGAAAACCTTTGAGTACTTCGAGAGAATCGAGGCGAAGGATCAATATACTAGAAGGCCTCGAGCTACATACGGACGTATTCTCGAATATGAACAACAACAAATCGTGGATTGCATCCGGGATTTGAAAAGAATGGGCCGAGCGGGCCGCCTAAGGGAAAACACCTACTCAGAACCCCGGAGATGGATGCCAGGGAAAGGAAGAATTACAATACAATGTGGATGCTCTTACAACTTTGCAGAAGACAGGAAGGGAAACCCACCGGGAATACTCCGTCATGGCCAAGTGGATCCAATGCCATTAGTCATCAAGAGAATGGTAAAGAGATTGATAACATGGAGGGTACTCGCCGACAGATTGCATACCCAATAGTCGCATTATTAACATCTACAAGCGGAGTGATCGCATACCCCCGCACATAGATCACCACGAATTTGTCGGACCTTTCGCACGGTCTCTTTCCCGAACGAGTGTAACATCATGTTCGGATCCGACCTCCGGATAGCGAGCCCGGTGTGAGTTCCGAGGGCCGGTGAAGATACCATTACCGGTAGGTTCCGTCATGATATCGAAGGGCAACGGAGCGGATATCGCTAAACATTGCATACCGGGAGTACCGGTGAAGCGGATCTCGGTTACTTTCGGAAGGATGGACGACAGGAAGACACCTTACCATTTCCAGCCAGATCCAGAGCTAGAGAATCTCCGGCCTTACGAGTTGTGAGTTACATGGAAAATATCACACCTCCAACGTACATCCAGCCGACATCCTTGCCAAGGATGGCTTGGAAGGTGATGTTATCGACCATGTACCTCACTATTCGGACATGGATTTTTGACGGATGCTTCTTTGGATGGATCGATAAAGATCATACATAGTCCGTTTTGAGTCTACATGGATTGTATGAGATGTATTCCGGATCGAGTTGTATGATGTATCTTCGACATGATTGGAATGAAAGTGACCATGTCACATTTTTGGCCTTCACCTCTTTTGTGCAAATTGACTGGGAAACGCCATTAAAGTTAAATGAACTTCGAACAAAGAACAGAAAAGAAATAAAAAAAGAGAATAAAAAAAAACCTTTCCGTAAAAAATCTAAAAATAACGAACACCAAACTCACATGGACATTAAATAAATAAAATAAATTTGAATCGTTAAAAGACAAACAAAATGAACATAAATTTCAAATCAAATCTAAATCAAATTCAAATTCAATCTTTCCAGATTTCAAATCAAATCTAAATCAATTTCAAATTCAATCTTTCCAGATTCCAAATCTCAATCAAATCTCAAATTCGATCTTCCAGATCTCAAATCAAATCTCAATCGAATATTCAAATTCAATCTCCCAAATCTGAAATCCAATCCATTCTACTCTCTCCCTGTCGGGATGGAAGCAGATTGATTCCATTGATGCGGATCGAATCCGATGGCGAGGGATTATATCCAATCCAAACCAGGTGACTTCCGATCAACTCTTTTGAACGGGGTATGTAGCATCTACATATTCCCTCCTAATCTATTTCCTTCCATGAAAGTCTTTTACAACTTTCATGAAATTCTCGAAACACCAAAATTCCACACCTTTCAAATCAAGACTACAAATCTTTGCAAAGTCAATGACTATATCAAATTCAAACTTTTTAGGGTTAAGGATTTTACATCCGAAACTGCATTGCTTTAGGATTCTTTCCCTATCGCAATGAAATACATCAAAAATCAAATTCCTGGGGTTGAGGATTTTACATCCGATACCGCATTGCTTTAGGATCCTTTCCCTACAGCAATGAAATACATCAAAATCAAATTCTTTGGGTTGAGGATTTTACATCCGAGACTGCATTGCTTTAAGATCCTTTCCTTATCGCAATGAAATACATCAAAATCAAACTTTTGGAGTTGAAGATTTTACATCTGAGACTGCATTGCTTTAGGATTCTTTCCTTATCGCAATGAAATACATCAAAATCAAACTTTTTGGAGTTGAGGATTTTACATCCGAGACTGCATTGCTTTAGGATTCTTTCCCTATCGCAATGAAATACATCAAATTCAAACTTTTTGGAGTTGAGGATTTTACATCCGAGACTACATTGCTTTAGGATTCTTTCCCTATCGCAATGAAATACATCAAATTCAAACTTTTTGGAGTTGAGGATTTTACATCCGAAACTGCATTGCTTTAGGATTCTTTCCCTATCGCAATGAAATACATCAAAATCAAATTCTTGGGGTTGAGGATTTTACATCCGAAACTGCATTGCTTTAGGATCCTTTCCTTATCGCAATGAAATACATCAAATTCAAACTTTTTGGGGTTGAGGATTTTACATCCGAAACTGCATTGCTTTAGGATTCTTTCCCTATCGCAATGAAATACATCAAAAATCAAATTTCTGGGGTTGAGGATTTTACATCCGATACTGCATTGCTTTAGGTTCTCTCCCTATTTCAATGAAATACATCAAAATCAAACTCTTGAGGTTAAGGATTTTACATCCAATACCGCATTGCTCTGAGATCTCTCCTCATTGTAATGATTCAATCCAATCGATTCAATTTTCTTTTGAGGTTGAAGATGTTACATCTAAAACCACAAAATTCCAATTTTCATTTCGAGTCTAAATCCCTTCAAATTAATTTTGGCAAAACTTCAATCTAAATTGAAACTCCAAACTAAAATCTAAGCTCAAACATCAAAACTTAAACAGAAACAAAATAAAATCTAAAATTGAAATTCCCCCAGGTCATGTGATTTGGGATTCACCTCCTTTTCCTTCCCCGGCGAGAGTTCGGGAATCTCCAGGTCTCGGAGATATACTTGACGATCCCCAGCGGAAACTCTTCTACTTTGTCCTAAGTTTGTCACTTGGACATCTGTGTTGGTTTTGTTGATCTCTTCGGTCAACTCCAATACGCGCGGTGTGCTTGGTTAGCTCACCACACCTATTGGGGGTGCATTTGTTGACCTCATTTTTGATGAGGTCTTCTCTTCTTCTTTTTAGTACTTAGGATCTAGCCTTAGGCTTTTCCTTTGATCGTCTTAGAGGACTAGAATTGGGACCCACCACCTAGAAATTCAAACCACTTCTTAACTCCCCGCAAACTCTACAAACTTGACTATAGACCCCTAATCACCTAGAGGGTTGAAATCAAATGTAGAAGTTTAAAGGATGGGTTCCTATAGGACTCTTTGGCCTTAGGACTACCCTGCGTGGCCTGGTCTGGTGAAGGGGACTTACACACACACTACATTTATAAACTACACTTTCACACACCTATACCCAATTTGACCTCCTGACTCATGTAGGTGATTCACATGGATGGTCCTTAACCCCTAAGCCCTTGGCTAAGAGGGTTAGGAACAACATAGTGGATGCCTCAAATGAGTCCCTTCATGGCTCGTGTGGGCTTGATATGGCTTCATGGCTCAACCAAAATGATTTCATTCCACTTACATTCACCCAATCTTCAATTTTATAATTTTTGACCCCCGGGACCCTACAGCCGCCTAGCCTACCCAAAACCCTTGAAATCCCCCAAAATTCCCTAATCACCCAAAATTCCTCAAAATAAATCCCAAACATTTCCACATTACTCAAATTTACCATCCATACCCAAAAATATCAAGAATTCCAAGAATACATCCCAATACCCTCCAAATACCCAAAATACCCCTCTTGACCCAAAAATCCAAAAATTCAGAAAATTCCCAGAAAATTCCAGAAAATCCCAAATATTCCCAATTTCATTTTGTTCAACTACACCATGGGCCAATTCTATCAATTTACCCCGCTTTATTAAAAACCCCTTATTTGACCCATTTTAAACCCAAAGTGAACCCAATGTTAAACCAAACCTACCCAATTGACCCAAATTCTGATCCAATTCAATTCTAAACTTCAATTCAACATTCCCAACACCAATCTAGACCAAATCCAAGTCCAATTTGATTGACATTTGGATCCAATTTCACTTTTGGCCTTAAAGCCCAATTTGGACCCATGACCCAAACCTAACCCAAACTCACCCAATTCAACTCCAATTAACCCCAAATATTTTCTAAATCTTCCTTAACATTCCCACAAACAAAACACTAACATGATTTGCCCAACATTTTGACCCAAACCCCACTCAAATTCAACCCAAAGCTAAAAGGCCCAATTTTGACCTAAACCCAAACCTAACTCAAATGAGCCCAAACCCCAAAATCAAAGCCCAACCAAAGTCAAAACCTCTTTGAAACACTCCCATAAACATTTACCAACATTAATTTTACATCAATTTCAACCCTAGCCCAACATTGGCCCAAGTTAGCCCAATTTGACCTATATTGGCCCATTCACCAAAGGAGCCCAAATTCAACCCAATTCAAACCCAAATCACTCCCAATTTGCTCCAAGCCACTCATGACACATCTATGAGCTAGACCCAATAATTTTTTGGCCCAAGCCTTTGCCAAAATTTCATCCTAAAATCCATTTCAAAATCCAAATGCCCACTTCCCTAAACCATTTTAAAAGCCCATTTCCACCAAATACAAAAGCCCAAAATTGGCCCTAAAGCCCACATGGCAATTTCTTTTCATCATACCTTTAATTGATATCACCCCTAAGTTTCAAAATCATCATTAAACCATTCCAAATCAAGCTTCATACAAATTCCCATCAAATTACCAAAAATTTCTAAAATCCATTTTCATGAAATTGACCAAGCTTTTCCCCAAGCCAAAGACAAGCCATGCAAGCCATGGACAAGCCACATGAAGCCATGGAAGGTTTGACATGTGATCAAGTCATCAATGGTAAAAGGAGGAGCCTCTTTTAAGCCCCTTAAAAAGGTTTTAACCCTTTTTATGCTTCACCTTAATCCATGATTAATCAAAATATTCATGGATGGTGACTTCTCTACCCTTTCCTAGCTGATCCATCTGATCCTCCCTCAGCCCAAATCAGCCATGGGGAGGTGAACCAAGCCCAAAAGGTGGACTTGACCAAATCAAGCCAAAATTAGCTCCTCCCCCATTCCATTTCAATTCAACTCCTTTACACATGTCCATGGCCGATTGACTGCACTAAGCCCCAGCCCCGACCTCCCCGACCTCGAGGGTGACCCGACCCCGGCCGGCCACCACCACAGCCGCCGGAAACCACCAGGCCGAGAGCTCACATGTGAGCCCAAACTTGGAATTCTCACCTACTGAGCTGCCCCATCCCCAGTGGCCATTGCAGCTGTTCTTCTCTTGCCAAGAGCAGCTGATCCCAAGCCCTAACTCTCCCTGGGAGGCCCTCCACCCTCTCCTATTTAAACACCACCCCCTCTGGGCAATGAGAGGTGTTGAACCAGATCTTACTGAAACCCTGCCAAAATTGTTCCAGAACACTCTCCATACTTAGAGAAATTGATCCCTAATGCCAATTTGCCCTAATCCCCACCAACAGAACCCAATTTCTCAGCCAAAATTCCACCCAAAACCAGGACACATCTCCACAGTGGATCAATCCTCAAATTGATTGGTCCTACACCTTCACCAGACCAAGGGAAGGAGTCCACCAGCAAAAGTCCCCTCTCCAGGCCACCCAGTTGCTCCTGCCTCCAAGCTTTGTGATCGGCTGTGGTAGAAATCATACCTAGGAAATTCATCAGACCAGGAGACTTCATCTGGAGCTTGCTGGGATCCAATCGAAGGTGACACAACCCTCAGATTGAAGCCACACTTCTCCGAGCAAAGGTATGAGCTAATTCTTCATCCCGAGCTTCCGGAGATTCTCCATTTCAAATGCTTTAATTTCAATGCATGATCACCGTATAGATGTATTCGTCTCTTCAAGACGAATCCATAGAGCATAAGAACACGAAAATCCATTGAGTATTGAGTGAGATATTAGGGATTTAGTGTGGACGGCTCTCGGGTGAGGACGCTTGGGGACGATGAACGGATGTCATTCATTTAATACACGCGCGGACGGACGGCCAGGATCGCGTCGGATCAGGAGATGGAACGACACAGCGCGGCCCCGGAGCGCTGAGTCAGATGGCGGCGTCTAACCAGAACACACGCGTGGCCTTTCGGAGCTACCGAGGTTGACGCGGTGCCGCGTGGATAAATAGAAAATTAGGGTATTTTTGATTTATTTAATTCCCCTAAACTTCAAAAATCCATAACTTTGTGTAGGAAAATCAGAAAAATAAAATAAAAATACCCTCTTGCTCAGTGAACAGAGGAGAATAATGTGGAAAAGAAATTATTTAATTTCATTAAGTATTTTATTTTTAATGATTTATTTCCTTCGCATTGTTTTAATTCTCCATGCATATAGGAAATTCACCATGGCATGAGACCATAGGGCTTTTGAAGCCTCCGAATCGGGAACATTCCCTGAATTTTCCAAAGTCGAGGCCATCCCTATGAGAAGTTATTGATTTTTCAAATTCATGTTGCTGTTTTAAGTATTTTAATTCTAATAATTAGCATGTTGTGAAATAAATTCTAGGAAAATTTGGTGATGTCTCTTATGACCGGAGGACCTCTAGGAAAAATAGGTTTTGGATTAGTTTATTTAAAATAACCCTAATTGGCTTAAACACCCAAAATAGCTCCTTAATTAATTAGAGCTAACCATATATCAAATTGACTTGAAATCAATTCTCCACTGACCTTTAGGATCGGAGGAACCCACAATAAAAATTTGAAGTCAATTGGACTTGCTAGCCCTACTAAATGGGTTGATTAAGCCATTTAGCCATTTTGAACTTTAAAAATTCATTACTTTCAAAATGCTTTTCAAAAATTCACCAAATTAGTTTTGGAGCCTCTCTGATAACATGGGAATTTAAAAAAATTAAAATTTCACTTTTCTAAAAAAGTTGATTTTTTGATATTATTTTAATATTTTAATAATTAAAAAATAATAAAAATCACAAAAATAATAAAATTCACCAAAATGTCACATTTTGAATTTTAATCACTTAGGAACAAATCCTATATTTTTCTTAGGTCTATTTAATGAGATATTAAATTTTAAAGCCTTAGGGTAATTTTAAAATTAAAAAATGTATTTTCTAACATTTTCACTAATATAATTATAATAAATCAAAGAAAAATCAGAAAATTGAAAAATTGTTTCTCTGATTTCCTTGATATCAGACGGATTTTTGAAAAATATAAATTTCATTTTTCAACCTTTATTTTATTTTTAAATTAATTAATACTCCAAAACTTTAAATAATTATAATAAAAATAATATAATTCAAAAAATCACCAAAATTGGTCCAAGTGGTCCTCTCGGTCATTAGAAATGTCCCATAATTTTCTTAAGGACAGAAACTTTCCCTTGGTCATATTATTAAATTTTCCTTGGAAATCTCTATTTTCTACCAAAAATAATTACATAAATAAATTAAATACAGAAAAATCACATTTTCTCCTCTCATGTCTTTATTGGCATATGAGTGAAGTCACATAAAAGTTTCAAGTTCATTTAAGCTCAATTTAGTGAGTTATGAAATTATTAAGCTTGAAGGGCAAAGTGGTAATTAAAATTTTAACCCTTAATTAAAACTTTAGGTTTAATAAAATTAAAAAGTAAAATATTTGATCTTAATCTGATTTGGATGATTGAAATTTAAATAATTAAAGGGTAGAAACCTATTAAATAATTTAAAAATAATTAAAATAAACCTTAATTAAATAATTGATTAAATTTGGAAGAATAATAAAATTGGAATTATTAAAATAGGGATATTATTAGGAAGAGATTTATTCTTTAATTTTAAAAAAAAATCTCTAAATTAATCATCTCAATAATATTTAATTCCTAATTAAAATGATAATTCAAATTTAAGTTTTAAAATGTTAAAGGATTTAATCATTAAAATTAAATTAAAAAGTTAAATTATTAAACTCTTTTTAAATTTTCAATTAAATTAAAATAAAAATTAAATTAAAGATTAAATTAAATTAAATCAAACAAATTAAATAAATAAATTAAATTAAATTAAATTAAATTAAATTAAATTAAATTAAATTAAATTAAACTAAATTAAATTAAAAAATATTAAATTAAATTAAAATTAAATCAAATTAAATTAAATTAAAAGAAATTAAATAAAATTAAACTAAATTAATTTAACATCAAATCAAACTAAATTGAATTAAATCAAAATTAAATTAAAATTAAAACTAAACCAAATTAAATTAAATTAAAATTAAATTAAATTGAATTAAATGACATTACCTAAGACATAAAGAAAATAAATATAAAGCAACTTGAACACTATTCCAAATTTAAACCCATTAATTGAAATTAAATTAAATCACAAATCACTTGAACATTAATTTACCCTCGAAAGCTTTGGTTATCATAACTCCTAAACGGAACATTAAATGAAGTGTTATTTCACTTATAAGATATTCAAATGTCCTAGTTCACTGAGCAAGACAACAAAACTTGAATTCTTGGACGATTAATTCATTTGTATAATTAAATTCATTTGGACTTAAAACAATTCTAGCAATATTGAAAAGATGTTTAAGATTCTTCTTAAGCACTTCCTCAATATGATAGGATACTAATAAGAACAATTGAACTTAATTAGTCTTTGATGAAGAAAATCGTCCTCAAACCAAAACACAAGGACCTAGACGTCATAGGAAATGACTAGCTATAGGATTAGGAACTTGGTAGAAAACCATAACCCTTCCCTTAGTTTTACCTAGGAACTTGCTTAAATATTCTAATTGTGTTTTAAGTGCAGCTTGGGATGACGGGAAGACCCTCCGTGTACGCTTTTATTTTATTGCAATTTACTTCATCGCAATTTATTTAATCGCATCGTACTCACTTTTCTTGCATGATAAACAACCGTTGCATGAAAACCCACACCTTTAGGATAGTCCCTAAAACTGAAACCAAAACTAAGTTAAAAGTCATTGCAAGATAAAATTCACCGCCACAACATTACAAAATATAAAACAACTCAAAATTTAATCACAAACATAACACAAAACTACAATTACAACTAAATTAAAACGTCCTGTTGGATGATCGGGAATACCTCGGATGATGTAACCTACGTGTTGCTAACGGGATTTCCCATGGTCTAAATGAAAGTGTGGAACTCATTCGATTGAGTTTAGCAAATTCATCTGGACTAAGTGAATCCGATAAAAATAACGATGCCGGAAGGATGGAACCGTGGGATCTTAACCGGTGTTGTTATAATCAACTTTAAGATTTGTTTTAATTAAAACATTAAAAACACTTGGAAATTAAGACTTCTCTAAACCAAAACACTTTTCTCATCTCATGATTTATGACTTCTATAACTAAACCTCTGCAACAACAAGGAGCTCGGAGCACGGTGGGCAACATGGCCATCTTCGTCAGCAAAACGACTCTACATCAGCTAAACATTCCTAGAATTAAACAACAGAGCCATAGGACTTCGAGGTAGTTTGCCTAGTGCAACATAAATCCTCAACCTTTTGTTAGGCATTTGCATTGCAAATTAAGCCCTAACCGGACTTAGGATTCCGAGGTAGTCGTCCGATACGACATAAACTCTCACATCTTCGAGGCTATTTGTATGATTATGTCATACAAATATAAGTCCTAATTAATTAAAATTGGCAAGATCAAAACATTAAATAAACATTAGGACTTTTCTAAATTCAAGCCAAACAATAGGATAGTCGGGAAATTACCGAAGTTCGCTTCGGACCTGTAATTTCTCCTACCTTTCTTCCTTTGAATTCTCAAAACAAAATGTTCCAAACTTGATCCATTCCCTATTGAAATTCCAAAATCCAATCCTTTGAAAACCTTAAACTTTGAAATTCTTGAGAGCAGAATTATTGATTATTATCGAGAATTTTCTTAGGTGATTCCCGTCACTTAAGATGTAATTAACTATAGTGGCTTGCCCTTATAGAAAATTTTAAAGAACTCAGGTAATATAAACCCTGTTTAATACTTTCATATTAAGCAGGGGAATTTGTCGGCTTATAAAATTGGTTCGCAGACCAAACGGATGTCACAAACCTTTCTAGTTTACTTAATCGAGCCTTATTACCAATCAGTGTGTCTATTCTTCGGGATAGATACACAGTTTGTGATGCGGTGCTTGTTTATATAAACTATTTGGGATGTGAGATCAGTTTGATTTCATATCTTAAAATTTTCAAATTTAAAATTATTTTCAAAATCAAATACTACTTTCTAAATTATATATATATTTAAATTAAATTTAAAATATAAAATTCGCCGACAATTTCTGTAGGCGACCCTTTTTTCAAAAATACAACTCAACCTAAAAATATGCCGACATGCTTAAAATACCAGAATTTAAATTACCAAAACCTAAAAGACCAGTAGAAATTGACATGAAGGACAATCCTAACTATTGTCCTTATCACAGAATGCTTGGACAAGAAATTAAAGAATGTTTTGTCTTCAAAGACTGGCTAGAGCGCAATTTTAAAGAAGGAAATATAGTAATTCCGAAAGAATATTTGAAAGAACCTGATAAAGGTTCAGTCAATATGATTTCAGCATAAAAATTTATTAGAAAAGCAAGAACAAAGACAGCATTGTTCGAAGTAAATCTTTTGAGGAGATCCTTATTAAATATCAGGTTACAAAGCCTCCCAAGAAAGAAAAGAAAAAGAAAAACAAAGAAGTGAAAAGGATTAGAGGTCTTCCAGATGTAGGGGTTATACTCCCTTTTGTACCCTCTCATTTTTATGTTTCTTCATTTCTACTAGGATAGTTATATCGGATGAAGGACGAAAAATCCTTAAACTGATGACTTTTTATGACTTCCTTTTTTCTCCTACTATGAATAATAATAATTCCAGTTTTGCTTACATTTTCTCTATCTTGGACAATTCTTTTGAAAATAATATTTCATATTCTAATTCTAAAGATAATACTCAAATCGTATATGACTCTGATCAATCTAACGACAACCAAAATGTGAAAAACATAGATAAAGAGTCTGACAACAATAAATATGAGAATGATGTTGCTACATTACAAATACAAGGAACTCTAATCTCCATAGAATTGGAATCTTCAGATTCAGAGATAAAAGAGTCCAATAGTAAACTTGAAGAAATAGTTAAAATTAATTTGAGAAGTAGAAAAGTTCTACCTCCAAGAATGATCCCACAAGAAAAACAAAGACAAACAATTACATCAGGGAAGATCATTCCTCCAATATATCATCAACTCCCTGGAAAAGATAAGGATGATCTTCACGACAAATTAGACTATAATATATTAGCTCATTTGAGGAAGTTACCAGCAAAATTGAGCATCTATGAAGCTCTTATGCTTTCCAAAGAAATGAGAGAATCATTGATAAAAGCCCTCTTAGATCCAGACATTTGTTTAGCTCAACTTGCTAGTATTACTCAAAAGGACATTTGTCTGTCGGCATATTCTTAGGTTTGTGTGTTTTATTTTGAAAAGGGGGTCGCCTAACATAAATTGTCGGCGAATTTTTAATTTTAAATTTAATTTAAATATATATATATATATAATTTAGAAAGTAACATTTGATTTTGAAAATAATTTTAAGTTTGAAAATCTTAAGATATGAAATCAAACTGATCTCACATCCCGAATAGTTTACATAAACGAGCACCGCACCACAAGCCGTGTATCCGCCACGAAGAATAGACACACTTGCTTGGTAATGGGGCTCGATTAAATAAACTAGAAAGGTTTGTGACATCCGTTTGGCCTCGCGAACCAATTTTATAAGCCGACAAATTCTCGCTTAATATGAATGCATTAAGCGGGGTTTATATTACCCAGGTTCTTAAAGTTCCCTATAAGGGCAAGCCCCTATAGTTAATTACATCTTAAGTGACGGGAATCACCTAAGAAAACTCTCGATAATAATCGGTAGTTCTCGCTCTCAAGAATTTCAAAGTTTAAGTTTTCAAAGGATTGAATTTTGGAATTTCAATAGGGAATGGATCAAATTTGGAACATTTTGTTTTGGGAATTCAAAGGAAGAAAGGTAAGGGAAATCACAGATTCGAAGCGAACTTCGGTAATTTCCCGACTATCCTATTGTTTGGCTTAGATTTAGGAAAGTCCTAATGTTTATTTAATGTTTTGATTTTGCCAATTTTAATTAATTTGGACTTATATTTGTATGATAAAATCATACAAATAGCCTGGAAGATGTGAGGGTTTATGTCGTATCGGACGACTACCTCGGAATCCTAAAACCTGTTAGGGCTTAATTTACAATGAAAATGCCTAACAAAAGGTTGAGGATTTATGTTGCACTAGGCAAACTACCTCGAAGTCATATGGCTTGGTTATTTAATTCTAAGAATGGTTTTGATGATGTAGATTCAAGTTTTGCTGATGACGATGGTCGTGCTGCCCACCATGCTCCGAGCTCCTTGTTGTTGCAGAGGTTTAATTATAGAAGTCATAAATCAGGAGATGAGAAAAAGTTTTTTGGTTTAGAGAAAATCTTAATTTCCAATTGTTTTTTTTTATATTTTAATTAAAACAAATCTTAAAATTGATTATAACAACACCGGTTAAGATCTCACGGTTCCATCCTTCCGGCATCGTTATTTTTATCGGATTCACTTAGTCCAGATGAATTTACTAAACTCAACTGAATGAGTTCCACACTTTCATTTAGACCGTGGGAAATCCCGTTAGCAACACGTAGGTTACATCATCCGAGGTATTCCCGATCATCCAACAAGACGTTTTAATTTAGTTGTAATTGTAGTTTTGTGTTACGTTTGTGATTAAATTTTGAGTTGTTTTATATTTTGAAATGTTGTGGCGGTGAATTTTATCTTGCAATGACTTTTAATTTAGTTTTGGTTTCAGTTTTAGGGACTATCCTAAAGGTGTGGGTTTTCATGCAACGAGTTGTTTATCATGCAAGAAAAGTAAGTGCGATGCGATTAAATAAATTGCAATAAAGTAAATTGCAACAAAATAAAAGCGTACTGGAGGGTCTTCCCGTCATCCCAAGCTACACTTAAACACAATTTAGAATATTTAAGCAAGTTCCTAGGTAAAGCTAAGGGAAGGGTTATGGTTTTCTACCAAATTCCTAATCCTATAGCTAGTCATTTCCTATGACGTATAGGTTCTTGTGTTTTGGTTTGAGGACGATTTTCTTCATCAAAGAACAATTAAGTTCAATTGTTCTTATAAATATCCTATAATATTGAGGAAGTGCTTAAGAAGAATCTTAAACATCTTTTCAATATTGGTAGAATTGTTTTAAGTCCAAATGAATTTAATTATACAAATGAATTAATCGTCCGAGAATTCAAGTTTTGTTATCTTGCTCGATGAACTAGGACATTTGAATATCCTATAAGTGAAGTAACACTTCATTTAACGTTCGTTTAGGAGTTATGACAACAAAAGCTTCCGAGGGCAAATTGATGTTCAAATGGTTTGTGATTTAATTTAATTTCAGTTAACGGGTTTAAATTTGGAATAGTGTTCAAGTTGCTTTATTTTGAATTTCTTTATATCTTAGGTGATGAAATCAGAGAATCAATTTTTACAATTTTTTGATTTTTCTTTGATTTATTAGAATTATTTTAGTGGAAATGCTAAAAAATACATTTTTTAAATTTTAAAATTACCTTAGGGCTTTAAAATTTAATATCTCATCAAATAGACCTAAGAAAAATATGGGGTTTGTTCCTAAGTGATTAAAATTCAAAATGTGACATTTTGGTGAATTTTATTATTTTTGTGATTTTTATTATTTTTTAATTATTAAAATATTAAAATAATACAAAAAATCAACTTTTTTAGAAAATTGAACTTTTAATTTTCTTAAATTCCCCTGATATCAGAGTGGCTCCAAAACCAATTTGGTGAATTTTTGAAAAGTATTTTGAAAGTTATGAATTTTTAAAGTTTAAATTGGCTAAATGGCTTAATCAACCCATTTAGTAGGGCTAACCAAGTCCAATTGACTTCAAATTTTTATGGTGGGTTCCTCTGACCCTAAAGGTCAGTGAAGAATTGATTTCAAGTCAATTTGATGCATGATTAGCTCTAATTAATTAAGGACCTATTTTGGGTGTTTAAGCCAATTAGGGTTATTCCAAGTGGATTAATTCAAAACCTATTTTTCCTAGAGTCCTCTGATCATAGGAAACATCACCAAATTTTCCTAGAATTTATTTCACAACATGATAATTATTGAATTTAAAATACTCAAAACAGCAACATGAATTTGAAAAATCAATAACTTCTCATAGAGATGGCCTCTGACCTTGGAAAATTCATGGAATATTCCCAAGTTCAGAGGCTTCAAAAGCCCTATAGTCTCATGCCATGGTGAATTTCCTATATGCATGGAGAATTAAAACAATGCAGAGGGTAAATAAATTATTAAAAATAAAATACTTGATGAAATTAAATGATTTCTTTTCCACATTATTTTCCTCTGTTCACTGAGCAAGAGGATATTTTTATTTTATTTTTCTGACTTTCCTACACAAAGTTATGCATTTTTGAAGTTTAGGGAATTAAATAAATAAAAAATACCCCTATTTTTCTATTTAAAACGGCGGCACTGCTCATCCTAGGCATCTCTGAAACGCCGTGTGTCGCGCTGCCATTTGACGCCGCCACTTGAGTCAGCAGCCCGGGTCCCGCCTTCCACGTATCATCTGCAGATCCGACCCAATCTAAGCCGTCCGTCCGCGCGTGTATGGAATGAACGACATCCGTTCATCGTCCCCAGCCGTTCTCACCCGAGAGCCGTCCACACTAAAACCCTAAGAACTCACTCATTTCTCAACGGATTTTCGTGTTCTTGTACTCTATGGATTCGTCTTGAAGAGACGAATACATCTATACGGTGATCGTGCATTGAAATTAAGGCATTTGAAATGGAGAATCTCCAGAAGCTCGGGATAAAGAGTTAGCTCATACCTTTGCTCAGAGAAGTGTGGCTTCAATCTGAGGGTTGTGTCACCTTCAATTGCGTCCCAGCAAGCTCCAAATGAAGTCTCCTGGTCTGGTGAATTGCCTAGGTATGATTTCGACCAAGCCCGATCACAAAGCTTGGAGTCTGGAACAGATGGATGGCCTGGAGAGGGGGCTTTTGCTCGGTGGACTTCTTCCTCGGTCCGGTGAAGGTGTAGGACCAATCAATTTGGGGATTGATCTACTGTGGAGAAGTGTCCTGGTTTTAGGTGGAATTTTGGCTGAGAAATTGGGCTCTGTTGGTGGGATTAGGGCAAATTGTCACGGGGGATCAACTGCTCTAAGTATGGAGAGTGGTCTGGAGCAATTTTGGCGGTGGTTTCGGTAAGGTCCGGTTCAACGACCTCTCTTGGCCGAGAGGGGGTGGTGTTTAAATAGGAGAGGGTGGAGGGCCTCCCGTGGGGAGTTAGGGCTTGGGATCACCTGCTCTCGGCAAGAGAAGAACACTGCAATGGCCACTAGTGGATGGGGCGACTCGGCAAGTGGGAATTCCAAACTTTGGCTCACATGGGTGCTCTCGGCCCGGTGGTTTCCGTAGCTGTGGTGGTCGGCTGGCCGCTGAGTTCGGTCACCCTCAAGGTCAGAGAGGTCAGGGCTAGGGCTTGGTGCAGTCAATTGGCCATGGACATGTGTAAAGGAGTTGAATTGAAATGGAATGGAAGGAAGGCTATTTTGGGTTCAAATGAGTCAACCCACCATTTTGGGTTTGGTGCACCCTTCCATGGCTGATTTGGGCTGAGGGAGGATCGTGTGAATCGGCTAGAAAAGGGTAGAGAAGTCACCATCCATGAATATTTTGATTAATCATGGATTAAGGTGAAGCATTAAAAGGGTTAAAACCTTTTTAAGGGGGCTTAAAAGAGGCTCCTCCTTTTGCCATTAATGGCTTGATCACATGTCAAACCTTCCATGGCTTCATGTGGCTTGTCCATGGCTTGCATGTGGCTTCATGTCTTGTCTTTGGCTTGGGGAAAAGCTTGGTCAATTTCATGAAAATGGATTTTGGTAATTTAGGAGTGATTTTATGGGATTTGGCATATGGCTTGATTTGGATTTATTGTATCATGGGTTTAGAACTTAGGAGATGGTTTCATCCAATGGATGATGATATAAGGTTGTCATGTGGGCTTTGGGCCTTTGAAATTTAGTGAAGGTGGGCTTTTAAAGTGATTTAGGGAAGTGGGGTTTTTTTGATTTTAGGATGACAATTTTGCAAAGGATTGCATCCAATAAGTGTTGAATTTAGTTTAGGAATGTCTCATGAATGATTTGGAATAAATTTGAAGTGTTTGGGCTAGGTTTAGGTTGGATTTGGACCTCTTTAGTGAATGGGCCAATATAGGTCAAATTGGGCTAACTTGGGCCAATGTTGGGCTAGGGTTTAAATTGATGTAAAACAAATGTTGGTAAATGTTTATGGGAGTGTTTCAAAGAGGTTTTGGCTTTGATTGGGTCTTGATTTTGGGGTTTGGGCTTATTTGGGTTAGGTTTGGGTTTAGGTCAAAATTGGGCCTTTTAGTTTTAGGTTGAATTTGAGTGGAGTTTGGGTCCAAATTTTGGGCAAATCATGTTTGTGTTTTGTTTTTGGGGATGCTAAGGAAGGTTTAGAAAAGGTTTGGGGTTAATTGGAGTTGAATTGGGTTAGTTTGGATTAGGTTTGGGTCATGGGCCCAAATTGGGCTTTAAGGCCAAAATTGAAATCGGATTCAAATGTCAATCAAATTGACTTGGATTTGGTCTAGATTGGTGTTGGGAATGTTGAATTGAAATTTAGAATTGAATTGGACCAGAATTTGGGTCAATCGGGCGAGTTTGGCTTGACATTGAGTTCACTTTGGGTTAAAAATGGGTCAAATTGAGGGTTTTGACAAAAGTGGGGTAAATTGACAAAATTGGCCCATGGTGCAGTTGAACAAAATGAAATTAGGAATATTTGGGATTTTTTGGAATTTTCTGGAAATTTTATGAATTTTTGGATTTTTGGGTCAAGAGGGGTATTTTGTGTATTTGGAGGGTATTGGGAGGTATTTTTGGAATTTTTGATATTTTTGGCTATGAATGATCAATTTGAGTAATGTGGAAATGTTTGGGATTAGTTTTGAGGAATTTTGGGGGATTTGAAAATTTTGGGTAATTTCAAGGGCTTTGGGCAGGCTAGGCAGGTGTAGGGTCTCGGGGGTCAAAAATTGAAAATTTGGGAAATTGAAGATTAGGTGAATGTAAGTGGAATAAAATCATTTTGGTTGAGCCATGAAGCCATATCAAGCCCACATGAGCCATGAAGGGACTCATTTGAGGCATCCACTATGTTGTTCCTAACCCTCTTAGCCAAGGGCTTAGGGGTTAAGGACCATCCATGTGAATCACCTTTATGAGGCAGGAGGTCAAGTTAGGTATGGGTGTGTTTTTAGGATGTGTGTGAAAGTGTAGTGTATAGGTGTAGTGTGTGTGTGTAAGTCAGCCCTTCACTGCACTGTGCCACCTGTGGTAGTCCTAAGGCC
This sequence comes from Papilionanthe hookeriana x Papilionanthe teres, assembly GCA_022702705.1. NCBI lineage: Eukaryota > Viridiplantae > Streptophyta > Magnoliopsida > Asparagales > Orchidaceae > Papilionanthe > Papilionanthe hookeriana x Papilionanthe teres. Next base: position 180,327,573 of record CM040421.1, read on the forward strand.
AAAGAGTCCCATAGGAACTCATCCTTTAAACTTTCACATTTGATTTCAACCCTCTAGGTGATTAGGTGTCTATAGTCAAGTTTGTGGAGTTTGCAGGGAGTTAAGAAGTGGTTTGAATTTCTAAGTGGTGGGTCCCAATTCTAATCCTCTAAGATAGTCGAAGTAAAATCCTAAGGCTAGATCCTAAGTACTAAAAAGAAGAAGAGATGACCTCATAAAAAATGAGGTCAACATTGTCCATTAGAAGAATCAATGAAATCTACCTTCCCTGATAATGACTTGTTGCTCGGAACAACTGAACATAATTGTCCACTATATATCACAGTAAACATAAATGATATGATACTTTCAAGAGTTATTATTGGCCTAGAAGCCTCGATTAACATTATGAATTTAAGAACTCTTGAATATATCAATATTGATGCATCCCAACTATCAAAAGATACGATGATGCTACGAGGATTCATTCAACAACGGGAACGAGCTCTTTGATCAATAACATTGCTTCTAAAAATAGCCGACTTGACGACTACAGCAAAATTCCATATCATTAATTCTGATACTTCATTTAATGCCTTACTCGGCAGACCATGGCTTCACGAACATAAAATGGTTCCTTCTTCGTTGTACCAATGCATAAAATATCTACGAAAAGGACAAGAATGGCATATTGTAGGAGATTTACAACCGTTTTCAATCTATGAAATCAGTATACATGAAGATGTAGTGAATTATGCTCCTATGAAGAAAATAATATTCTCCAGAGAGACAATAGTGGATGTGAAAGAAAAAGATAAAGGAAAGAAAATAAATGAAAAAGAGCATCTTTCTTCAAAAACAAAGAAAACTAATTCCCGCCAAACTTATACTCGAGGTCGAGGTCGAGGACGAGGGAAAGAAGATCCAATTGTTACAATAAAGTAACCATTGAAATTCAATATCCATTTGGACTCTAAAGAAGAAACGACATCGATGATTTTAAAGAAACCTCAATTCAAAATATCTTTAGAAGAAGATAAACAAAAAAAATTGAATCTATGTATGACAAAATCAATCATTATATACATTCTATTACTCTAACTCCAATCTCTACTGTTAAGATTGAGAATCTAGTAGTCAAAGAAGTATATATAATGATAAAAAGCAAATTAAGTTTACACCTGGTTCTACTTCTTCCAATATTGGAAACGATGTAAAAATAGAAGATGAAAATCTTCAAAAATCAATGAAAATACCTTTTGAGCTGTATTCTCCTTGGGCACAATAATTTATTCAAAATAGTTTAATGCTTAAACAATGGTCTCTAAAGAAACCACATTTTACTGAACTAATGTAGAATAATAACAAACAGAATCCTAATTACAAAAAGGTGTTGGATTTGGAACTTTAGGACCATTAGATGATACAGAATTTGTTCTAGTCATTACTAAAGAATATAATTCTGAAATGATATCTGATCTTCCAATCGAAGATGCTCCTCCAGAATTGAAAGAAGAAATTAAATCAAAAATTGATGAACTAAAAGAAATAAATTTAGGAACTGATAAAAATTTAAAACCAACTTTTATTAGTTCATTCCTTAATGTTGAGGAAGCAAAAGACATAATTCAATTGTTGACAGAATACAATGATTGCTTTCCATAGACTTATATCGAGATGCTTGGATTATCTCCAGAAGTCGCAATCCATAAAATAGGGATAAATCAGGTCGCAATCCCTGTTAAACAAGCTCCAAGAAGGATGCGTGTCAAAATGGAGAAACAAGTCATTACAGAAGTCAAGAAATTGATAGAAGCCAACTTCATTCGAGAAGAAAATTATCCAGCATGGTTGGCTAATGTGATACCAGTTAAAAAGAAAGATGGACAAATAAGAGTCTGCATAGACTTCAGGGATCTAAATGAAGCATGTCCAAAAGATGAATTCCCTTTACCAATTCCTGAATTAATGGTTGATATAGCATCAAAACATGCGATATTTTCCTTTATGGATGGATCATCAGGATACAATCAAATAAAAATGTTCTCAGAAGATGAAGCAAGTACAGCTTTCTGGACACCCATAGGACTATACTGTTATAAGGTCATGCCATTTAGATTAAAAAATGTTGGTGCAACCTATCAAAGAGCCATGACTGGAATCTTTGATGAATTGATACAAAATCAAGTCGAATGTTATGTGGACGACCTGGTTGTCAACAGTAAGCAAAAAGATGATCACATATACGATTTGAGAATTGTCTTTGAACGATGACCTGATTTTTGTGTATTTCCAAATACAAGAGTTTGTTAGCACTGCTAGAAAATTTCTCACAAAGGCGCGAAACACTTGACCCGGAATAACTTGCTATATAGATGTGTAACAAAATTTAATTTATGACAATAACACAAAATAACTTGATTGCTACTGAATGCTAGGCCGTTAGTGATTAATACTTTTAAAATATACTTTTAAATGAAAATATTTTATATACTTTGTTTCGGGTACTATGCAAATATACGTTTCGTTTCAAGTAATATAGGGCTTTGAAACAAAGACCCCAGTATCGATCCCACAGGGAAGTGAGGTAAAAATTTTTAAATATTATATTTCAAAACCTTTTTGTATTTTAATCTAAATATAAATTACCTTTAATTTACTAGATGCATATAAAATAAACAATAAATTCCTTTCAATTAATCCAATATTTTTAAGATAATTTAATGTTCGTTTGAGAATCTATGTTATGGTATTGTGCCAAATAGAATCATTCTTATTCTTTACCCTTATTTCAAGGCGTAAAGAACATTGACTAATCTACAGAATAGGTCCGGATCTATTGTTAGTAGAATGGGTTAATCTAGGCTCACACTACTAGATGTCCAAGGGTAGCTATGGTAGGCCCTACTAGTGACCCTTTCCTAATCTATAAATCAAAGTATAAGAATTTAGTCTATCACTCTAAAAACTTATTAATTATACGCCCTTTAAATCTTATCTTCCTATTTATTTGCACTTCACCTTGAATAGCCCGCGCACGGCCTTCGACTACCCAAGGATTCATGTGATATCTACTAGTTAAAAGTTCTTCTCCTTCCAGGTCTCAAAACTTTTCAGCAGGTTTTAATAATTTAAATGGCCAATTTAAAAAGTAAAGTAAGATCAGGTATTAATATCATCACAATGTTTTGTAAATATTTTGATTTTTAATTCTCCATTGAATTTAATATTATCTTAATTATATTTTCATAATTGAAGGAGGAAAGTAAACTAACTACTCACAACTCATTGAATATAAACAACAAAACATAAATAAATAAACTTTGAATCAAAAATAAAATAACTTATCTCAAATATTTCTTCTACCGATCTTCTGATTCCTACTAACTCCATAGTGTAATGAACTCCAGATGCAACAACTTGAAAATAAACTCACTAAACTAAAAAAAAAGTGGCCCTAAATTTTCTCTCTCTAACTCTCTCTCTCTAAAAATAGACTAAGGGATGAGGGGGCTAGGTTGGGCGAATTTTTCTGAAGGAGTGGACTCTTATTTATAGGTTCCAAGAGTTGCCTTCAGGCACCTCTTCAAAACATGTCCAAATTCAATGAATCTTCTAGAAGGTGTGTCTGGCGCCTAGGTGCCGGAATCTCGAGCCTAGGCGCCGGAATCTCGAGCCTAGGCGCCGGAATCTGGCACCTAGGCGCCGGACACCGCATCCAGTTCTTCGCACCTCTTCACTTTGGCTCACACCTCTTCGCGATTAAAACCGTTTTGGAGCATCCAAATGCAATTTATCACATTTCCTATTATCAATGAACAACTGCCAGTCTTCCAAAATGTCCAATAACTGCTCACTCCGTAAAAATAACCGTCCAAAAGTCATCAAAAACTTAACAGTTTCTGTATCGAGTCAGGCGCATAGGCGCCGACTTCTGGCGCCTAGGCGCCAGGCCCATAATCTCGATAATCCTTGTATTTTACTCCATTTTTGCTCCATTTTGCTCCTTTTTCACCCTTTTTTCTTTTTTGAATCTTTTTACCTCACCTACATCTAAAAACACAAAAATATCTTTCATTAAAGCATAATATCCATAGAAATTGATAAAAATCAAGGCATAAAAATAGATATTTTTTTCATGGATCAAAATCCCTCAAACTTAAATGTTACTTGTCCTCAAGTAACCTTTTTTACTATATAAATTTTATAACCTTTGGGATAAAAGATAAATATTTAAGATTTCTTATAATTTCTGACTTTATAAAGTCTTTAGCAAATTATTAACCCAATTTCACTAACTAGGTTTAATTTTAAGAATTTAAAGAATATTTAACTACCAAATCATAAGATTTCAAATTTTTCATTCATTTTGAAAATAATAGAAGTTTATTATATTAAGATCTCATAAATTAAAAACAAGAAAAAGATCTTCATGAAAAATCTTTCTTAAATAAAGATTCAAGCATAAAAATTAAGTAAAATATGTAACTAGTTTTTCTTCTATAAGATAATTCAAATGAAGCCAATTTTTTATTAGACATTTCCTCAAGTTTCTCCTCTCTCTTTTTTTTTCTTTTTTTTTTAGAGAGGATTACTATATCTGGATAGCTTGTTAATGATTTTGAACTTCACTATGCTTAACTTATATTTTCAAAACTTATACATTTCCACTTAATTATTATAACAGGAATAAAAATTCAAAAAGACTTTCAATCTTTTCTTTCTCAAGTTAAAATTTTTTATTACTTAATATTTCTAAAATTCCATCATTTCTACCATGAATAGAAAAATTCCTTAATCTTATTCTTCCTTAAGTTAAATAATTCTATTCTTAAAATCAATCAAAGTTATTAAAATTTTGGTTAAGTTCATTAAATTGTTTATAATTTGAAAAATAAAAGTGATCTTAAATAGATTTTTCATTCCTTAAGTTATGTTAAAAAGTTTTTATTTTAAGAAAATATTACTTCTTTAAGGACAAATAAAATTTAAATTTGAATGAATTTTCCCTTCCCCCAAACTTAAGTTTTGGTATATTATGAAAATTTGTAAGCATGAGAGAAAAAAAATCATAATTTAAAAAAAAAGAAATTTTTATAAGTGTGTAAAAACAATTTAAAAAGAAAAATTTACTTCTACACATGCTTTTATGAATAATACAGATATAATTGAAGCAGGTATAAAAAGTAAGCAGGCTAATTTTTCTGATTATTCAAAATTTATAATAAAATAAAAGCAGAGCAAAATGATTAATTACTAAACAGTAGACTGAAACAAACATAATATAAATTAACTCTAATTTCAGTCTCAAACACCATATACTAAGAATACTCTAACAACAGAATCTTAACACTAATCAATCCACACAGGTACATAACAAATCAGCATACATCAACATCAAACTAAATAAACAAACCAAACAAAACAAACTAACAACAAAGTAGCACATAACAGAAATCTATCAACTACTAGTCACTGACCGTAGCCTCATTATCATCATCGTCACCAAAGGAAAACTCAACATCCTTAGGATCTACAAATGGTGTGAAACTAGGAAAAGTAGGGAAACTAACATCGCGCTCACCCTTCAGAAATCTGACGAGGGCTTCATCATACTCAGCATCATAGCTACTCTTCCTCTGGGTATAGTCATATAAATGATCAAGTTTCCTATCAATAGTATCAACCCTACAGTGAGTCTGAAATAACTCCTACTGCTGCTCTAAAAACTGATTATGCATAGACTCCCAGAAACTCGATGGTGGCTCAGCAGAAGTAGTAGGTCGGGAAGTAGAAGGTCTACCTGGAGTAGGTGCAAAAGAAGAAGGAGTAGTCGATCTCTTCCCTCGAAGTCGATCATATATGCTAATGCTCTCCTAACCAATAGGCTTGGTAGTCTTCAACCTTTCCTCTGAAATATTTGCAGTGACTCCATTGCTAACACATAATGAATAAATCAGAGATGGGAATCCCAGTCCAACAGAAGTGCTGGATCTCGCAGTAGAATCCACAGAATCATAAATAATACTGCCAACATCAATAGGCTTCCTCTCCTGAATGCAGTAGTTTAAGAGCGCTCGATCTCTAGTCACTTCACTCAGGTGGTTGGAAGGTAACAATCTTGCAGAGATAAAGTAGTGTCGGGCTTTAGAAATACCATTTAACTTGGAGGATATGAAGTTTACTCTTTTTCCGTTCCTGGTCTTCCAAGATCCAGTACCGTCAGTCAAATAAGCAATGATCATATCCAAATCTCCCTCAGATGGAGATAATCCAGAATAGTGGCACTCTATAGTCGGTAAGCGTGCAATAAAAACATTGATTCTCTCGGGAGTAAATCCTACTCCGACACCTCTAACAAAAACTTCATAATCTTCGACATCCAGAAAATTTACATAAAACTCTCGAACTATGGGGATAACAGCAATAGCAGTGAAATAACAGAGTCGTTGCCAGTTGTGTGCAATGATAGTGTTTTCAATCATCTTCTCCGGATGATAGAAACTCCGTTCTTAAATGAACTTCCTCGACGTTGCAAATTCATGGAATCGAAAATGCGCAGCCGCAGTAGAAAATTTGCTGTTATCGAAGTTATCTCGTGCCTTCCCGCGTTTAGATTTCGATGCCATCTAAACATGAAAGAAAACAAGAACAAATTTAGGAATAAAAAATTTAAACTCTTTTTTAGTTTAGAAAACTTAAAATAAGTTTAAAAATCCAAAGAAATCACAAAAAATCCAAAAATTTTTTCAAAATTTCGGTTCTTAGCAAAACCTAAGGAAATATATTGTAAAAATCGAAAATAAATGGTTTAAAGTGTAGATCTGACCTTGAGACGAAGAAAATGAGTGGTTTCAAGCCCATAACCATGATATTTTTACCTCAAAATGGATTCTAAAGCTGATTTTCGCAAAAAATGGAGGAAGAAGAAGGCTTAGGCGTCGTTAATGGCTTTAGGGGTATTTATGGAATGTTTCGAGTACAGACCGAACTGGCACTTAGGCGCCGAATTCTGGTTCTTAGGTGCCAGACTCGCCTTTCACAAAAAATTAATTTAAAATTTAATTTTCCACCAAAATTCATAAACTCAACTTCCATTTACTCATATTTGAGTAGGGCTTCAGATTCTATCTTCCAAATCATTTTTCAAAAATTTTAAAAGTTAAATATTGAATCAACCAATCAAACATAAAGTTTAAATCAAACTTCACTAAATTCCATTTATAATCTTCAATATTGGCTCAATACATTCTAGATAAGTATCAGACTTGATTCAAATTCCTAATACACAATCAAACATAACAATTTCTAAAAAAATAACACACATTGAACATGAAAGCAAATACACAAACACACATCACAATCGATTTACTAAATCGACAAAACAACTCAACAAACTAGATAATAGTGATCTCTATACAAAAATACTCTAATCTTCACAAGAGAAATTGTGTATTCCTCTTTGAAAGAACACTAATGCTCTTGTGAAATCGGTAGCCATATTTTCGTCAATCCACTTGTTCTTCGCATACATTTCAACTTGCGCATCTTGATAAGATGCAAGATGATCACAATAAAGTTTCATCTGTCATTTTAGATGTTCAACTGATGAAACATCTCATGAAGGCAATCTCCATTGCTCTTAAAATCTTCTTCAAACTTATCTAAACGACTAGAAATTTTCTTTAAACTTACTGCGATGAAACCATTTAAGTAGGGTTGAGGATCCTTTGAGACCTTGTCTCTAGCCTCTTCTCTCAGATTTCTCCTCTCCCTTTCTTCAAAAATTTCTCAAATCTCTCAAGAATGAAGTGTAATGGATGTAACTTTGATTGCTTGATGGTTAGGGATGAAGATGGGTTGATTTAAAGGTGAAAATAGTGTGAAAAACTGAAAATTTTTAGTTTTTGCACGACCCAGTATCCGTCGAGCTTAGGCGCCAAATCTGGCGCCTAGGTGCCGAACTTATTGAGACATAGTTTGACTCTAGCGCTTAGGCGCCGAATTCTGGCGCCTAGGCGCTGAAACTATGTTCAATTCCGTTTTGCCTAATCATCAAATTTCAAAATTTTGTTTTCTAAGATAGGTAAATTATACTGGTAAGAGTAATCTAGACTCAATAACACAAATTATAAGCAATCATAATGAAGGTTAACTTAATCTCCTTTTTCTCAAATTGGGAAAAGAGTGATCCAATGTCTAAATCTTACATACTTCAAGATAATCTTCAGCTTAAGTCCACAAAGACGTATAAGCATCAAATTTTTCCAAAGTAATATAAAATTAGTCAAGATCGAGGCATAACCTTACATTAAAAACATAAAAATATTCAAAACAAAAGATAAATATGGGTTGCCTCCTAAAAAGCGCTTGGTTTAACGTCGTCAGCCCGACTTCAGTAAATCTTTAATCAGGTTGACTCAATTCATAAGCCTCTTTATAAATCATTTTAATATCTCCCAAATAAGGCTTCAATCTTAATCTATTTACTTTAAAAAAATTCCTATTCTGGGGTCTTTAATATCCACAGCTCCATAATGGTATACTTTCTCAATTATATAAGGTCCAGTCCATTTAGATCTTAATTTTCCAGGAAAAAGTTTTAAATGAGAATTAAACAGTAATACTTCTTGTCCAGGCTTAAAAATTTTTCCTGAAATTTTATTATCATGTAACATCTTCATTTTCTCTTTATAAATCCTTACATTTTCGTATGATTCATTTCTTATCACTTCCATCTCATTTAATTGCAATAATCATTTTTCTCCTGCTTCATTCAAATCAAAATTAAACTCCTTTATCGCCCAATAAGCTTTATGTTTAAGTTCAACAAGTAAGTGACAATGTTTACCATAAATTAACCGGCAAGGTGACATTTTGATTGGTGTCTTATAAGCTGTTCTATAAGCCCATAATGCGTAATCAAGTCTATCAACCCAATCGGCTCTTTTAGGATTAACTAGTCTTTTCTAAAATTTTTTTAATTTCTTTGTTTGATACTTCAGCCATTCAACTCGTTTGTGGGTGATAAGCAGTTGCAATTCTATGTTTGATTCCAAATTTTTGTAATAATGATTGAATTCTTATATTCCTGAAATGACTTCCACCATCCGCTATAATTACCTTAGGCATTCAAAATCTTGAAAATATCATTTTCTTTAAGAATTTAGAAACACTTTTGGAATCACGGTTTGGTAAAGCAACAGCTTCAATCCACTTTGAAACATAATCAACTGCTAATAAAATATAATTTTTTCCAGATGATGGCACAAATGGTCCCATAAAATCTAAACCCCATATATCAAAAATTTCAACTTCCAATATATAGTTTAAAGGCATCTCATCTTTTCTAGATATATTTCCCATCCTTTGACATCGATCACATATTTTCACATAATGTCTCACATCCTTAAATAAGGTAGGCCAATAAAATCCAGATTTTAAAATTTTAAATGCAGTTTTGGCTATGCCAAAGTGTCCTCCAAAATCAGAATCATGACATTTTTGAATAATAGCAAAAGCTTCCTCATAAGGTACACATCTTCAAATTATAGAATCTCTTCCAATTTTAAATAAATGAGGATCTTCCCAAATATAAGATTTAGCATCATATTTAAATTTCTTAATAAATTTGTTATCCAATTCATAAGGTAGAATATTGCTAACTAAATAATTAACAATATCAGCATACCAAGGTGTTTTGCATCCTTGAATAACATATAATGATTCATCAGGAAATTTCTCATTTATATTCTCTTCCAAAATAATATTATTTTTAATTCTAGAAAAATGATCAGCAATTTGGTTTTCAGTTCCTGTTCTATCTACTATTTGGAAATCAAATTCTTGTAGAAGTAAAACCCATCTTATCAGTCTAGGTTTAGAATCCTTCTTAGAAATTAGATATTTAATAGCAGAATTAGCAGTATGAACTATGCATTTAGTACCAAGAAGATAAGGTCTAAATTTATCAAAGGCATATACTATAGCTAGAAGCTCCTACTCAGTGGTAGTGTAATTTCTTTGTGTTTTAGTGAGAGTTTTACTAGCATAATATATAACTTTGAAAATCATCACATATTTTTTTCCTAATAGAGCTCCAATTGCAAAGTCACTTGCATCACACATTAATTCAAAAGATTTATTCCAATTAGGTGCAACAATGATAGGTGCAGTTATAAGTTTTTCTTTTAGAATATTAAAAGCATTAATACATTCTTCGTTAAATTCAAATTTCGCATCTTTTTCTAATAAATGACAAAGAGGTTTGGCAATTTTAGAAAAATCCTTTATGTATCTTCTATAAAATCCAGCATGACCTAAAAAACTTCTCACATCGAATAATGTAGTAGGTGGTTGCAATTCAGCAATAATTTTCACTTTCGCTTGACCTACTTCCATCCCTTTTTATGAAACTTTGTGACCAAGTATAATGCCTTCTGTGACCATGAATTGACATTTTTCCCAGTTAAGAACTATGTTTGTTTCTTCACATCTTTTCAGAACTTTGAAAATATTTTCCAAACAAGGTTCAAAGGAAGCTCCAAAAACTGAAAAATTGTCCATGAATATTTCAATTCCTTTGTCAATCAAATCACAAAATATTGACATCATACATCTTTGAAAAGTTGCAGGTGCATTACATAAACCAAAATGCATTCTTTTAAAAGCAAATGTTCCATAAGGACTTGTAAATGTTGTTTTCTCTTAGTCCTCGGGAGCAATAAGTAATTGATGATAACCAGAATATCCATCCAGAAAATGGAAATATGGGTGTCCAGCTAGTTTATCAAGCATTTGTCCAAGAAAGGTTAAGGAAAATGATCATTTCTAGTGGCGTCATTTAATTTCCTATAATCAATACAGATTCGCCATCCAGTTACTTATCTTGTTGGAATTAGTTCATTTTTATCATTGACAAAAACAGTTACACCTCTTTTTTTAACTCAATGAATAGGACTTACCCATTGACTATCCAAAATAAGATAAATAATATCAGCATCTAACCATTTAATAATTTCTTTTTTAACAATCTCTTTCATAATAGGATTTAATTTTCTTTGTGGTTCAATAGTAGGTTTAAAATTTTCTTCCATTAAAATTCTATGCATACAAATGGAAGGGCTTATTCATTTTATATCAGCAATAGTCCAACCAAAAGCTTTCTTATAATTCTTTAACACACCTAGTAATTTTTCTTCTTGATCTTTACTTAACTCAGAAGAAATAATAACAGCTAATGTTAACGAATTTCTGAGAAACGCATACTTTAAATGTGAAGGTAATATTTTTAATTCAAGTTCAGGGGCTTTCTTAATTGATGGTAAAAGTATATCATTTTGAGTTATGTCTAAAGTTTCCCAGTTATCTTTAATAAAATGAGTCTCTTCTTCTTTTACTTCTTTATATTCATCAGTTAAAAATTCAAATTTCTCTTCAGAAATGACTTTACATTTTTCTTGATAATGTTTCTAAATTAAATAATCAAAAATATCCATCCGATAACATTTTTCTTCTTCAGGGTACTTCATTGATTTAAGAATATTGAATTTAATCTCTTGATCATTAACTCTCATGGTTAATTCTCCTTTTTGCACATCAATCATAGCTCGTCCGGTAGTTAGAAAAGGTCTCCCTAACATAATAGGTATCTCTTTATCTTCTTCCATATCAAGTACGATGAAATCTACAGGGAAGATAAATTTATCCACCTTAACAAGAACATCCTCTATAACTCCTTTAGAATAATTGATAGATCTATTAGCTAACTGAAGGGTTACACTGGTGAGAGTAATCTCTCCTAAATTCAATCTTCGAAAAATAGAAAATGGCATGAGATTAATACTTGCTCCAAAAACACATAAAGCTTTTCCACAAAATTTTTCTCCAATAGCACAGGGTATAGTGAAACTTTCAGGATCTTTAAGTTTTTGAGGCAATTTCTTTTGAATTATTGCACTGCATTCTTCACTTAATGCAATAGTTTCAAAAGCTTCAAATTTTTGTTTCTTGCTTAAAACATCCTTCATAAATTTTGCATAAGTTGGCAGTTGTTTTAAAGCTTCAACAAAAGGTATGTTAATAGTAATTTTATTAAAAATTTTAAAGAACTTAGAAAATTGATGGTCAAGTTTCTTCTGTTTATGTTTTTGAGAAAATGGTGGTGGGGGTTTTTCAACTTCCACATTAATAGGTATAACAGCCTGATCTTGACTAGGAGAAAGAGTTTCTTTAGATTTTTCAGTCTCTTCAACCTCAATCTCTTTTTTAATTTCATATTGCATTCTTTCTTTTAATTCCTTTCCACTTCTAAGTTGCAAAGCCTTAACATGTTCATGTTCTTTTCCTGTTTCCTTTGGATTAATCTCAACATTACTAGGAAGTGTTCCTACAGGTCTGTTATTAATTAAAGTAGCAATTTGCCCCATTAGATTTTCAATATTTCGAATAGCAGTATTTTGATTTTGTAATTGATTGTTCATTTGTAAAATTAATTCTTCTATTGATAACCTTTTCGGTTGATTATTAAATCCAGGAGATTTATAATTTGAATTAACTTAATTATTCCAATTTCCAAAGTGGATGAGATTGATTATTACCCCATTGTTGTTGTGAATTGTTCCAGTTAAAATTAGGATGATTTTTCCACCCAGGATTAAAATAATTTGAATAAAGATTATTCTTACTTGCAATAGCTTGTAAAGTTTCAATAGTTTGAGAATCTTCAATATTAGCAGTGTTATTATGTGACATATTTATTGCAAAATTATCTAATTTTTTAGATATTGCTGCTACTTGTGAAGCTAAAATAGAAAAGTCTTCATTATCGTGAATACTTGCCATCTTCATAGGATTAATCCTTTCAGAAGGCCATTGAAAATTACTATTAGCCATTTCTTCAATTAAAGTATAAGCTTCTTCAAATGATTTAGACATTAAAGAACCTCCAGCAGAAGCATCAATAATTGATTTTAAAGATCCAATTAATCCATTGTATAATGTTTGAATAATTAACCAATCAGGTAAAGCATGATGAGGACATTTTCTTAATAGTTCTTTAAATTTTTCCCAAGTTTCATAAATTGTCCCATCAAATTGACTAAACAAAGTAATATCATTTCTTAATTTAGCAGTTTTAGCAGGAGGAAAATATTTAGCTAGGAATTTTTGTGTCATTTCAGCCTATGTTTTAATAGAACCAGTTGCTAATGAGTTTAACCACATCTCTTAAAGAAAAATGAAAGAGTTTAAGTTTAATAGCATCATCAGAAACATTGTTATATTTAAAGGTAGCACAAAGTTCTAAAAAACTAACAAGGTGTAAATTTGGATCCTCATTTCATGTTCCACCAAATTGATTATTTTGCACCATTTGAGTAATAGACGGTTTAAGTTCAAAAGAATTAGCATCTACAATGGGTATTTGAATACTACTATGAAGTTCATCAACCGTAGTGTTAGCATAATCCCTTAATGGTTTATAAACATTTTGATCATTAAGTTCAATCGGATTTTGTAAAGTAGTCATTTCTTGAAATTTTTAAATTTGTTTTTCCTTTTTAATTTTTCTAATTGTTTTTTCTAATTTAGAATCTAAAGGTACTAATCCTTCAGAACCAAAACTACACATAAAAAGAAAAATAAAGCAAGGAAAATAATAAAAAATATTTTTTTATATTATATATATATATAATATTTAAAAATCTATAAATTAAGTTTCTTTTATCCTTCTTTCCTTCCTTCCCCAGCAACGGTGCAAAAAACTTGACCCGAATTTTGTGTATTTCTAAATACAAAAATTTGTTACCACTGCTAGAAAATTTCTCACAAAGGCGCGAAACACTTGACCTGGAATAACTTGCTGTATAGATGTGTACCAAAATTTAATTTATGGCAATAACACAAAATAACTTGATTTCTACTGAATGCTAGGTCGTTAGTGATTAATACTTTTAAAATATAATTTTAAATGAAAATATTTTATATTCTTTGTTTCGGGTACTACGCAAGTATACATATCATTTCACGTAATATGGGGCTTTGAAACAAAGACCCCAGTATTGATCCCACGGGGAAGTGAGGTATAAATTTTTAAATATTATATTTCAAAATATTTTTGTATTTTAATCTAAATATAAATTACCTTTAATTTACTAGATTCATATAAAATAAACAATAATAAGGAAATGAACTTGTGAAAACTATATAAAACAAATCACTTTATTCCTTTCAATTAATCCAAGTTTTTCAAGATAATTTAATGTTCGTTGGAGAATCTATTTTATGGCATTGTGCCAAAAAGAAGCATTCCTATTCTTTACCCTTATTTCAAGGCGCAAAGAACGTTGACTAATCTATAGAATAGGTCCGCATGTATTGTTAGTAGAATGGGTTAATCTAGGCTCACACTACTAGATGTCCAAGGGTAGCTATGGTCGGCCCTACTAGTGACCCTTTCCTAATCTATAAATCAAATTATAAGAATTTAGTTTGTCACTCTAAAAACTTATTAATTTTACGCCCTTTAAATCTTATCTTCCTATTTATTTGCACTTCACCTTGAATAGCCCGCGCATGGCCTTTGACTACCCAAGGATTCATGTGATATCTACTAGTTAAAAGTTCTTCTCCTTCCAGGTCTCAAAACTTTTCAATAGGTTTTAACAATTCAAATGGCCAATTTAAAAAGTAAAGTAAGATGAGGTATTAATATCATCACAATGTTTTGTAAATATTTTGATTTTTAATTCTCCATTGAATTTAATATTATCTTAATTATCTTTTCATAATTGAAGGAGGAAGTAAACTAACTACTCACAACTCATTGAATATAAACAACAAAACATAAATAAGTAAACTTTGAATCAAAAATAAAATAACTTATCTCAAATATTTCTTCTAAAGATCTTCTGATTCCTACTAACTCCACAGTGTAATGAACTCCAGATGCAACAATTTGAAAATAAACTCACTAAACTAAATAAAAAGTGGCCCTAAATTTTATCTCTCTAACTCTCTCTCTAAAAATAGACTAAGGGATGAGGGGACTAGGTGGGGCGAATTGTTCTGAAGGAGTGGACTCCTATTTATAAGCTCCAAGAGTTGCCTTGAGGCACCTCTTCAAAACATGTCCAAATTCAATGAATCTTCTAGAAGGTGTGTCTGGCACCTAGACGCCGGAATCTAGCGCCTAGGCGCTGGACACCGCGTCCAGTTCTTCGCACCTCTTCACTTTGGCTCGCACCTCTTCGCGATTAAAACCATTTTGGAGCGTCCAAATGCAATTTATCACATGTCCTATTATCAATGAACAACTGCCAGTCTTCTAGAATGTCCAATAACCATTCACTCCGTCAAAATAACCGTCCAAAAGTCGTAAAAAACGTAACAGTTTCTGTATCGAGTCTGGCGCTTAGGTGCCGACTTCTGGCGCCTAGGCGCCAGTCCCATAATCTTGATAATCCTTGTATTTTGCTCCATTTTTGCTCCTTTTTGCACCTTTTTCACCCTTTTTCCTTTTTTGAATCTTTTTACATCACCTACATCCAAAAATACAAAAATACCTTTCATTAAAGCATAATATCCTTAGAAATTGATAATAATGAAGGCATAAAAATAGGTATTTTTTTCATGGATCAAACGACTACGACAATATAATCTTAAATTGAAGCCCTTAAAGTGTGCTTTCGGCGTCACTTCATGAAAATTTTTAGGATTTGCAGTTCGACATCGTGGGATAGAAATTGATCCTCTTAAAATCGAAGTTATCCTAAATATGCCTCCCCCCAAAAATCTAACTCAATTGAGATCATTTCAAGGAAAGTTAGCATATATACGATGTTTTATTTCCACTTTTATAGGAAGGTGTCAACCTCTTACTGCCCTAACCAGAAAAGATACCAAATTTGTGTTGGATGAAAAATGCCAACACGCTTTTGAAAATATCAAACAATATCTGACAACCCCTCCTGTCTTAGCAGGCCCTATAACAGGAAAACCTCTAATTCTTTACACTGTAGCATTAGACAATTCCCTAGGAGCATTATTGGCACAAATAAATGATGAGGGAAAAGAAAATACGTTATACTATTTAAGCTGTTGTCTGATTCCAACAGAGATAAAATACCCAACAATTGAGAAGCATGACTTAGCTTTGATTTTTGCAGTTCAAAAACTGAGACACTATATGCTTTCTCATAAAGTAACCCTTATTTCAAGAATTAACCCACTCAAATATTTAATGACACGGCCGACACTTTCTGGGAGATTAGCAAGATGGGCAATGATTTTACTTCAATTCGACATAACATTTCTACCATTACGTGCTGTCAAAGGACAAATTTTAGTAGAATTTTTAGCAGCACATCCAATTCTAACTGAATCACCTCTTAATGATGATTTAACAGATGAACAAATATCAGAAATAAAAGATTCAAATGTACAACGATGGGAACTTTACTTTGATGGAGCACCATCTGCACGGAAAGATAAAGACAAACAAACAATTATACCAGGCAAAGCTGGAGTAGGATTGATTTTCATGACTCCAGACAAAACGATGATGCCTTTCTCCTGTCATTTGACAGAACCATACACAAATAATGAAGCCGAATATGAAGCACTCATAACCGGTCTAGAACTGACAATATTAATGGAAATTAAAAACATTGACATCTACGGAGATTCCCAATTGATTATCAATCAAATCGCTGGCAAGTACAAGACTTTGAAACCATGACTTGAACAATACTCTTGTTATACTCTGAAACTACTACAACAAATTCCTGATGTAACATTCTTCTTAATCCAGAGACGAGACAACTCTCTAGCGGATGCTCTGGCAAAACTTGCAAAGGAATTTGCATGTCCAGAAGAAGATAACATACAAATTTCTATAAATGGACGGCAGATCCTTTCTCAAATTGACATGGATAATCTGCATAAAATTGATGAAAACATGATAATGACGATGAATGACGAAAAGGATGATTGGAGACAACCAATTATTCAATATTTATAAATTGGAAAGTTACCCGAAAACACTTCTACTACTAATTAAATTAAACAAAGAGCATTATCATATGCCCTAATAAATGATGTCCTTTATAAACGATCTTTTGATCAAATGTGGTTAAGATGCTTAAACCAAATTGAAGCTCAAGAGATTATTAAGGAGGTCCATTCAGGTTTATGTGGTGCATATCAATTTGGACCTAAAATTAAAATGAAAATAAAAAGAATGGATTATTATTGGCTGACAATGATGACTGATTGTCTTGATGTTGCAAAGAAATGTCATCATTGTCAGATACACGGGGTAATTCTACACCAGCCCCCAAATGTCTTGCACCCGACCATCGTATCTTGGCCATTTGAATGTTGGGGTACTGACATAGTGGGCCCTATAGATCCTCTATCATCTAAGGGTCATCGATTTATTCTAGCAGCCACTGATTATTTATCCAAATGGGCAGAAGTGATACCACTTAAAGAAGTCAAGGCAGAACAAGCCCTTCATTTCTTTAAAACACATATCGTTTATAGATTTAGAATCCCTCGAAGGTTCATATCAGATAATGGTTTGGCCTTTAAAAATACAAAAATGAACAACTTTATCCAAAGACATGGAATAGACTTGAGGTATTCCACAATCTATTATCCTAAAGCCAATGGATTAGCTTAAGCTTTCAATAAAACATTGGTTCAAATTTTGAAAAAGACATTAATCAACAGCCCAAGACAGTGGCATGAATGACTAATAGAAGCTTCATGGGCTTATAGAACTACATATCAAACGCCAACACATTCAACACCGTTTGCTTTGGTATATGGTTCTGAAGCTATTTTACCACTTGAAGTTCAAATTCCTTCTCTCAGAATAACAATAGCAAATAAGATAACTGAAGAGGAAAATGCCAAATTACGACTTGAAGAACTCAAGAGTTTAGAAGGAAAATGTCTACAAGTTCAACAAAATCTTGAACTGTATCAAGAAAAAAAGGTACGAGCCCATGATAAGTTAGTTCACCCGCGAACCATTCGAATCGGTGAATTAGTTTTAGTTCTTTGAAGACCTATACTAGCTCATCGAAAGAGGTGGCAAATTTGAATCAATATCGGAGGGCCCATATGTAATAGAAAAGACATATTCGAGAAAATCTTACCAGTTGGTAGATTGTCATGGAGATAGAATTTTGCCCCCAATTAATGGGCGCTTTTTAAAGAAATATTATGCGTCATGACTTATTTATGAACTAGGAAAAACATTACAAATATATATATATATATATATATATATATATATATAATTTTCTCTTTTACTCTCCATATGAATCTAAATATTTCTCTTTTTTCATTTACCTATAAGCATAATTTATCATTGAAAATGTGATTTAGTCTAACATATCACCCTGTTATTTACAGGAAGAATGTCTGAAGCAGACTATTTTTCTCATTCCAAAATAATATGACCTTTGCCTTGGACCGCCGACACATGGACGAGGGGACTAGAATTCATTTCAACTTTGATCTGTTGCATGTTGAATCCATATATCATGGATCATTACTCTATATAGTGAACCATAATGAAATTAACATGCAAATGCCTTTGATAGAATTCAAACTCCTGCAGCCCGAAGAGTATGACTTCACAATCAGCGACAGCTCGGATGAGCAAGAATTTATGACTACTTCAATACATAGAGCATATACATCTGGTATAAAAAGTATGACAGCGGGACTCACCAGATCACAAAGATGAAATCGTAATAAACGACTAAAATGTCAAAAATAATTGCAAGAAAGACAAATATGGAGGACATTAGTCAATTAAAATCTCAGACTATTAATACTCCATTTGAGGAAATAAACTCTGCATCAAAAATGGCAAATCTAGATCCTGTAAAGAGAAATCAGGATGAAAAAGCAGTTATCACTTCACCCTCACCCATATCTGCCCAAGACTTGAAGGTGTCAGGTAAGAAAGTTTACAGAAAAAATCACTCAAGGGAAGAAGTACGACGGATTCGTGTTATTGAATGGAGGACCTTTGAACAATACAAGCATATGAACAAAAGAACAATAAATGTTCTGGATGGTCTTAAATTATTCACCAGGATATTTGATGAGGATGAGCAAGCCGCTATTATTGATCATATAATAGAAGCCTGAAACCAGGGTAGGGCTGGACACCTTCGAATGAAAACTTATTCTGAACCCAATAAATAGATTCATGGCAAAGGTAGACAAACCATCCAATACGGGTGCTGTTACAATTATGCAAAAGACAAAGAGGGAAATCTTCCCAGAATTTTGATTTTGTGATATGAACAAGTCAATCCTTTACCCACTATAATAGATCAAATTATCAGACGTATTGTCACTTGGGAAATCATACCCACAGATTGTATTCCTGATAGCTGCATTATCAATATGTATGATGAAGGAGATTGTATCCCTCCCCATATTGACAGTCACGATTTTGAGAGACCATTTTGCACCTTGTCTTTAATGAATTGTTGTTCCAACATATTTGGAAGAGAAATACAAATTTTGGAACTCGGAGAACTTGAGGGGACGTGTCGTATCCTTTTGACTCGAGGATTCGTTCTTCTATTCCAAGGAAATGGTGCAGATTTTGTGAAACACTGCATACCCAGTGTTAATAGACCACACATTTCGATCACTCTGCGGCGGATGAAGCCAAATAAATGACATGTTGGATATCAAGTTATCTCAGAACTTGAAGGGTTGAAGACTTTAGAACTACCACGACCCTATGAATGTCCAAACACCTGAAACATGTTTGACAAATAATTTTTTGGAGTGTAGGATGTTTATGGATGATCTGATAGTATCCAATACTATGCTATAATGAATGCAAAGACATAAGAGTTTTGATATGTGATATATCAGTATTTTGTAGCATGCGTGCTATATGATATGTACGTATAAGTACTGTTAACTTTTACTTGCAATGATATGTACTAGCGACCTTTTTGTACATCATCTATGGAAATAAAATGAAATGTTAAAAAAACCTTCCCTATTTTTTGTGATGTGTTGACAGGTCCTAAAAAATGCTAAAATAAAATTTTAATGAAAAAATGAATAACTTGTGATAATTAGCATGAAAATTATTATTTGACCTATATAGGTCAAATCCCCAGTAGTTATCTTAGTGAGTATGCCACTCTCTCTTTCCAATTAGTGTATGTAAGTCCTTTTCCTGATATGGGAATTATGGCATTCCTCTAACTTGACATTGACATATGACATTTCGAGAAATGGAATATGACATCCATTTTCTCTTTTCTGTTATTGGATGTAAGCCCTTTTCCTGATACAGGATTTATGGCATTCCTCTAACTTGACATCGACATTTGACATTTCTAGAAATGGAATATGACATCCATTTTCTCTTTTTCGTTATTGGATGTAAGTCCTTTTCCTGATACGGGAATTATGGCATTCCTGTAACTTGACATTGACATTTCGAGAAATGGAATATGACATCCATTTTCTCTTTTCTGTTATTGGATGTAAGGTCTTTTCCTGATACAGAAATTATGGCATTCCTCTAACTTGACATCGACATTTAACATTTTGAAATGGAATATGACGTCCATTTTCTCTTTTCCGTTATTATATGTAAGGCCTTTTCCCGATACTGAAATTATGGCATTCCCCTAACTTGATATCGACATTTGACATTTTGAGAAATGGAATATGACAACCATTTTCTCTTTTCCGTTATTAAATGTAAGTCCTTTTCCTGAAACGAAAATTATGTCATTCCTCTAACTTGACATTGACATTTAACATTTTGAAACGGAATATGACATCCATTCTCTATTTCATAATTGATATTTGATATTTCAGAAAATTTAATATAACATTCAAATCCTCTTTCTAAAATATTTTTTCTGATATAAAAATCATAATCAACAAGTTGAAATTTTATCAAACCCCGAACATTGATATAAGACACTAACATTTAGGACATTGATACCATTTCAGTCAACGCCAATATGTGTGACATACTTATACAATATACCACACATATTGGGGGCCCTTTTGTTGACCTCACTTTCACGATGGGTCAATACCTTTTTACCTAAAATGACAATTTTGGTTAAAATGGTCACTCCTGACCTAATAACCAACCCTACTGACTTAACAGGTTAATCATTGATCCAAAAGTTAACTTTGGTCAAACTAGTTAATTATTGACACAACAGGCCAATTTTTTTAATCCAGAAAATAACTTTGGACAAATTAATCAAAATTAACTCATAAATCACCACATTAATCAGCCAAACCCTAAAAATAATCAACATGACCAAATTAGACCTAAAGTTCAAAATTTCTTAACTTTATGACTATACCAAACCCTGACAAAGATAAATAAATAAAAATAATCATACTTGAATAAAAATAGGTTAATCTAGGTCAACCTAGGTCAATATTTATCAACCAAAGTCAACATTTATTAAATTTGGTCAAAACATATAATTTTGAACAAAATAAGATAATAAAAATTAATAAAATAATTAATCAAATCATTTTTGGTTAAATATTTAATATTTTAATTAATTTCTAAATTAATTAAAATATAAAAGGTTTAAAAACATGACCAAAGTAAACCTTTAAATAAAAAAGACATAAAATAATTAATCAAATTATTTTGATTAATTAATAAAATATTTTAATATAAAGGTTTAAAAACATGACAAAATTAAACCTTTAAGTAAAGAGACACAAAATAATTAATCAAATTATTTTGGTTAATAAAATATTTTAATATAATGGTTCAAAGACATGAAAAAATTAAACCTTTAAATTAAAAAAAAACATAAAATAATTAATCAAATCATTTTGATTAATTAATATATTTAAAGACAAGACATAATTAAACCTTTGAAAAGACAAAAAATAATTAATCAAATCATTTTGATTAATTAATATATTTAAGACATGACAAATTTAATTTAAAAAGACATAAAATGACATCATTTTATCCATACATTTCTAATTATTTTATTAGAAATGGAATTTATGACATCACACATGAAGTCAAAAGCCCTTTTTTTAAACTTAAGAAGATCATTAATGGGTAATCTAAAGCTCATTAAGACCATCATGATATGATTAACACATCACTTAAACCATAACTCATCATCTTTAACCTTGGTTAAGAGTTATCATTGTGGTTAGGTTAAGGGTTAGGCTTATGTGTCAATCCCTCCATACATTAGGTATGACATGGCCCCATAGGTGGCAAACACCTCTCCCTTAATACAATAGGAAGAAAACAAAACACAAGGTTATATCTAACCAAGGATAAGAACCATCATGAAGAGAAAAGGGTATGTGTCACATTTTCTTCAATATACCTCTTTGTCTGAAGTGAGGTGGCCGACCACCTTAGGGATGATTTTAGTCATCATCTTAAACACCCAATGAAAAGGAAAATCAGCTTGAATCAAGCCTTAACCATAGCAAAATTAAATGATGACAAGATTATGCATGAAATGAGTCACCCTCCCTATGTGTCATGCCATGGTGAATAAAACTGAGCATATGTGTCTTCATTTCCTTATTTCATATGAATTATCCAAGGGAGATTAATCTACCTAAAGATAGCCAACCAAATCCACCTCATGAGGGAACCAATGGAAGCAAGACAAAATCAAAGGTTAATTCTTACCATGGTTAACCCTAATGATGAAAATTCCAAATGCATCATTACCATGGCCGAGATCTATCCTCAAAGCATTAATGTAAAGGATACAACTCCCCTAGGTGAACCCACTTCAGCCAAAACTCATCCAATCCCCCCCCCCCATGGCTATACATATAGCCGAAAATAAGCCTAAGCAAGAAGAGAAAAGAGAGGAAAAAGTGGCCTAAACTCTACCCAATTCCCTTAACTCCTAACAGCAAACTTGTTTCCTATAACCTTAGAAGTGAATCCCAATTAAAACCCAGCCTTTAACTAGCCTTAATACTCCATGAAATCAGCCTGAGTAGGCTAACCTGAGAGCTTAAAACACAGGGAGGAAGAGGAAATCTAAAATTCATATACACTTCTCAAATCTAGAAACTTTCTACACCAAAGTTCCTCTTAGGACCTAAGCAATCAAACCCCACCAAAATCAGGCCCTTAAACCCACTCAAATCCGTTAATTTAGGTCAACCCGAGAGCTTAAAATAAGCCTAAATCAGGACAAATCTGAAGTTAAAAACCAAACTCCATAAACCTTTGAATTAGTCATCCTAAACTCATTTAGGGATTGAATTAAGGTCTGCCCAATAAAAATCAGGCTTCCACATAGCCTCTAAAATAGCTTTCCATCAACCTCCTCTTCTCTCCGAGCCATCCTTTGATAGAAATCATATAAGCACTCGATTTCATTCCAAATTGGAGTTAGATCAAGCTTACTGAGGTCCAGATGAAGCTTCCAGACTGATCAAATCAAATCCAAATCGACTCAGACTAAGGTATGGGTTTTTCATTTTAATGGCGATTCGGGTTGCCACTTTATGAAAGAAAGTCTTTCAAAACCCCCACATATCCATATGGATATCATCGTCTGCTCGAGACGAAGGTATAGAGATAAACCTCACTCGATTCCATCAAGAATCGAGCAAGATAATGTCCCTAGAACATGAATGGCTCACGGGTCGAGACGGAGAAAGACGATGATCCACAACTCGTCCGATCTTCTCGTTTAAACGACGAAGACCGAGATTACTCCCCGCCCGATCCGTCGTTCGGACTCTACAACGGATCGCCCGCGTTTCGACTGATCCGAGGACACGCGTCCTCCTTACAAATTTTAAAGTTAATCTGGATTTAAATAAATCCAGATTAACCTTAAAATCTTCAATATTACATATCTCTCTAAATAAAAATCACAAAAATGAAAAGAAAATATCCCTATGCTCAGGATAGTATGTACTACAATGTGGAATAAAAAAATTAATTTTTTATTTATTATTTTTTTAATTAATTAAATACTCCCTGGAGTATTTTAATTATTAAAAATTATATATAAGTCAGAAAATTATGAAACTTTGGGGGATTAATTTCCATGTTCTTAGAAACAATGCATGATTTTTCTAGAGACAGAAAAATTATCTAGGATAACTTTCCTTAATTTCTATGAGATTTAGCAATTATTTTTAATAATAATTCTAAAAATCAGAAATTAAGAAAATAGACAAAGTTTAAATTGGAAAATAGTTATAAATTTAGGGGAATAACATCAAACTCTAAATAATAAGTTATAACTATTTGAAAAATTAAAATGACATTTTAAATATATTAAGGATAAATGAATATAAAAATTTATATTTATTTAACCCTAAAAGTCCTTTAAGTCCTAATTAGGTCTAATCACCTTAGATTTAGTTAAAAATTTAAATCCTAATCATATAGGTTTTTAAGACAAAAGAAATATTAACTAAGTCTAAAACATTATTAAGCTTAACTAATTATTCTTAAGCCTTTAAGACATTAAGGTTTAATAAAAATTAATTAGGTTTAAAGTATCCTTAAAACTTAGTTAATCCTTAAACCTTACTTAAATTAGGTTTAAGTAATATTTAAACCTAATTTAGGTTAACTCATATTAAACTTAGATAATCAATTAAACCTTAACTAAATTAGGTTTAATTAACCTTTAATTAACTAAACTTAGCATAAATTTAGTTCAGTTAATCAATTAAACCTTAACTAAATTAGGTTTAATTAACCTTTAATTAACTAAACTTAGCCTAAATTAAGTTCAGTTAATCAATTAAACCTTAACTAAATTAGGTTTAATTAACCTTTAATTAACTAAACTTAGCCTAAATTAAGTTCAATTAATCAATTAAACCTTAACTAAATTAGGTTTAATTAACCTTTAATTAACTAAACTTAGCCTAAATTAAGTTCAGTTAATCAATTAAACCTTAACTAAATTAGGTTTAATTAACCTTTAATTAACTAAACTTAGCCTAAACTATGTTCAGTTAATCAATTAAACCTTAACCTTTAATTAACTAAACAGCCTAAATAAAGTTCAGTTAATCAATTAAACTTTAACTAAATTAAGTTTAATTAACCATTAATTAACTAAACTTAACCTAAATTAAGTTCAGTTAATCAAATAAACCTTAACTAAATTAGGTTTAATTAACCCTTAATTAACTAAACTTAACCTAAATTAAGTCCAGTTAATCGAACAAAACTAAGATAAAAAAAAAATAGACAAGTAAACTTAAATCAAACTTAAGTTCAATCAACACAAGAATCTAAGTTAAATTTAAAGTCAAACATTAAATCAACCTTAAATTTAATATAAATTAAAATAAATTTTAAGCTTGAATTCAATCCAGCTCAAATCAAATAATAAGTTTAAATCAAACTAACTTTAATCTCAATTTAGATTAAACTTATCTAAATTGAACTTATAAATACTAAAATTTGATATAAATCAGGTTTGACTTAATATTAAGTTAAATTCATAAAATTAAGTTCAACTTAAATCTAAAATCAAATTTAAGATTCAAATGAGAATGAATCTAAAATTTAAATAATATTAAATTTCTTTTGCATATTATAAAATGTGCTAACTCTGTTTTGCGGGATAACTAAAATGACGACATTAACTTCGTTTAGATTTCCTTTACATGTTATAGGATGTGCTAACTTTGTTTTGCAAGATGAAATGGAACCATAAAACTAAATCAAAACTTTTAGGATAGCCAGAAAACCTAAAACAAAAAACATAATGACATTGGTATTTTTTTTATAACATTATTGACAAAATAAAAATGACAAACAATGAAACAAAAATAAAAATATGAAGTGAAATTACAAAATATGATTTGACATCTTAGTTGACAAAATAACAAAGATATGATATTTAGGATCGATAGTGAGTATCTTTCCTTAAAAATAAAATTTTTAGAAAACAAATGATAAACATTAATCAAAAGTTTTCTTAGACAATTAGAAATTGCGTAAGATGTAATTAACTATAGGAGCTTGCTTGTATAGGAGATTTAAAAGAATCCATGATAGATATTACATCTAGAAATCTCTGGTTATCAAAACTCCATGCTTTTCCTTATATGAAAATCCTAGGATATGGTATTCTAGAATCTTCTTTTATAAGGATTATCATAAACATCCTTTTCTACTATTTATTTTTATTAGCCCAAAATTTCTCAATTCCTTTATAGGATCTATAGAAATAAAATTAGGGCAATATTAAATAGAGTGGCAACTCCTTGACATTGTCATGACATCGAAACTTGACGGCGATAAAATTGAAATATCCGACATTCCTTTTCGTCGTCATCAGAAAGATGTCTTAGGATATATGATTTGTTAATACAAATCTACAATGAAGAAAAATCATACGCACATTTAAATTCATAATTACCAAACTTTTAATTTAGAGAATCTCATAACATGGATGAAAAAAAAAAACTGAACAAGTATTCATAAGAGATACGAAATGCAAAAACCTGACCATCATTGCATAAGGCTTCAACATCAAATTATTCTTACAAATCACTGAATAAGTATAGATATTGTCCAAGATTCGACACTCACAAGTCCAAGTTAGAATTGACATCTAATGAGAATGTTGCTTCAATCGGTGTCATTGCTTCTTGACCATAGGAAAATATATTAAGAAATTCATACCAATTTTATATGAAATTGCACTTTAAATAAAGGTATTTTTTATGTTTTATTGCAAGTATGAAGATTTATAGGTATTGGAAGCAAAAAGATTGAAAAGAACCGAATGAAAAGACTAAAAATAGATGGAAATTGAACTATCTTGCCGACGACGATGAATAGGCCGCCGACGGCGTGATTTTCCCGAAAGTTTTGAATATATTATAAAGGAGCCTACTGACCGTGAGATCGAGCCCGCCGATAGCGAGCCTGAATGGTTAGTCAATGTTCTAGAAGCCCACCGATGGAGAGATCAAGCCCGCTGACGGCGAGAATGTCGGTTCAAGCGGTTGTTCGATGAATCTGGACTCTTTTTGAAGAGGTTCTTAAGAAACCTTTGGATATATTCCTTCTTCTTTAAAAATAAACAAATTTAGTGGTAGTGTGTGTCTTGTGGAAGTCAGTAGTGTGTGGTGGGTCTATTGTGTGTGCATTAGTGTGTTTTTAGAGTATATTACTAAGTATAATTGAGTGTGTTGTACAAGAAAGAAGAGTTAGAGGAACATCATGGAATCTGCTTGGGGAGAAGATTCAAGATAATTTTTTATTTATTGTTTTATAACTTTAAATGAAATCCAAGTTCTGTGTTATTTTTCCTATGCATTCTGAGTATTTTTCTGTCTTTCTCCTTATTTTTGAGATTTCATGAAATGAAGAATTGAATTAGTTGTGCCTAAAAAAGATTAAATAAAATTGTGATAATCTTTTTACTTAAATCTTAATTTACATTCAATTTGGCCAATTGAATTATTAAAATATGTTGAATTATCAACTATAGTAAAGATTACATCCAAGATTCAGGGAAGTCAAAAGCATTAGAAGGAGGGAGCAAATAATTAAGGAAATATTAATTATCGGGCGTGGAATTAGATATTTTAGTGTGACAGACTAAAATCTTCAATTCGATCGTATCATTTGCGAGCTGAAGTGTAGATGTTAGCCCTCAGGCGAGGGGAACGAGAGAGCTCTGAAGTGGCAGCCAGAATCCTCCCGTACCTAGCCGCAGATTCAGTAACTAAGCATAGGATTAGTTAATGTTCTTTATGCCTGGACCAAAGGGTAAAGAATATGAATGCTCCTATTTGGCACAACATAATTCTAATATAAAATTCATTGGAGAATTAAAAACTATATATATTTTAAACATTGTGATGATATTAATACCAGATCTTAATTTACTATTTAAATTGGTCATTTAAATTGTTAAAATCTATCAAGAGTTTTGAGACCTAGAAGGAGATGAATTCTTAACTAGTAGATATCACATGAATCCTTGGGTAGTCGAAGGCCTTGCGCGGGTTATTCAAGGTGAAGTGCAAATAAATAGGAAGATATTATTTAATGGGCGTAGAGTTGATAAGTTTTTAGAGCGACAGGCTAAATTCTTGTTATTTGGTTTATAGAGAAGGAAAGGGTCACTAGTAGGGCCGACCATAGCCACCCTTGGACATCTAATAGTGTGAGCCAAGATTAACCCATTCTACTAACAATACATCCGAACTTGATCTATAGATTAGCCAATGTTCACTATCAAGCAAAGGTAAAAAAATAGAAATGCTTCTATTTGGCACAATACCATAAATTTATATTCTCCACAAATATTACATTATCTAAAAAAAGTCTTGGATTAATTGAAAGGAAGAAATTTGTTTGCATATTATTATTTACATCAATCATTACTTTATTACTACTTTATTTCTGCATCTAGTAAATTAAATATCAACTTTTTAACTTTAAAAGAAATATATAAAAATAAAATCAAAATATTTAAAAAATCTATAATCCTCCTTGTGGGATCGATACTGGGGTCTTTATTTAAAGCCCTTTGTTACTTAAAACGATACGTATACTTGCGTAGTACCCCTAGTGTGTAAAATATTTTCCATAAAATTATATTTATATACACTAGCCGCTATTTTTATTTGAGTCAAAGTATTGGCTATAACATATTTTTGATAGCATAAATTACTGCATTGTTTGGCAATTGCAAACCATGTTTTTGGTGCATTGCTGCGGATCGAGGGACAAGTACCTTTTCCCAGGCTTCATAAGAAACTTGGTACTAACTGCATAATGCAAAAATTGTTGAAGGATGTCCCATAAATCGATCCATGCACAATCAGGCCTAAAGCAGACTTCACAATAATTGAACCAACATCGATAGGTAATCCCGCTTGAATACAATAATTTAGAATTGCACACTCCTTAGAAACTTTATTTACCCTCATAGTGGGTAATAATTTTGATTAAATAAAGAAGTTCTAGTGTTTAGAGACAAGATTTAGAAGTGATGCAGAAAAATTGACATACTCGTCTTCTCTTGTTTCCCAATCTGTTGATTTATCAGTCAAATATCGATATATTTCATTCATATTATTTCTTATAGAAACAAAATTGGAATAGTGGCAAACAATTGTATTTTCAATTGAATATAACTCATTGATTCTAGAAGGAGTTAAAGTTATCCATCTGCCTCGCACATAAACGTTTTCGTTGTTGATTTCATGAAGATTGGAGTAGAATTATTTTACTATAGAGATGCCTACTGCATAAGTTGTATAGCATAATACCTCCCAACGTCGTCGCATAATTATCTCCTCTATAGACATTGTTGAATTCTCCACTGCTCTATTCACGAATCCTCTTTCTTTGATTAATCTCTTATTCATCATAACTTTGTCAAGATTCACCTGGCCTCATAATCGACAAACTTTCTTCGATCAACACTCGGGATCTAGTGATTTCAAGTGGATTGGATGCCATAATGATGAGTTTTTGTGGAGTTTCAAATCGTTTTTAGGAAGTAAATGGTTTAGATTTTGATTTTTAGGCGTTCTTAAAGAGTTAAAACACTTAGAATCGCTAGAAACTGTCGGCGGGATTCCTAAAAATATGAACTGAATTTGGCAGGCAGAACTCGTCATCAGCGGCATCGATCTCGCCGTTGGCGGGCTAAGGAAAAATTGCCCAGTTTCGCTCTGGTCCAAATGCTTTCCAATTTTTTTAATGGGTCTAATATCGTGATTATTATAAATATAAATTTGAGTAGTTAAATTCATTTTATATCAAAAATAGTAATAAATCAAATAAATATACAATTATTACACTTAAATAAAGATCACTATGGGTTGTCTCCCATAAAGCGCTTGGTTTAATGTCGTCAGCCCAACTTATTCTGGTTATTAATCAGGTTGATTGAGCATTAAAACATCTTTAAAATTTGGTCTTTTCCCATATAATTTGTGTCCCTTTACTTTAAATCTGTGTCTAGTCTTTTTATCTTTAATTTCTATAACTCCGTATGTAAATATTTGAATTATAGTGAAAGGTCTTAACCAACGAGATTTTAACTTCCCAGGAAATAATTTCAATCTAGTATTATAAAGTAAAACATTTTGTCCTGGTTCAAAATTTTTTTGTTAATCTTCTGATCATGCTATAATTTTATTTTCTCTTTATAAATTATATCGTTATTATAAGATTCATTTCTTAATTCTTCTAACTCATTCATCTGCAACAATCTCTTCTCACCAGCATCTTTTAAATTATAATTGAATTTTTTTAATCACCCAATACGCTTTCTGCTCTAATTCAACTGGTAAGTGACAAGTTGTTCTATAAATAAGCCTGTAAGGAGTCATTCCAATCAGGGTTTTATATGTAGTTTTGTATGCTCATAATGCAGTGTCTAGTCTTGTAGACCAGTCTAATCTACTAGGTTTTACAATTTTTTCTAAAATTTGTTTAATTTTCCGGTTAGAAACTTCAGCTAATCCACTGGTTTGTGGATGATAAACAGTCGATACTTTATGAATAATATTAAATTTTTCTACCAATTTCTTAATATATTTATTCCTAAAATGGGATCCTCCGTTAGTGATAATCGCTCTCGGCATTCCATATCTTGTGAAAATATTTTTCATTAAAAATTTTGAAACGCTTTAGTATCACAATGGGTAAGGCTTGTGCTTCAATACATTTAGAAACATGATCAACAGTGACTAATATATATGAGTTTCCAAAAGAAGGAATAAATGGTCCCATGAAATCTAATCCCCAAACATAAAAAATTTCAACTTCTAATATAAAATTCAGAGGCATTTCATTTCTTCTAGATATATTACCTACTCGTTGGCATTTATCACAAGTTTTTATATAACTATAAACATCTCTAAAAAAAGTAAGCCAATAAAATCCATATTGTAAAATTTTATAAGCAGTTTTATCAGTCCCAAAATGTCCTCCAAATTCAAAATTGTGACATTTTTGAATGATCTGTTCGGTTTCTTCATAAGGCACACATCTTCTAATAATTAAATCCTTACATTTCTTATATAAATATGGTTCATCCCAAAAATACGTTTTAGCATTGTAAATAAATTTTTTCTGTTGTTGCAGAGTTAGAATGAGTGGTAAAATATCACTTACAATATAATTAACTATATCAGCATACCATGGTATTTTCCACTCATTTATATTATAAAGTTGTTCGTCAGGAAAATTGTCTGTAATTTCATTGTTAGTGTTAGATAATTCACAATATTCTAATCTTGACAAATGATCTGCAATTTGATTATCAGTTCCCTTTCTATTAATTATTTCAAAATTAAATTCTTGCATCAGTAATATCCATCTGATTAATCTTAGTTTAATATCTTTCTTTTGCATTAAATATTTAATAGGCGAGTGATCAGTATGCACAATACATTTAGTTCCAATTAAATAACGTTTAAATTAATGAAAAGCATATACAATTGCTAATAATTCTTTTTCTCAGAATCGTATAGTTGATTTCAAAGACTATCGAGAGTTTTATTAAGATAAGATATAACTTTAAAAATTTTATCATACCTTTGTCCAAGAACAGCTCCTATAGCATATTCACTAGCATCACACATAAGTTCAAATGGTTTCTCCCAATCAGGTGAAACTATTATCGGTGTTGTGATTAATTTATCTTTTAATAATTCAAAAGAATTTAAGCATTCTGTAGTGAATTCAAATTTTTTGTCTTTTTCTAAAAGTTGGCATAAAGGTTTAGTAATTTTTGAAAATATTTTATATAGCATCTGTAAAATCCGGCATGTCCAAGAAAACTTCGTACCCCTCTCACTGTAGTAGGAGGTGGTAATTTAGCTATAACTTGAATTTTTGCAGGGTCTACATCCATGTCATTTTCTGAAATTTTATGCCCTAATACAATTCCTCCTGCAACCATAAATTGACATTTCTCCCAATTTAGAACTAAGTTAGCTTGTTTGCCTACCTCTAAGACATTTTCAAGATGATTCAAGCATGCGTCAAATGATGTTCCTAATACAGAGAAATCATCCATAAATACTTCTATTCCATCATCAATTAATTTACTAAATATAGACATCATACATCTCTAGAATATTGCAGGTGCATTACATAGTCCAAAAGGCATCCTTCGAAAAGAAAATTTTCTATAAGGACTAGTAAATGTAGTTTTCTCTTGATCCTCAAGAGCAATAGGTATTTGATGATAGCCGGTATATCCATCTAAAAAATAAAGGTATTTGTGTCCGGCTAGTCTATCTAACATTTGGTCTAAGAATGGTAAAGCGAAGTGATCTTTCCTGGTGGCTGCATTTCCTTTTCTATAATCAATACATATACGCCATCCAGTAACTTGTCTTATAGGTATAAAATTATTATTTTCATTAGCTTCAACAGCCACTCCTCCTTTCTTAGGAACACAATGAATTGGGCTTACCCAAGCACTGTCCGAAATAGGATATATAATACCATTGTCTAACCATTTCATTATTTCTTTCTTGACTACATTATTCATTATTGGGGTTAATCTCTTTTTGGGATCTACTCTTGGTTTATGTTCATTATACAAATTAATTATGTGCATACATATCAAATGACTAATTCCTTTAATATCTGCTAAAGCCCAACCAAAATTTTTCTTATGCATTTTTAATGTGTCCAGAAGTTTTTGCTCTTGTGATTCGTTTAATTCTGTCGATATAATAACCGGTAAAGTTGAAGAATTTCCTAAAAATGCATACTTCAAATGAGTAGGTAAAATTTTTAACTCAAGTTCAGGAGGGTCAATAATCGACGGAACTATATTCTTTTCAACGTCTTCAATAATATCCAACATTTCAAATCATTCTTGTACATAATCTAATTCTTTATTTTCTGTTTCTTCAAATAATTCTATGTTTTCTATTTCTGGTTTATTTTCAAAGTATTCTTTAAAATGTTCATTTCAGAGATGTTCAAGAATTTCCATTCAAAAATATTCATCTTCTTTTTCTATAGCAGGATATCTCATTGATTTTACAATGTTAAAAGTTACTTCTTGATCGTTTACTCTTATAGTTAGTTCTCCTTTTTGAACATCAATCATAGCTCTTCCAGTAGCTAAGAAGGGTCTTCCTAAAATTATTGGTATTTCTTTATCTTCTTCCATATCTAAGACAATAAAATCCACTGGGAAGATAAATTTATCCACTCTTACTAATACGTCTTTAATAACTTCTTTAGGATATGTCACTGAACGATCAGCTAACTAAAGAGTTACTGAAGTAGGTGAGACTTCTCTGAATCTTAATCTTTTAAAAATTGATAGAGGCATAAGATTTATACTGGCTCCCAAGTCACATAAAGCTTTTCCATAAAATTTTTCTCCAATAGCAAATACCCTCCAAATAACCTCCAAATACCCAAAATACCATTTTTAACCCAAAATTCCAAAAATTCCAAAAATTCCCAAAAAATCCTAAAAAATCCCAAATATTCTCAATTTCATTTTGTTCAACTACACCACAGCCCAATATTGTCAATTTAAGCCGATTTCATCAAAAACCCCAATTTTGACCTATGCCCGACCTAGGCTCCGATTTGACCCAAATTGACCCAACGCTAGCCATTTTCTTCTCAATTTAAGTTTTAAACGCTTCGACACACTCCCCTAAACTGAATGCAACATTCGATCTCTACCAGTTAAACCTTGAATTTCAACCAAATCTGACTTAATCACGAAATCCCCAAATTTGACCTTTTGACCTGTTTTGATAACGAGGTTATCCAAACGGCCCCGGATGACGAAACGGACTGCACCGTTGCGTCCGGAACGTCGAAATTACCTATGAAGGACACTAATTTTGATATAGTTTCGTGGGGGTCGAAATTTGTCCGAATCGGCGAAAATTTGAATAAAATGTTGTTTTAAATTAAAAAAAAAGAGAAATGAAAAGCAAAAACACACCTAAATCCCTAACCCTCATCTCCCTCACGCCTCCAGCCGTTGGTCCCCTCTCCCATTCCCGAATGGAGCGTCGAGCCGAGCGCCTCCCTTCCTCGTCGAAAGCTATTTCCTCTTCCTCGCAAAAGCTTCGGTCCCCACTGTCCTCCTCTCCTTCGTACGCTCCTCTGCCTAAAGCTTCCACGCATTGTCGCTACTCTCGCCATGTGCTCTGCTGCGACCCTTGTCGTTTCTTTCTCTTGTCGCCGGTGGTTTCGGCTCACCGCCCAGGTAAGTGGAAAGTTGGCCTACTCCTCCACTTTGCCTACATAAACCCCACTTGGGGAGCTCTTTAAGGATGGGCTGAAATTTTCAAAGGGAAGGGGGAGGTGCTGCCATTCTTATTTCTATGCCTCTTTTCCTGTGTGTGTGTTTGAGGTAGGAAGGCTTGGTCTTTTCCTTTATCCTGAGCTTACCCGAACCCTTGTGGTTCGGCTTGGGGCTGTTCTCCTTGCTGCCTCTCTGCTGGTTGTTAGTTTTTTTTTTTTGTTGGTGTTTGGTTGCTTACCTGCTCACTAAGGTATGTGCTTACTTAGTCCTAGCATTTATCATGCTTCACTTTGAGGTGAGCCATTTTTTTTAACCGCCATCTTTTAGCTTGCTGAAATCATTCTTCTGGCTATGTGGAATACATGTGTTGGCTCTTTTTGAGGAGGGTTGGTTTAATTGCAAGGAGTTGCCGAAATTATTTCTTTTCGTTACCTGAGATATATAAGTTGGTTCTTTTGAAGTGGCTGATTCCTTTCATACCACCCAGCGCCTATATGCTTACATGGATAACACTTCAATTCTATATTTCACATCTGTACCACCTAATATTCAATACGCACCACTGAATTCATTTGGAAGATTGACATACATACATGCTACTTAACTTTTTTTACACATATATATGAGATCCATATCTGTTTCAGATTTTCCTATGCATTTACATACATAACACCTAATTTTATACACTCTGAATTTCTTAGCTTTAAGGATTGCAAATCTGAACTTTACATGACTTGGTTTTATTCTCTACAGTCTTTATCATTTGTGGTTCATAATTTATAAAACGCGATTGGAGGATCTTGCTCTTATGATTTCTTGCCTGGCGGTGAGAGCAATCTTTCTAACTGCGCCAATTGCTCCCAAATGCACTTTCTATTGTTTCTGGAATTGGGAAATTTAGGTCACAGCAAGAACTAATTGAGTTTAATGTGAAGAATGAAAATTGTTACAGAATTGAGAGGTTGAAGCATATGAGGGAGTTGTGCAAATTAAAAATACATTTTCTGGAAGATGTGAAGGAAGCTAAGAAGGCTTGCAATGCAAAATTATTTGAGAATAGAAAACTTAGAGATTTATTTTTAATTCGGGAAAGTTATATGCATACCATTCGGTTCTTGTATATTTACAGATCCAACACCCAGATTTTGATCTTTACATGCATGCCACCCAATTCTTATATGTTTACATTCATAACACCTGAATTCTTATTTCTTTTTGGAAGTTGAAGCATTGATCCATTTTTTATCAATAAACGGTTAAGTTGATAATGCAAAGGAAACTAATGCAAATTACATTTATGGCTAAATCATGAGAATCAACACAAAGACAAGGGCTCATGTAGGTACTTGGATATACATCGAATCACATTGTCAGTACATTGGGTGTTGTTTAAGGTCCGTTTGGCTCCGTGCATATACTTTAACTTATGATATGGGTGAAATGTGGAGGAATAAAGGGGATATGATTGTTGAGAGAAGGTTTCGTATGGCAATCTGGCCCCTTTCTGTTGTTTCAGTTTTGATGCATGTGTAACCGTCCCTATGTATTCTTAAAAACGTAGCTTGGTTTTCTTTGTTTTGATTGCCTCATAGCAGCCCCTCCCTTGCACCACTTAAGGGGCTCGGTTTTAGTATTTTAAATGTTTTGTGTTGGTGTGGTGTTGCCATACAACAACTTTTCTTTAAGCATGATAAGCGTTCAAAGATGGCTAGTTACCTTTTTTTTATCATTGCTACAACTCGGAATATTTTAAGCATGTATAGGAGTACTTCGGAATCCTCTTGCTAGCATGGTTTGAAAGTTGTTTTGAGGATTTGGGCTCTCTTAGCTAGCCCCTGAACTTAAACATGCATGTTTTATAATATATATATATATATATATATATATATATATATATATATATATATATATATATATCTTTGCACCTCTTTCATATACACTATGTACATGCTTGGGATGGATGGAAACATTGTTTGTTACATATACATGCTTGCGGCATTTTTTTTTATTCAAATTGCAGGTGTGAAAAATTATTTTTACTCCGTTATGCTGCCTGATTTTTCTTGGATGGTTTCATTCTTTTTTACTTCATTTCTACTTCACTCCACTTTACTTTCCCTTCCTGCGGCTGTTTTATGTTTCCTTTTCTTTGCCATTACTTGAGTGTCATGGGGATGGGTTCAGCACCACCCTAGAGGCCTAGGTCACTTCACGAGCGTGGCGGCACTTTTAGGTCTTTCCTTTAGGACGAGTGTGGATTGTCAGGGGTCCGGGGTGATTTACTTGAGTTGATTGATTTTGAGAACCAATTCACCTCATTTTAAGATTTTGTGTTAGGTGAATTGTTTTCTCCTCTCTCCTTCCATTGATCCCTCGTCCCTTGATTTTCTCCTTGCTTCTAGGGTCAATGTCCGCACCTACAGGGGACGTGTAGGTGTGCACATATAGCCCCTTTAGGCTATATGTGGGGCCATCAAGCAAGGCTGTAAGTGCGGTGGGGACATTGATAAGACTCGCAAAAAGAAAAATTACGAGAATCATAGAATGGGGCCGCCCGACTCGTAGACTCGTAGAGAGTAGAGCGAGAACAACGGAACCTGTTCGCCCGTCCTCGGGGTTTCTACCGCCGGCGGTCTAAGGATGTTCGTAGTCCTAGTCCTATTAAGGTAGTCAACCTGTGGACTAAAAAATAATTTAAAAACAATAAAAAATACATACGTTTGAAAAATATAAAAACTACCTCCGCTACTACACAGCCTACTACTACGGCTTTTTTTACTTGCATGCAAACCAAAAATGAAATGTGTGAAAAATTTATAAAGGTCCACGGTTGACTATTCGAGTCGGATTAGGCCTGCCTTCTGCAGAAAGTTCGTCTACTAGTCAGCATTCAAGCCCTGATATTAGCACAGCTCTGAGTCCGTAACACCACCGCGCTTACGGGTCTTTCTTTCCAGATGCCCCATGGCTTTCTTACGGTTTCCCGTGAGTTTAGCGGGCTATCTGTGAGTTTCTTCCGGTGTTCTTTGCGGTTTTCTACGACTTTGTTTTGTTTTCGTTCGTGACTTTTCTCGGAGTTTTCTACGGACGTTCTTTTTCTTTCTTTCTCGATTTTCTAGTTTTTGTCTCACGATTTTTTTCGTTTTCTCACCGTCTTTCTTTCGTTTTTACTGTTAGGTTTTTGCACTTTGCTCCCTTTGTATGTACCGTAGTACTCCTGTTGAGCTAGGTTCCTCCCCACTACTTTTACTCTTGCGTTTTCCCCGCGCTAACGACTCTTCCTGCAGAAATAAGAAAAATATGAAAATAATAATAAACAGTGAAATGAGTGCGCCGCGGATGAGCAAAGCATACGGTACTTCCGCAACACTCGTCATTTACTTTATTTACTCGTTATACTCGCTTTACTTTTCAACGACATACTTCGCTTAGTCTAGCCTCGTTTACTTTCGCTTATACCCGTTTAGCATGTTTACTTTTCGAAGATATATCCTCGCTAGGCTAGTTTGCTTACTTTCAGTACACATACTTGCTTAGCATGTTTTACTTGTCGTAGCATGTTATTCCTGCTTAGTTTAGCATGTTTCCTGCTTAGCTTAGCATACTCTGTTTGTGATAGGTGCTTTATGTTATTCGTTATAGCATGCTCCTGTTTACTGTTTTCTTTTGCTACACCTGTCACTGTTGCACACACTCACTTGCAATAAAATGAAATAAATGGTTTGCATGTCCACTTTAATTTAAAACTTTAATTTAAATCATGACCTTGCTACGACGTGGAGCTTGGAGCACGGTGGGCAGCACGGCCATCTTCTTCAACAAAACCTGTGTCGACATCAGTGAAACCCCCTTCTTTAGCTTAAATAACAAGCCTTAGGATTTCGAGGTAGTCCGCCCAACGCGACATAAACCCTCACCTTTTCTTTTAGGCCTTTGCACAGCCCTCCTGTGCGATATAAGCCCTAACTCGCTTAGGTTTCCGAGGTTGTCGTCTGATACGACGTAAGCCCTCCTGTCTTTCAGGTAGTACGCATAATCAGGACATTATGCAAACGTAATTCCTATAATTAATTTGCAGGATTGAAATTAAAATAAATCCCTTTCCAAAATTTAAAGCCCAACCATAGGATAGTTTGGGATGTCCTCGAGGTCCTCCTCGAGATCTGTGACATCCCCTACTCCTCTTCCTTTGGACTCCTAAAATAAACTGGTCTAAATTTGAGCTATTCCCTATTGAAATTTCCAAAATCCAATTGTTTGAAAACCTTAAACTTTGAAATTCTTGAGAGCAAAACCACTAATCATTATCGAGAGTTTTCTTAAACGATTCCCGTCATTTAAGATGTAATTAACTATAGGGGCTTGCCCATATAGGGAACTTTAAGAACCTGGTAATATAAACCTCCGCTTAATTTCTTTGTATTAGCAGGGGAACTTGTCGGCTTATAAAATTGGTTCGTAGACCAAACGGATGTCACAAATCTTCTAGTTTATTTAACCGAGCCCCATCATCAAGCAAGGTGTCTACTCTCCGGGATAGATATACGAGTTGTGCGTGCGGTGCTCGTTTATATAAACTATTCGGGATGTGAGATCGAGCTTGATTTCATATCTTAAAATTTTCAAATTTAAAATTATTTTCAAAATCAAATACTACTTTTCAAATTAATTATTTAAATTAAATTAAAAATTCGCCGACAATTTCTGTAGGCGACCTCTTTTCAAAAATACAACACAAACCTAAAAATATGCCGACAATTTCTGGCGACTCCGCTGGGGAGTAGTTTCTCTCTCCATTTTGATCAGATGATTTTGCTTTTATAAATCGGTAGTGAGTCCATGCCCCTAGTGGACCAAACTACTATTCTTTCCGTTGGCATACACCGTTCATTTCTATCTTGAAGGAGTATAGCCAACTCCTCTCGGATTTAGGAGCCACTGTTTAGACAACCCTAAACAGAGAGGTTCCGGAATCCTTCCACCTCCCCAAAGAGGCGAGGTAGACCCCCAATAGGTGTGTTAGAATAGGAGCGATCTATTCAAGTGATTTCGATGCGAATCAACCTCCTCTAAATCTCGGACTGGGTCCTATACTTCATACCTCTTTAGGTTTGGCTTGTTGTAAACATGTCAAACTCAAATTCAGCTCTAACAACCTTCCAATAAACTCTAAAAAAATAAAATCTCGTTAAAATTCCAATTCAAAATAAAATTTTCAAAACCCATCAAATACACAATAATAAAACATAATGCAAAATTTTGAAATAAAAAAATTCATATGAATAAATTGTAAAGGATGCCCAGTTTACAGGACAAGTGCGTTAACTTGAGTATTACAGCTGAAATTACAAGGCAGAGGGCGTCACTGACTTCTGAATGTTCTTCAAAAGACAATCTACACATCCACTGAAGGACTGCCCCGCGACGAAGTTGCCAACAAGTTCAAATGTCATGGATTGACAAATAAACGGATACAAGAAGGATAATGGGTAGTGGGTCCCGACCCTCCCACCACAAAACAGTTGAAAGAGACGATGACTTGATGATGGGTCGTGGGACCTAGCCCTCCCACCACAGCAAAAAAATATATGCTCAAGGACGTTCGAATTTCAGCAGAAAGACAATCAAGGAGTGAAACACGATGAAACTTCAACATTTTAATAAGAATATGACTTCAGGGGAGAATGAAATTAATGTCCTAATGACTCGGGTCCTTAACTTTAAGGAATTCTGGATCGGGTCCTAAGTGGATTTTGAAATGAAGCAAGGTGCTTGAAATACAAGTAATTGATCCGAGATATCAAGGGTCTTTTAATTTTCTCGCCATGTGACGGGGTCCAGCATTTTGGATGAGTTTTAATATCTCGGGATTCATGTTAAGAAACATTTCGCATTTATTAATTGGGGGAAGTTTTGACATTCAAAATCTTTAATAGAAATATGTCTTACCAGATACAGTAATTCTCAGAAAACAAAAGGAGCAAAAAAAAAGTGTTCCTGAGGAGAAGCTTGAGGTGAGCACACAATCAAAAATTGGTGTCACAATTCAGACATTCAAAATCTTTAACATGTGTTCTACCAGATATAGTAATCCGCAATGAAAAAAAAAGAAGCGAAAAGCTCAATAAAAAAAAGAAGGAAACAAGAAGGCTCCCTGAGAAGAAGCTTGAGGCAAGCATATAATCAAAAATTGGTGTCTTAATCCTCCCCCGATTAATAAAACTTGAAAGACTACCTTAAGAAGTCTCCTATGATATTATGCTTTGAAGAGAGTCAAGTGATTTAGGTCTTTTGGTCGGTCATTAATTGACTTAGAAATATCTTTGGACAATAAAAAATACTTCTATCACATGAGCATAAATTTTGAATCTGTTTAGGCTCAGAAAGAAAGAATTGAATAGAGGGCTCTGTTATTAGTAATTGATGGAAATTCAACCCTGAAGTGATATCGTTCAATACCCAGCAAATAC
The DNA here is from genome assembly GCA_022702705.1 of Papilionanthe hookeriana x Papilionanthe teres. Lineage (NCBI taxonomy): Eukaryota > Viridiplantae > Streptophyta > Magnoliopsida > Asparagales > Orchidaceae > Papilionanthe > Papilionanthe hookeriana x Papilionanthe teres. The sequence continues at coordinate 180,368,314 of CM040421.1, forward strand.
AACCCCAACATCAATTCGAAGAGCGTCAGAACGACTTCTCAAAGACAACTTGTACAATAAAATTTCACAACAAATAAACAACAATAAATTTCCCATTAAATGAAATAACAAATAAATGAATAACAAAAATATAATGAATTCACCAAAAATAAACATAATAAAAATTGTCTATACAAATCAAAATGAAATTCAAATCAAAGTGAAACAAAATTCAAATCAAAACAAAAATTTAAATCAAAAGAAAATCAAAACATAAAATCAACAAAAAGTCAAAAAAAAATAACAAATAAAAAATTTGAATTCCTCTTCTGACTCGGTAGCAAGTTGAGCTTCATCAGCCTAGGGGTGTCCTCAAACCCGTCCTTCTTGATGAGGTTTATCTTTTCAAAATCCCAATCTAAACAAAATTTGAAGATCAAAACAAAATGAACAAAAAAAAGGAAAGGGAAGAGAAAAGAAAATGAAAAGAAAATGGAAAAGAAAATTAACAAAAAATCTTTTAAAAATCTGAATGTCAAAACGAATTCCAAATTAACATGAGCTCTAATTAACCAGAAAATGAAATTGAATCACTAAAACAAAATGAATCTAAATCTCAAATTGAATTCCGATCCGAATCCTCCGATTCGAACCTTTCGCTTCTTCTCTCAATCAAAATCTGTTTGAAACTCTTTTGAAATTTGAATATTTTCCTCGACTTATTGCTAAGTCTTTTCAGCTTGGTACACTTACCAGCTCCTTTCAATTCTCTTTCTTCTGTGTCTTAGAGGATCAACTAGTTATATTGACACGGAGCCACGAACTTTGTTCGATTTGGTTCTGATGGCATGAGACTGGGTCCCTCTTCATACAGATAAATCTTCTAGACTGGAGCCTAACTTCCAATTCTCTTCAAGGATAGAGCCTAACTTCTAGTCCTCTTTCAAACTTTCGAGACTGGTACCTAAATTTCAGTTCTCATTTCAAGGTCAGTACCTAAATTCTGACTCTCTTTCCGATATCGATACCTAAATTTCGATTCTCTTTTGAATTGATACCTAAATTTCAATTCAAAATTTCCGAGACTGGTACCTAAATTTCAGTTCTCATTCCGAGTTCGATACCTAAATTTTGATTCTCTTTTGAATTGATACCTAAATTTCAATTCAAAATATCCGAGACTTGTACCTAAATTCCAGTTCTCATTCCGAGATCGATACCTAAATTTCGATTCTCATCCGAATTGATACCTAAATTTCAATTCAAAATTTCCGAGACTGGTACCTAAATTCCAGTTCTCATTCCGAGATCGATACCTAAATTTTGATTCTTATCCGAGTTGATACCTAAATTTCAATTCAAAATTTCCGAGACTGGTACCTAAATTCCTGTTCTCATTCCGAGATCGATACCAAAATTTCGATTCTCATCCGAATTGATACCTAAATTTCAATTCAAAATTTCAGAGACTCGGTACCTAAATTCCAGTTCTCATTCTGAGATCGATACCTAAATTTCGATTCTCATCTGAATTGATACCTACATTTCAATTCAAAATTTCCGAGACTGGTTCTCATCCGAATTGATACCTATATTTCAATTCAAAATTTCCGAGATTGGTACCTAATTTCCAGTTCTCATTCCGAGATCGATACCTAAATTTCAATTCTCATCCGAATTGATACCTAAATTTCAATTCAAAATTTCCGAGACTGGTACCTAAATTCCAGTTTTCATTCCGAAATCGATACCTAAATTTCAATTCTCATCTGAATTGATACCTACATTTCAATTCAAAACCTTCGAGACTGGTACCTAAATTCCAGTTCTCTTTCGGGGACAGTACCTAAATTCTGCCTCCCATCTTTCGAGATCGATACTTAAATTTTGATTATCTCCCAAGATTGATACTTAAATTTCAATTGCAACTCCCTTTAAACTTTCGAGATCAGTACCTAAATTTTGATTCTCATCCTTTTCAATCAACACTTGAACTCCGATTCTCACTTCGAGACTGGTGCTCAGATTCAAGTTTTCTTTGCAATCCCGAGATTGGAACCTAGGTTTCAATCCTCATTTCAAATCCAAATTTCTTCAAATTGATTTTAAACCAAACTTCAATCTAAATTAAAACTCCAAATTGAAATCTAAACTCACACATCATGACTTGAACAAGAAATGAAACAAAATTTAAATCGAAATTTCTCTGGATCTTGTGATTTGGAATTCACCTCCTTTTCCATTCCCCAGCGAGAGTTCAGGAATCTCCGGTCTTGGAAACATACTCGATACTCCCTAGCGTAAATTCTTCTACTTCGTCCTAAGTTTGTCACTTGAACATCTGTGTTGGTTTTGTTGATCTTTTCGGTCAACGCCAATACGCGCGGTGTGCTTGGTTAGCACACCACACTTATTGGGGGTCCATTTGTTGACCTCATTTTTGATGAGGTATTCTCTTCTCTCTTTACTACTTAGGATCTAGCCTTAGGCCTTTCCTTTGACTATATTAGAGGACTAGAAGTGGAACCCACCCTTTAGAAGTTTAAACATCTCTTGATTCCCTGCAAACCCCACAAGCTTGATTGTAGACCCCTAATCACCTAGAGGGTTGAAATCAAATGTGAAGGTTTAAAGGATGAGTTCCCTATAGGACTCTTTAGCCTTAGGACTACCCTGGGTGGCCTGGTCTGGTGAGGGTTGACGTGCACACATCACACTCTCACACACATTCTGAACCCTAAACCCACCAAAATACCCCAATACCCTCCAAATAACCTTCAAATACCCAAAATACCCTTTTTAACCCAAAATTTCAAAAATTCCAAAAATTCCCAGAAAATCCCAAATATTCTCAATTTCATTTTGTTCAACTACACTACAGCCCAATATTGTCAATTTAAGCCGATTTCATCAAAAACCCCAATTTTGACCTAAGCCCGACCTAGGCTCCGATTCGACCCAAATTGACCCGACGCTAGCCATTTTCTTCTCAATTTAAATTTTAAACGCTTTGACACACTCCCTTAAACCGAATGCAACATTCGATCGCTACCAGTTCAACCTTGAATTTCAACCAAATCTGATTTAATCGCGAAATCCCCAAATTTGACTTTTTTTGACCTGTTTTGATAATGAGGTTGTCCAAACGGCCCCGGATGACGAAACGGACTGCGTCGTTGCGTCCGGAACGTTGAAATTACCTAGGAAGAACACTAATTTTGATATAGTTTCATGCGGGGTCGAAATTTGTCCGAAACGGCGAAAATTTGAATAAAATGTTGTTTTAAATTAAAAAAAAAAGAGAAATGAAAAGCAAAAACACACCTAAATCCCTAACTCTCATCTCCCTCACGCCTCCAGCCGTCGCTCCCCTCTCCCATCCCCGAACGGAGCGTCGAGCCGAGCGCCTCCCTTCCTCGTCGAAAGTCATTTCCTCTTCCTCGCAAAAGCTTCGGTCCTCACTGTCCTCCTCTCCTTCGTACGCTCCTCTGCCTAAAGCTTCCACGCCTTGTCGCTACTCTCGCCATGTACTCTGCTGCGACCCTTATCGTTTCTTTCTCTTGTCACCGGCGGTTTCGGCTCACCGCCCAGGTAAGTGGAAAGTTGGCCTACTCCTCCACTTTGCCTATATAAACCCCACCTGGGGAGCTCTTTAAGGGTGGGCTGAAATTTTTTAAGGGAAAGGGGAGGTGCTGCCATTCTTATTTCTACGCCTCTTTTCCTGTGTGTGTATGAGGTAGGAAGGCTTGGTCTTTTCCTTTCTCCTGAGCTTACCCGAACCCTTGCGGTTCGGCTTGGGGCTGTTCTCCTTGCTGCCTCTCTGCTGGTTGTTTTTTTTTTTTTTTTTGCTGGTGTTTGGTTGCTTACCTGCCCACTAAGGTATGTGCTTACTTAGTCCTAGCATTTATCATGCTTCACTTTGAGGTGAGCCATTTTTTTTAACCGCCATCTTTCAGCTTGCTGAAATCATTCTTCTGGCTATGTGGAATACATGTGTTGGCTCTTTTTTAGGAGGGCTGGTTTAATTGCTATACTTAGGAGTTGCCGAAATTATTTCTTTTGGTTACCTGAGATATATGAGTTGGTTCTTTTGAAGTGGCTGATTCCTTTCATACCACCCAGCGCCTATATGCTTACATGGATAACACTTCAATTCTATATTTCACATTTGTACCACCTAATATTCAATACTCACCACTGAATTCATTTGGAAGATTGACATACATACATGCTACTTAACTTTTTTTACACATGTATATGAGATTCATATCTGTTTCAGATTTTCCTATGTATTTACATACATAACACCTAATTTTATACACTCTGAATTTCTTAGCTTTAAGGATTGCAAATCTGAACTTTACATGACTTGGTTTTATTCTCTACAGTCTTTATCATTTGTGGTTCATAATTTATAAAACGCGATTGGAGGATCTTGCTCTTATGATTTCTTGCCTGGCGGTGTGAGTAATCTTTTTAAATGCGCCAATTGCTCCCAAATGCTCTTTCTATTGTTTGTGGAATTGGGAAATTTAGGTCACGGCAAGAACTAATTGAGTTTAATGTGAAGAATGAAAATTGTTACAGAATTGAGAGGTTGAAGCATATGAGGGAGTTGTGCAAATTAAAAATACATTTTCTGGAAGATGTGAAGGAAGCTAGGAAGGCTTGCAATGCAAAATTATTTGAGAAGAGAAAACTTAGAGATTTATTTTGAATTCGGGAAAGTTATATGCATACCTTTCGGTTCTTTTATATTTACAGATCCAACACCCAGATTTTGATCTTTAGATGCATGCCACCCAATTTTTATATGTTTACATTCATAACACCTGAATTCTTATTTCTTTTTGGAAGTTGAAGCATTGATCCATTTATTTATCAATAAACGGTTAAGTTGACAATGCAAAGGAAACTAATGCAAATTACATTTATGGCTAAATCATGAGAATCAACACAAAGACAAGGGCTCATGTAGGTACTTGGATATACATCGAATCACATTGTCGAGTACATTGGGTGTTGTTTAAGGTCTGTTTGGCTCCGTGCAAATACTTTAACTTATGATATGGGTGAAATGTGGAGGAATAAAGGGGATATGATTGTTGAGAGAAGGTTTCGTATGTCAATCCGGCCCCTTTCTCGTTGTTTCGGTTTTGATGCTCGTGTAACCGTCCCTATGTATTCTTAAAAACGTAGCTTTGTTTTCTTTGTTTTGATTGCCTCATAGCAGCCCCTCCCTTGCACCACTTAAGGGGCTCGGTTTTAGTATTTTAAATGTTTTGTGTTGGTGTGGTGTTGCCATGCAACAACTTTGCTTTAGGGCCTGTTTGGAAGCAGAAAGTCATTGTCTGTTTAGTCTGAATATGTGGGAAAACAACTTGACGGCGAAAATGACCAGATCGCCCCTGTTTATTAGAAGCTGTTTTAATATTTCAATATATTTATGTAGGATCAATTATTTGAAAGTGGAATAAATTTTTTTTTGAAAAATTTTATATTTAAATATACAAGTTAATAAATTTAAATTAGAATTTTTTATTTTTATATTTTTAATATATATTTTCCAACTTAAATCATTTCCAAAGTCCTAAGATCATGATCAAAATCACCCAAATTTGGCTCCATGACAATCCTTCATAAAATTGCCAAAATTTCAAAAATCCTTTCTCATCCAATTTAGCCAAGCCAAACAAGCCATGAGAGCCTTGTCATGTCATCCTACCCAAAGTGGCAAAAGGAGAAGCCCCTTTAATGATTCCCTTAAAAGTGATTAACCCTTTCTCTTGACTCTCTTAAACCCATGATTAGCCCTAATACACTTGGATAAAGACTTGACTACACTAATCAAGATGATCCCTCTTTAACCCAAGCCACTTTGATGAGTGAACCTAACCCAAATGCATGACTTGACCCAAGTCTCCCTAAAATCCACTTAACCCCATTACATATTGATCCAACCCCTTTACACGTGGAACCACCCAATTGGCTTCACCAACATCAAGACCTGACCTCCCTGAGCAAGATGGTGACTTCCTTCGGACCGGTCGGCTACCTTGTCTGGCGAAAAACACTATGGCCGAGAGAGTCCCGGAGGAGGTCGATAGTAAAGAAGAAAAGATCACGATTCCTTATAATCTCTGGGTCTTCCTTTAGAAGCCTAACAACCTCCTGGATAGCTTTTTTTTGAACTCTATGTGGAGCATCATCCGCCGATTCCACAAGTAATGATAGCTCGCTCTTTCATACTTCCAACGAGTAGTTTTCCTCTTCTTATCGATTCGGGGCCGCTTTGTTTGGTTTGTAGATTGCATTTCAGCTTGATCGTATGTGCGCAGCTTCGCCGAATCGTTTGAAAGTTCTACAGCCGGCCTCCTCGGGGGTTGTATCAACCATTGTTTGGCTAGGTGCAACCGCGCATTTCCCCGTGGCTATTGTCCCACCAAACATTCGATCGAGTTTCTCCTCGAATTCCGGTTCTATCCCAACTCGTTTTGAACTTCCTCGCCGCAGGATAAATCCGTAAGAATAAATAATTTTTATTAGAAGTGGTGCAAATGCAAGCAAAACTAATTCAATGATGTCTTACCGTTAGCCTTTCAGCCCACCATTCTTCTCAGTAGAAGAATAGTTCGCTTTGACGGATCCCGACCCAAGCCGTCGATCCTTGTTTTAGGTCCTTCCAAAGTTACAATTCTTTCTTTAGTTGGTCCCATTTATTTTTTAGTCACAATCTGTCGTAATCCCGGCCTGTAAGCTCCCTAAAATTTGTTACTATATTTTGCCAGCCTTCCTTGCTGAAGAAAGAGTTTGGTCTATTGCCTCTTTCGATTTCCGCTATGCATACATCGCAGAAAATTAATTTTATGTCCTTCTCCCAAAGTGCAGGAGTGGCACATTCCTTGTTCTTACTTGCCATACTAATAATAGAACACAAGTCAGCAATATCTTTAAATATGAAATAAATCAACAAACATATGAAAGTCCAGACTAATTGTGAAATAATAAATTTGAAATGCTACTAAGGTAAAGGAACACAGAAATTTATGTTGTTCGGTCAAATTGACCTACGTCCACGGGAAAGGAGCATTATATTTTCATTATTGAAACTTTTGAACATTTACATTGCTTCTACATTTGCACTGCACTACACTGGACTGCACTAAACTACACTACACAACACTGCACTACACTCAACTACACACAAACACAATTTCCACTTCACTGCACTGCACACACCTACACAAGTCACAATTTCACTGCACCGCACTTCACACACCCACACAATTTCATCGCACTTCACTCCCACAACTGCACTTCACTCACTTCGCTCTTCAATTTCACTGCACTGCACTTCACACACCCACACACACAAACATAATTTCCACTTCACTGCACTTCACACAAAACAGCACACACAAACAAACACAATTTGCACTTCACTGTACTTCACCAACCTACACAAGTTTTGATTTCACTGCACTGCACTTCACACACCCACACAATTTCACTACACTTCACTCCCACAACTGCACTTCATTCCAAACACTTCAATTTCACGGCACTGCACTTCACACAACCACACACACACACAAACACAATTTCCACTTCACTGCACTTCACGCACCCACACACGTACAAACACAATTTGCACTTCACTCGCACTTCACACACCCACACACGGAGAAACACAATTTGCACTTCACTCGCACTTCACACACCTACACAAGTTTTGATTTCACCGCACCGCACTTCACACACCCACACAATTTCACCGCACTTAACTTCCACGACCGCACTTCACTCCAAACACTTCAATTTCACTGACACTGCACTTCACACAACCACACACACACAAACTGCACTTCAAACACACACAATTTCACTGCACTTCAAGCCAATGTTTAGCACTTCAAACACACACAATTTCACTGCACTACTGCACTGCACATTTTACACTTCACTGCACTCCACTGCACTGCAAACACACACACACACACAAGTTTTGCACTGAACTGCACGTTAAAACAAAAACAGTCCCCAAAACAAAAACAGTCACCATTATAAAACTTAAAACTAGAATCATAGTGCAATGGGGCTAGCTGGAATTAACCAAAAACAAAACAAAAACAGTCCCCAAACCAAATGTCAAAAGGGGGCAGCCATAATAGCTCAAAACATTACAAATAGGAGCATCAGTGGAGAACACATCATTAGTATCCCCCTATGTTAATCAATTTTTGCCTAATTAACATTACTAATCAACTTCACATGAACACCATCATGCTAATTATAGAGGCTTCAAACTTGGGGCATGTCAATCTAGCATGAATATACATAGCTAAGGCTTCAAAACATTCACCACCAAAATGATTACAAGTTTCCCCAATTGAGCTTGAAAAGGTGCCTCTCATTTTCACAAATTCACCTTGAGAGGCACCAATTCACCTTTATTATATCTATTAACACCAATTCACAAATTCACAAATGATTACAAGTTTCCCTGCCAAAAAAAAATCATCTTTTTTTCCTTGATAAACCTTTCATATACTAGATGCATGAAACATAAGAATTCGTCGATGAACAAACCATGATCACAACACGCGAGCTTCCAAAATTCCACCAAGGAGCATCAAGCGTAGAACATACAGAAAAAATAAAAAACTCACCTCATATTTGTTTGTGAAGAAATGGCAAGTTAACATCCAAACCAAAACCCACGCTTAACTAAATTAGCCTCTAAATAACCACCAAAAGATTTTAAAAACGAGATAAAGACTACTCTAGCTCCTCCACCAGCTAATTAGGGGAGGAAGAACACACATAAAGCAAAAAAATGAAAGAAAAAAATTGAGTAAAGCATGCCAGAAAGTGCCAAGTTCACCGTAACAGAACAAGACCGGATCGTATTGTACGGAGACTTGATGCATTCGTGGATATGCGGATCAACTATAGATAATAAGGAAGAAATATAAAATTGATGAGGAGTAAAGCATAAGAGCAGAGAAACGCATAATCAACCGACAAGAAAGAGAGAGCTGCGGGGAAGTAGATGACGAGTTGAGAGAGGGGGATGAGGCCTCGCGAGAGGATGATGGCGCGAAGGTAGGTTACCTCGTAGGTGAACGTTTCTCGGTCGAGTGTAGAGGACGAGCAGTCGGCTCGCGAGAAGGTTCAAGGAAGCGGACGCGGAGAGCAGCGAGGGCAACGAAGGTAAAAGAATACCTAAACGCCGGGTGAAAGTCGGGACTGCGGGGTTTATCCCGCGGTCCGCTTTCACGCCGCTTCGCGGCGATACGCCGCACAAATTCGCGGTCAGGCCAATTTTTAACACAAATTCGCGGTGCGGCGCAGGGCCACACCTCGAATTTGTGTTACCAAACGGGGCCTTAAGCATGATAAGCGTTCAAAGATGGCTAGTTACCTTTTTTTTATCATTGCTACAACTCGGAATATGTTAAGCATGTATAGGAGTACTTCGAAATCCTCTTTCTAGCATGGTTTGAAAGTTGTTTTGAGGATTTGGGCTCTCTTAGCTAGCCCCCGAACTTAAACATGCATGCTTTATAAATATATATATATATATATATATATATATATATATATATATATATATATATATATATATTTGAAAGGGCAATCTTATTAAAACTAAAAAAGCTTATATATATATATATATACATATATATATATATATATATATATATATATATCTTTGCTCCTCTTTCATATACACTATGTACATGCTTGGGATGGATGGAAACATTGTTTGTTACATATCCATGCTTGCGGCATTTCTTTTTATTCAAATTGCAGGTGTGAAAAATTATATTTACGCCGTTATGCTGCCCGATTTTTCTTGGATGGTTTCGTTCTTTTTTACTTCATTTCTACTTCACTCCACTTTACTTTCCCTTTTCGCGGCTGTTTTATGTTTCCCTTTTCTTTGCCATTACTTGAGTGTCATGGGGATGGGTTTAGCACCACCCTAGAGGCCTAGGTCACTTCACGAGCGTGGCGGCACTTTTAGGTCTTTCCTTTACGACGAGTGAGGATTGTCAGGGGTCCGGGGTGATTTACTTGAGTTGATTGATTTTGAGAACCAATTAACCTCGTTTTACGATTTTGTTTTAGGTGAATTGTTTTCTCCTCTCTCCTTTCATTGATCCCTCGTCCCTTGATTTTCTCCTTGATTCTTGGTTCAATGTCCGCACCTACGGGGGACGTGTAGGTGTGCACATATAGCCCCTTTAGGCTATATGTGGGGCCATCAGCAGTAGTCGTAAGTGCGGTGGGGACATTGATAAGACCGCAAAAAGAAAAATTACGAGAATCATAGAATGGGGCCGCCCGACTCGGAGACTCGTAGAGAGTAGAGCAGGAACCACGGAACTGTTCGCCCGTCCTTGGGGTTTCTACTGCCGACAGTCTAAGGATGTTCGTAGTCCTAGTCCTATTAGGGTAGTCAACATGTGGACTAAAAAATAATTTAAAAACAATAAAAAATACATACGTTTGAAAAATATAAAAACTACCTCCACTACTACACAGCCTACTACTACAGCTTTTTTTACTTGCATGCAAACCAAAATTGAAATGTGTGAAAAATTTATAAAGGTCCACGGCTGGCTATTCGAGTCGGATTAGGCCTGCCTTCTGCAGAAAGTTGGTCTAGTAGTCAGCACTCAAGTCCGGTTATTAGCACAGCTCTGAGTCCGTAACACCACCGCGCTTATGGGTCTTTCTTTCCAGATGCCCCATGGCTTTCTTACGGTTTGCCGTGAGTTTAGCGGGCTATCTGTGAGTTTCTTACGGTGTTCTTTACGGTTTTCTACGACTTTGTTTTGTTTTCGTTCGTGACTTTTCTCGGAGTTTTCTACGGACGTTCTTTTTCTTTCTTTCTCGATTTTCTGGTTTTTCTCTCACGATTTTTTTCATTTTCTCGCCGTCTTTCTTTCGTTTTTACTGTTAGGTTTTCGCACTTTGTTCCCTTTGTACGTACCGTAGTACTCCTGTTGAGCTAGGTTCCTGCCCACTACTTTTACTCTTGCTTTTTCCTGCGCTAACAACTCTTCTGCAGGAAATAAGAAAAATATGAAAATAATAATAAACAGGCAACAGTGCGCCGTGGATGAGCAAAGCATACGGTACCTCTGCAACACTCGTCATTTACTTTATTCTATCGTTATACCTGCTTTACTTTTCAGCACATACTTCGCTTAGTCTAGCTCGTTTACTTTCGCTTATACTCGTTTAGCATGTTTACTTTTCAAGATATATCCTGTTTAGGCTAGTTTGCTTACTTTCGATACACATACTTGCTTAGCATATTTTACTTGTCGTAGCATGTTATTCCCGCTAGTTTAGCATGTTTCCTGCTTAGCTTAGCATACTTTGTTTGTGATAGGTGCTTTATGTTATTCGCTATAGCATGCTCCTGTTTACTGCTTTCTTTTGCTACTCCCGTCACTGTTGCACACACTCACTTGCAATAAAATGAAATAAATGGTTTGCATGTCCACTTTAATTTAAAACTTTAATTTAAATCATGACCTTGCTACGGCGTGGAGCTTGGAGCATGGTGGGCAGCACGGCCATCTTCTTCAGCAAAACCTGTGTCGACATCAGCAAAACCCCCTTCTTTAACTTAAATAACAAGCCTTAGGATTTCGAGGTAGTCCGCCCAGCGCGCCATAAATCCTCACCTTTTCTTTTAGGCCTTTGCACAGCCCTCCTGTGCGATATAAGCCCTAACTAGCTTAGGTTTCCGAGGTTGTCGTCTGATACGACGTAAGCCCTCCTGTCTTTCAGGTAGTTCGCATAATCAGGACATTATGCAAACGTAATTCCTATAATTAATTTGCAGGATTGAAATTAAAATAAATCCCTTTCCAAAATTTAAAGCCCAACCATAGGATAGTTTGGGACTTCCTCGAGGTCCTCCTCGAGATCTGTGACATCCCCTACTCCTCTTCCTTTGGACTCCTAAAATAAACTGTTCAAAATTTGAGATATTCCCTATTGAAATTTCCAAAATCCAATTGTTTGAAAACCTTAAACTTTGAAATTCTTGAGAGCAAAACCACTAATCATTATCGAGAGTTTTCTTAAATGATTCCCATCATTTAAGATGTAATTAACTATAGGGGCTTGCCCTTATAGGGAACTTTAAGAACCCAGGTATTATAAACCCTGCTTAATTTCTTTGTATTAAGTAGGGGAACTTGTCGGCTTATAAAATTGGTTCGTAGACCAAACAAATGTCACAAATCTTCTAGTTTATTTAACCAAGCCTCATCATCAAGAAGTGTGTCTACTCTCCGGGATAGATATACAGTTTGTGTTGCGGTGCTCGTTTATATAAACTATTCGGGATGTGAGATCAGTTTGATTTCATATCTTAAAATTTTCAAATTTAAAATTATTTTCAAAATCAAATACTACTTTTCAAATTATTTATTTAAATTAAATTAAAAATTCGCCGACAATTTCTGTAGGCGACTTCTTTTCAAAAATACAACACAAACCTAAAAATATACCGATAAACATAAAGCTTATTGGGTGATAAAGGAGTTTAATTTTGATTTGAATACTGCAGGAGAAAAAAGATTATTGCAATTAAATGAGATGGATGAAATAAGAAATGAATCTTATGAAAATGCAAGGATTTATAAGGAGAAAATGAAGATATAACATGATAAAAAGATTTTAGGAAAAATATTCGAGCCTGGACAAGAAGTATTAAGAATCTAAATGGATGGGACCGTATATAATTGAAAAAGTATACCATTATGGAGCTGTGGATATTAATGATCCCAAAACTGGAAAAATATTTAAAGTGAATGGATTAAGACTGAAGCCTTATTTGGGAGACATTAAAAAGATTTATAAAGAGGCTTACAAGTTAAGTCTACCTGACTATAGATTTAATTAGGTCGGGCTAACGACGTTAAACCAAGCATTTTGTGGGAGGCAACCCATATTAATTTATTTGTTTGGGTTTCTTTTAATGTAAGGTTATGCCTCAGTCTTTACTGATTTTATATTACTTTAGGAAATTTGATGTTAACCAGTCTTTGTTGACTTAAGGTGAAAAATTATCTTAAAGTATATAAAAGATTGGATGTTGGATCACTCCATTTCTTATGTGAGTAAAAAGGAGATAAAGTTAAACTTCATTATGATTTCTTATAATTTGTGTTACCAAGTCTATTTCGATCTTATCATTTTATTACCTATTTTTGGGAGAACAAAACTTTGAAATTTGAAGTTAGGCGAAACGGAGTTGAACATGATTTCGGCGCCTAGGCACCAGATACGGCGCATAGGCGCCAGATACGGCGCCTAAGTGCCAGAGTGAACTATGTGTCGATGAATCCGGCGCCTAGGTGCCAGATTCGGCGCCTAAGCGCCACAGTTACTGGGTCGTGTAAAAATAAAAATTTTTTTAGTTTTTCACACGATTTCTTTCTATAAATTGACCTATTTTCGTTCCCAACCTTTATACAATTAATATTTCAACCCTTAAACTCCATTCTTGAGAGATTAGAGAGGATTTTTGAAGAAATGGAGAGGAGAAATCTTGGAGAAGAGGTTAGAGATAAGGTCTCAAGGAATCCTCAACCCTACTTCAATGGTTTCATCGCTGTAAGTTTGGATAAAATTTCTAGTTGTCTAGATAAGTTTGAAGCAGAGTTTAAAACCATTGGAGATCACCTTCATGAGATATTTCATCAGATTGAACATCTAGAATGGCAGATGAAACTTCAATTTGATCATTTAGCGACTTATCAAGATGCTCAAGTTGAAATGTATGCGAAGAACAAATGAATTGACGAAAAGACGGCTACGGATTTCCCGAGAGCATTAGTATTCTTTCCAAGTGGGATACATAATTTCCCTTGTGAAGATTAAAGTATTCTGGTGATGAGATCGTGATTTATCTAGTTTGTTGAGTCGTTGTGTCAATTTAGTGAATCAATTGTGTTTGTTTGTGTATTTGCTTTCATGTTCAATATGTGTTGTTTTTTATTAGAAGTTGTGTGTTTGATTGTGTATTAGGACTTGAATTATTATATAATACTTATCTTAAATGTACTGAGCCAAAATTGAGGATTATAAATGGAAATTAGAGAAGTTTGATTTAAACTTTGTGTTTGATTGGTGGATTTAATATTTATTTTTAAAAAAATTTTGGAAAATATTTTGGAAGTTGGGAATTGAAGCCCTACTCTAATATGAGTAATTGGAAGTTGAATTTATGAATTTTGGTGGAAAATAAAATTTTTAAAATGATTTTTGTGAAAGGCGAGTCTGGCGCCTAGGCACCAGAACTCGGCTCCTAGGTGCCGGTTCGGCCTGCTACCTGAAAATTACCTTTTATACCTCCCAAAAGCCATGAATGAAGCTTAAGCTTCATCTTCTTCCCATTTTTACGAAAACCCACTCCTTAGATCCATTTTAAGGTCAAAACATCAAGTATTTGTGCGCGAAACCACTTGATTTCTTCGTCTCAAGGTCAGATCTACACTCTAATCCATTTATTTTTTATTTTCACCATGGTTTTTCCTATATTTTCTAAAATCCAAAATTTCTGAAGAAAACTTTTAATTTTTAGATGATTTCCATGAATTTTTAAACTTATTTTAAGTTTCTTAAACTTAAAAAAAGTTTAAATATTTATTTCCTACATTTGTTCTTATTTTCTTTCACGTTTAGATGGCAACGAAATCTAAACGAGGAAAGGCGCGAGAAAACTTTAATAGCAGTAAATTTTCAACTACGGTTGCGCATTTCATTACCATGAATTTGCAACGTCGAGGAAGTTCATCTCGGAACGAAGTTTCTACCATCCTAGTGAAATGATCGAAAACACTATCGTTGCAAACAACTGGCAACGATTTTGTCATTTCACTGCTATTGTTGTTATACCTATTGTTCGAGAGTTTTATGCAAATTATTTTGATGCAAAAGACTATGAAGTCTTCTTCAGAGGTGTTGGAGTAGGATTTACTCCAGAAATGATCAATGTGTTTTATGGACTGCCACCTACCATTGAGTGCCACTATTCTGGATTATCTCCATCTAAGGGAGATTTGGAGATGATTATTGCTTATTTGACTGACGGTACTGGATCTTGGAAGATCATAAATGAAAAACTGGTAAATTTCAAATCTTCTAAGTTAAATGGTATTTCTAAGGCATGTCATTATTTTATATCTGCAAGACTTTTACCTTCCAACCACCTGGGTGAAGTCACTAGAGAACGAGCTATCTTAAATTACTGCATTCAGGAGAGGAAGCCGATAGATGTCAGCAGCATTATTTATGATTTTGTGGAGTCTACTACTAGATCCAGCACTTCTGTGGGACTAGGATTCCCATCTTTGATCTATTCTTTATGAGTTAACAATGGAGTTACTGCTGATATTTCTAAGGAGAAGTTGAAGTCTACTAAGCCAATCGGGCAGGAGAGCGTTAGCATTTATGATCATCTTCGTGGGAAGAGATCTACAGTACCTTCTACTTTTGCACCTACTCCAGGTAGAGCTTCTACTTCTGGACCTTCTACTTCTACTGCTGAGCCACCGTCTAGTTTCTGGGAATCAATGCATGATCAGTTTTTAGAGCAGCAGCATGAGTTATTTCAAACTCACTGTAGAGTTGATACTATAGATAGGAAAATTGATCATTTATCAGACTATACCCAGAGGAAGAGTAGCTACGATGTTGAGTATGATGATGCTCTCGTTAGATTCCTAAAGAGAGAGCGTGATGTTCAGTTCCCTACATTTCCTAGTTTCACACCATATGTTGATCCTAAGGATGTAGAATTTTCTTTTGGTGATGATGATGATGAGGCTACAGACAGTGATTAGTAGCCAGATTTACCTTAGAGATGTGATGATTCTGTTGCTAGTATTTTTTAGTTTGATGTTTGATGTTTTAGATTTGTTTATGTACTTGTATGAACTGTTTAATGTTGAGACTGTTTTAGATTTTTAGTATAATGTGTTTTGAGACTGAAATTAGATTTAATTTATATTTATTTTTGTTTCAGCCTACTGTTTAGCAGTTAGTAATTTTGCTCTGCTTTTGTTTTCTTTTATATATAGCATAGTCATAAAAATGAGCCTGCATACTTTTATGCCTACTTCAATTATATCAGTATTATCCATAAAAGCATGTTTAGAAGTAAAATTTTCTTTTTAGATTGCTTTTTTTTACATACTTATAAAAATTCATTTTTAAAAAAATTTATGTTTTTCTTTCTCTCATACTTTAAAACTTTCCATGATATACCAAAACTTAAGTTTGGGGAAGGGAAAATACATGCAAAATTTAAATTTTATTTATCCTTAAAGAGCAATATTTTCTTAAAAATAAAAAATATATATTAACATAACATAAGGAATGAAGAATTTATTTAAGATCACTTTAATTTTTGAATTTATAAATAATTTAGTGAACTTAACCAAAATTTTAATAACTTTAATTGATTTTAAGAATAGAATTATTCAACTTAAAGAAGAATAAGATTAAGAAATTTTTCTATTCATGGTAGAGATAATTGAATTTTAGAAATATTAAGAAATAAAAAATTATCACTTGAAAAAGAAAAGATTGAAAGTCTTTTTGAAATTTTATTCATGTTATAATAATTAAGTGGAAATGTATAAGTTTGAAAATATAAGTTAAAGATAGTGAAGTTCAATATCATTAACAGGCTATCCAGATACAGTAATCCTCACTAAAAAAAAAGAAAAAAAGAGAAAAAGAAAAGAAAAAGAAAAAGAAAAGAAGAAAGAGGAGAATCTTGAGGATATGCCTAATAAAAAATTGGCTTCATTTGAATTATCTTATAGGAAGAAAACTAGTTACATACTTTACTTAATTTTTATGCATGAATCTTTATTAAGGAAAGATTTTTCATGAAGATCTTTTCTTGTAAATAATCTATGAGATATTAATATAATGAACTTCTATTATTTTCGAAATGAATGAAAAATTTTTGAAGTCTTATGATTTGGTAGTTAGAATATTCTTTAAATTCTTAAAATTAAACTTAGTGAAATTTGGTTAGTGATTTACTAAAGACTTTAAAAAATCAAAAATAACAAGGAATCTTAAATATTTACCTTTTATTCCAAATGTTATATATTTTATATAGTAAAAAGGGTTACTTGAGGACAAGTAACGTTTATGTTTGGGGGATTTTGATCCATGAAAAAATACCTATTTTTATGCCTTGATTTTTATCAAGTTTTAAGGATATTATGCTTTAATTAAATGTATTTTTGTGTCTTGGGATGTATGTGAAGTAAAAAGGTTCAAATAAAAAAAAAGAGAGAAAAGGAGCAAAGATACAAGAATTATTGAAATTATGGGCCTGGCGCCTAGGCGCCAGAATCCTGCGCCTAAGCGCCAGCTCGATATAGGAAACTGTCAATTTTTTGACTACTTTTAGGCAGTTATTTTAACGGAGTGAGCGGTTATTGGACATTCTAGAAGGCTGACAGTTGTTCCTGGTTTATAGGACATGTGATACAATGTATTTGGATGCTCCAAAACGATTTTAATCGTGAAGAGGTGCGATCCAATGTGAAGAGGTGCGAAGAACTGGATGCGGTGTCCGGCGCCTAGGCGCCAGATTCTAGCGCCTATGCGCCAGACACACCTTCTAGAAGATTCATTGAATTTGGACACATTTTGAAGAGGTGCCTCAAGGCAACACTTGAAGCCTATAAATAGGAGGGTACTCCTTCAGAGAAAAATGCCCAACCTAGCCTACTCCTTCTAAGCCCAACATAGAGAGAGAATTAGAGAGATAAATTTAGGGCCACATTTTTATTTTCCTTCATAAATTAGTGAGTTTATTTTAAGAGTTTGTATTTAGAGTTGGTGCATCTGGAGTTTGTTACGCTGTGGAGTCAGTAGGATTCAGAAGTTCTGTAGGAGAGACATTTCAGATAATTTATTTTTATTTTGATTCAAAGTTTATTTATTATGTTTTGTTATGTAAATTCAATGTATTATGAGTAGTTAGTTTACTTTCTCCTTTCAATTATGAAAAGATAAATAGGATAATATTAAATTCGATGGAGAATTAGAAATCAAAATATTTTGAAAACATTGTGATGATATTAATATCAGATCTTACTTTACTCTTTAAATTGGTCGTTTAAATTGTTAAAATCTGTTGAAGGATTTTGAGACCTAGAAGGAGATGAACTCTTAACTAGTAGATATCACATGAATCCTTGGGTAGTCGAAGGCCATGTGTGGGCTATTCAAGGTGAAGTGCAAATAAATAGGAAGATAATATTTAAAGGGCATAGAATTAATAAGTTTTTAGTGTGACAGACTAAATTCTTGTGAGTTGGTTTATAGATAAGGAAAGGATCACTGGTAGGGCCGACCATAGCCACCCTTGGAGATCTAGAAGTGTGATACTAGATTAACCCATTCTACTAACAATACATCCGAACCTGTTCTATAGACTAGCCAATGTTCTTTATACTATCGAGCAAAGTTAAAGAATAGGAATGCTTCTATGTGGCACAATACCTTAATTGTAGATTCTCCACGAATATTAACATTATCTTAGAAAAATCTTGGATTAATTGAAAGGAAGAAAGTTGTTTTTTTATTGTTATTTACATCTATCATTTTTATTACTGCTTTATTATTATTACATCTAGTAAATTAAAAAAATTAAGTTTATAAACCTTAAAAAAATACTTTAAAATAAATATAATTAAATAATTAAAAACTTTTGTATCTTTCTCCCCGTAGGATCAATACTGGGGTCTTTGTTTCAAAGCCTTATATTACTTGATACGATACGTATATTTGCGTGGAATCTCCTAGTGCATAAAATATTTGTATACATTAGTCGCTATTATTATTTATAACATATATTTTAAAAACTTTAATTAGATCGTTGATCTTCAGAGGATTTAAGCATCAAGTTTTTGGCGCCGTTGCCGGGGATCAAGATTTTAGTACGCATATATAGATATCAGGGATCAGGCACTTCCTACTTGAATTTCCTGTGAAAAATTATGAAAACTAATCTTTGAATCCTTGAAGAAAAAATCACGATCCAGAGTTTTCTTAAGTGATTTTAGTCGCTTAATATATAATTAATTATGGAGATTTGCCGCTATAGGAGAATAAGTAACCCAGATTATCTAAACCCTATCTAATCTTTATATTAGGTAGAAAAATGACTTGTTAAAAATTTCGCCGACCAAATAAATATCATAAATTACTTATTTTAAATAATTGAGACTACTTTTGAGTGATATTCTTATCTTTCGAGATGAAGTATTAATTGTAATATTGTGCTCGGTAATTTAAACCATTGAATATGAGATCTGTTTCGTCTCTTTTTTAAATGAAAAATTCCCTTTCTCAAAATTAAAATTAAATTATATATATATATATATATATATATATATATATATCTATATATTTGTTAAATTAAATTGTTTTCAATAAAAAAAAACCAACAAGCCTATAAATAGGCAAAGGTCATGAGGATGTAGTGGAGTCCTCGACTATGCCCAGCTAGAGATTCAGGATTTCCCAGAAGAAAAAAGTCATCCCCATCTTACATAGCAGACGAGAAACCTAATCTTCTTTTAAGGTACAGCCAAGAAGAAATTCATTCTCATCCTGCATAGCAGGTGAACAATATTATCTTCTTTTGTGTTGTGGTAAGGAGGAAATTCGTCCTCATCCTGCATAGCAGGAGAGTAATGTGATCTTCTTTCATATTACATCCAGAAGGAAAGTTGTCCCCATCCTACATAGTGAGATCAACGGGCTCTTCTTTCATGTTGTGGTGGAGAGGAATGTCTTCTCCATTATGTGTAGCATGCGAGCAACGAGATCTTCTTTTACGTTGCAGTCAAGAGAAAACTTGTCCCTGTCCTTTGTAATAGACAATTAATAAGATCTTCTTTCACATTGAGGTGAAGAGGAAAGTCATCCCCGTTTTGTGTAGCAGGTGAGCAATGGGATCTTCTTTCATAGTATGACCAAGAGGAAAGTCATCCCCATCCTATGTAGCAAGAGAGCAATGTAATCTTTGTTCATGTTGCAGTCAAGAGAAAAGTCATCCCAGTCCTATATAGCAGGTGAGCAACGGGAACTTTGTTCATGTTACTATGAAGATGAAAGTTGGCCCAATCCTTTGTAGCAGGAAAGTAATGAGATCCTTATTCATGTTACAATGCAAATGAAAGTCGTCCCCATCCTGTGTAACAGGTGATCAATGGGATCCTCATTCATGTTGTGGAGTAGATGGAAATTATTTCCATCCTGCGAAGCAGGTGACCAATGGGTTCTTCTTTTATATCGGTGAGACGAAGAAAGTTATCTTCATCCCTGCCTGATAGGTGACTCAAGATCTTCTTACTTGTTGCTGCTGCGCATTTTAGTGGGGATAACGAAATATGAGAGCTTTCCTACAATGCTTTGAGAGGGGATTTGCATGTCGCTATTGCGGTAATTTCTCTTGTAGCCTTTGAACCAATTCTTATTGATCTTTATACCCTTTTTAGTCATCTGATGTGACATTTATAGATGATGATAATGTATTTCTTTGTACATCTTTGATGTTTCTTCTATTCTTCTTGTAGCTTCTCAATAATACAAAACTATGCTATTAAAGTTAGCACATACACTTTATTAAATGGAGAATCGAGTACCTTTTGAGGATTGTATCCTTTTTCCTCTCAGACTTAGGCCCTATGAAGCTTGAAATGAGCATGTAACTTCTACACCGTATAGCCTTCTAAGGCGTTTTAGGAATCTATGACTTCTAAGGTTTTTGATGTACTTGTATCTTCTGAGGCTTATAGTAATTTGAGGTCTTTGATGTACTTGTGCCTTTTGAGGCTTGTAGCCTTCTGAGGTCTTAATGTGGAGACTATATCAACCACTTGCTGTTAGAGCCTTTCTAGTGAGGACCCTATCCACTACTAGCTTCCCATCGAAATTTTCCTATTTAGCTCAGCTTCCAGTGACATGGTAACTTCTCATTGAGTCTTGCCACTTAGGCTTGAATTCCTAGAGCACCAGAGCTTCACATCGAGTCTTGCCTTCTAGGCTAAACTTTCAGAAGTACTAGATCTTCCCATTGAGTTTCACCCCTTGTGCTTGACTTCCAAGAGCTTGGAAGCTTCATATCAAGGCTTGCTTCCTCAAATTGTCTTCTAGGCGCACCGTAGCTTCACATCAAGTCTGGACACCTGGGCTTAACTTCCAAGGGTGTCTGAACTTCCTATCAAGTTTTGCCTCTTAAGCTTAACTTCCATGGGAATTGTTGAAATGAGAATCCATTAAGTTTGTTAGACCAGTTCAGAGTAGTATAACTGGAGATGCTTGAAAGTATTAACTCCTAAGAAACAAACTTATATGAAATCCATTGAGGATGGTTAACCTATCCTAGGTTGTTGGTCGAAGCTTTTGCCTGGCGGCTGATCCAAGAAAAAAATACCTTTTTTATGCCTTGATTTTTATCAATATTTAAGGATATTATGCTTTAATGAAAGGTATTTTTGTGTTTTTGGATGTAGGTTATGTAAAAATGTTAAAGAAAGGAAGAAGGGTGAAAATGGAACAAAAAGGAGCAAAAATGGAGCAAAATACAAGATTTATCAAAATTATGGGCCTGGCGCCTAGGCGCCCTACGCGCCAGACTTGATACAGAAGCTGTCAAGATTTTGACAACTTTTGGGCGGTTGTTTTGACGGAGTGAGCGCTTATTGGACATTCTAGAAGATTGACAGTTGTTCCTTAATAATAAGACATGTGATACATTGCACTTGGACGCTCCAAAATGGTTTTAAAGGCGAAGAGGTGCGAGCCAAAGTGAAGAGGTGCGAAAACCTGGACGCGGTGTCCGACGCCTAGGTGCCAGACCGACCTTCTAGAAGATTCATTGAATCTAGACACAATTTGAAGAGGAGCCACAAGGCAACCCTTGGAGCCTATAAATAGGACCCATTCCTTCAGAAAAATTCACCCCATCCTGTACCCCTCATCTCTTAGCCACTTTAGTAAGTTCTCATCCTTAGAGAGAGAATTAGAGAGAGAAAATTAGGGCCACTTTTCTTTAGTTTAGTGAGTTTATTTTCAAGTTGTTGCATCTGGAGTTTGTTTGCTGTAGAGTTCAGTAGGAATCAGAAGATTTATAGAAGAAATATTCAGATAAGTTATTTTATTTTGATTCAAAGTTTATTTACCATGTTTTGTTATTTAATTTCAATGTGTTCTGAGTAGTTAGTTTACTTTCCTCCTTCAATTATGAAAAGATAAATAAGATAACATAAAATTCAAAGGAGGATTGAAAATCAAAATATTTTCAAAACATTGTGATGATATTAATACATGATCTTACTTTACTTTTTAAATTGGTTGTTTAAATTGTTAAAATCTATTGAAGAGTTTTGAAACCTAGAAGGAGATAAATTCATAACTAGTAAATATCACATGAATCCTTGGGTAGTCGAAGGCCATGCGCGGGCTATTCAAGGTGAAGTGCAAATAAATAGGAAGATAAGATTTATTGGGCGTAGAATTAATAAGTTTTTAGAGTGACAGACTAAATTCTTGTGATTTGATTTATAGATATAGAAAAGGGTCACTAGTAGGGCCGACCATAGCCACCCTTGGATATCTAGTAGTGTGAGCCTAGATTAACCCATTCTACTAACAATACATCCTGACCTGATCTGTAGATTAGCCAATGTTCTTTGCGCCTGGATCAAAGGGTAAAGAATAGGAATGCTTCTATTTGACACAATACCATTATTAGATTCTCATACGAATATTAAATTATCTTAAAAATCTTGGATTAATTGAAAGGAAGAAAGTATTTGTTTCATATATTTATAAAAGTTATTTTATTAGTTTTGTTTTCTTTATTTTGCATCTAGTAAACTAAAAAAAATTAAGATTTTAGTAAAAATATAAAATATTTAGTTTTTGAAAATATAATATTATAAAAATACATTTTTAACTTCTCCCTGTGGGAACGATACTGGGATCTTTGTTTCAAAGCCCTTTATTACTTGATAACGATACGTATACTTGCGTAATAACCCAAGAAGTATATATAAAAAATCGGGTCAAGTTTTTGGAGCCGTTGCCGGGGAGAAGCAAGAAAAAGTTTTTTTTAAATTATTTTTCTGAAAACATAAATATTTAATTTTATTTTATTTTTATCTACATTGTTCCTTGTCTTAGTTTTCTGTTTAAATGTAGTACTGGTTCTGAAGGATTAATACCTTTAGATTCTGAACTAGAACGAACAATTAGAAAAATTAAGAAAGGAAGACAAATTCAAAAATTTCAAGAAATGGCTACTTTACAAAATCCAATTGAACTTAATGATTAAAATGTTTATAAACCATTAAAGGATTATGCTAATCCTACAGTTGATGAACTTCATAGTAGTATTCAAATACCCACTGTAGATGCTAATTCTTTTGAGCTTAAACCGTCTATTATTCATATGGTTCAAAATAATCAATTTGGAGGAACACCGAATGAGGATCCAAATTTACATCTTGTTAGTTTTTTAGAGCTTTGTGCTACCTTTAAATACAACAATGTTTCTGATGATGTTATTAGACTTAGACTCTTTCCTTTTTCTTTAAGAGATAAAGCGAAGATGTGGTTAAATTTATTAGTAACAGGTTCTATTAAAACATGGGCTGAAATGACACAAAAATTCCTTGCTAAATATTTTCCTCCTTCTAAAACTGCTAAATTAAGAAATGATATTACTTCGTTTAGTCAATTTGACGGGGAGACAATTTATGAAACTTGGGAGAGATTTAAAGAACTATTAAGAAAATGCCCTCGTCATGCTTTACCTGATTGGTTAATTATTCAAACATTTTATAATGGATTAATTGGATCTTTGAAATCAATTATTTATGTTGCTGCTGGAGGTTCTTTAATGTCTAAGTCATTTGAAGAAGCTTACACCTTAATTGAAGAAATGACTAATAATAATTTTCAATGGTCTTCCGAAAGGATGAATCCTAAAAAGTTGGCCAGTATTCATGATAATGAAGTCTTTCTATTTTAGCTTCTCAAGTAGCAGCAATGTTTAAAAAACTGGATAATTTTTCAATTAATATGTCACATAATAATTCTGCTAATATTGAAGATTCTCAAACTATTGAAACTTTACAAGCTATTGCTAGTAAGAATAATCCTTATTCAAATTATTATAATCCTGGGTGGAAAAATCATCCTAATTTTAACTAGAATAATTCACAACAACAATGGGGTAATAATCAATCTCAACCTATTTGAAATTGGAATAATCAAGTTAACCCTAATTATAAACCTCCTGGATTTAATAATCAACAGAAAAAGTTATCAATAGAAGATTTAATATTGCAAATGAATAATCAATTACAAAATCAAAATACTGCTATTCGTAATATTGAAAATCAAATGGGACAAATTACTTCTTTAATTAATAACAGACCTATAGGAACACTTCCTAGTAATGTTGAAATCAATCCTAAAGAAACCGGAAAAGAACATGAACATGTAAAGGCTGTTCAACTTAGAAGTGGAAAGGAATTAAAAGAAAGAAGGCAGACTGAAATTGAAAAAGATATTGAAGTAGAAGAGGTTGAAAAACCTAATGAAACTCTTTCTCCTACTCAAGATCAGACTATTATACCTATTGAAGTGGAAGTTGAAAACCACCACCACCTTTTCCTCAAAGACTTAAACAGCAGAAATTTGATCATCAATTTTTTAAGTTCTTTGAAATTTTTAAGAAACTTACTATTAATATACCCTTTGCTAAAGCTTTGGAACAAATGCCAACTTATGCAAAATTCATGAAGGATATTTTAAGTAAAAAGCGTAAATTTGAAGCTTTTGAAACTGTTGCACAAAGTAAAGAATGCAGTGCAATAATTCAAAAGAAATTACCTGAAAAACTTAGAGATCCTGGAAGTTTTACTATACCCTGTGCTATTGGAGAGAAATTTTGTGGAAAAGCTTTATGTGATTTAGGAGCGAGTATTAATCTCATGCCATTTTCTATTTTTCAAAGACTTAATTTAGGAGAGATTACTCCTACCACTGTACCCCTTCAGTTAGCTGATAGATCTATCACTTATCTTAAAGGAGTTATAGAGGATGTCCTTGTTAAAGTGGATAAATTTATCTTTCCTGTAGATTTTATCGTACTTGATATGGAAGAAGATAAAAAGATACCTATTATTTTAGGGAGACCTTTTCTAGCAACCGGACGAGCTATGATCGATGTACAAAAGATGAATTAACCATGAGAGTCAATGATCAAGAGATTAAATTCAATGTTCTCAAATCTATGAAGTACCCTGATGAAGCAAAATGTTATTGAATGGATATAATTGACTATTTAATTGAAAGACATTATCAAGATAAATGTAAAGTCATTTCTGAAGAAAAATTTGAATTAGTAACTGAAGAGACAGGTGAATTAAAAGAAGAAGAGACTCATTTTGTTAAAGATAACTGGTAAACTTTAGACATAACTCAAAATGATATACTTTTACCATCAATTAAAAAAGCCCCTGAATTGGAATTAAAAATGTTACATTTGCATTTAAAGTATGCAATTCTAGGTGATTCATTAACATTACCTATTATTATTTCTTTTGAACTAAGTAAAGATCAAGAAGAAAATTTAATAGAAGTGTTAAAGAATTATAAGAGAGCTTTTGGTTGGACTATTGCTGACATAAGAGGAATAAGCCCTTCCATTTGCATGCATAGAATTTTAATGGAAGAAAATTTTAAACCTACTACTGAACCGCAAAGAAGATTAAATCCTATTATGAAAGAGGTTGTTGAAAAAGAATTTATCAAATTGTTAGATGCTTATTATTTATCCTATTTCGGATAGTAAATGGGTAAGTCATATTCACTGTGTTCCGAAGAAAGGAGGAGTCACGGTCATTGTCAATGAGAAAAATGAACTTATTCCGATAAGACAAGTTACTGGATGGCGAATTTGCATTGATTATAGAAAATTAAATGACGCCACTAGAAAGGACCATTTTCCTTTACCTTTCTTGGATCAAATGCTTGATAAACTAGCTGGACACTCATACTTCTGTTTTCTGGATGGATATGCTGGTTACCATCAAATACTTGTTGCTCTTGAGGACCAAGAGAAAACAACTTTTACAAGTCCTTATGGAACTTTTGCTTTTAGAAGAATGCCTTTTGGTTTATGTAATGCACCTGTAAATTTTTAAAGATGTATGATGTCAATATTTTGTGATTTGATTGACAAAGGAATTGAAATATTTAAGGATAATTTTTCAGTATTTGGAACTTCTTTTGAATCTTGTTTGGAAAATATTTCCAAAGTTCTGCAAAGATGTGAAGAAACAAATTTAGTTCTTAACTAGGAAAAATGTCAATTCATGGTCACAGAAGGCATTGTACTCGGTCACAAAGTTTCATGAGAAGGTATGGAAGTAGATCAAGCAAAAGTGAAAATTTTTGCTGAATTACAACCACCTACTACTGTTACTAATGTGAGAAGTTTTTTAGGTCCTGCTGGGTTTTATAGAAGAAACATAAAGGATTTTCTAAAACAGCTAAACCTCTTTGTCATTTATTAGAAAAAGATGTGAAATTTAAATTTAACAAAGAATATATTACTGTTTTTAATGTTTTAAAAGAAAAATTAATAACTGCACCTATCATTGTTGCACCTGATTGGAATAAGTCTTTTGAATTAATGTACGATGCAAGTGATTTTGCCGTTGGAGCTGTATTGGGACAAAAGTATGAGAAAATTTTTAAAGTTATATATTATGCTAGTAAAATTCTCACCGAAACACAAAGAAATTATACAAACACTGAGAAGGAACTTCTAGCTATAGTATATACTTTTGATAAATTTAGACCTTATCTTCTTGGAACCAAATGCATAGTTCATACTGATCATTCTGCTATTAAATATCTAATTTCTAAGAAAAACTCTAAACCTAGACTCATAAGGTGGGTTTTACTTCTTCAGGAATTTGATTTTCAAATAGTGGATAGAAAAGGAACTGAAAACCAAGTTACTGATCATTTGTCTAGAATTAAGAATGATAGTATTTCAGAAGAAAATATAAATGATAAATTTCCTGATGAATCTTTATATGCTATTCAAGGATACCAAACACCTTGGTATGCAGATATTGTCAACTATTTAGTTAGCAATATTTTACCTTATGGATTGGATGAAAAATTTGTAAAAAAATTCAAATATGATGCTAAATCCTATCTTTGGGAAGATCCTCATTTATTTAAAATTGGAAGAGATTCTATAATTTGAAGATGAGTACCTTATGAAGAAACTTATGCTATTATTCAAAAATGTCATGATTCAGATTTTGGAGGACACTTTGGAATAGATAAAACTGCATTTAAAATTTTAAATTCTGGATTTTATTGGCCTACCTTATTTAAAGATGTAAGGCATTATGTGAAAACATATGATCGATGTCAAAGGATGATAAATATATCCAAGAAAGATGAAATGCCTTTAAACTATATATTGGAAGTTGAAATTTTTTATATATGGGGTTTAGACTTTATGGGACCATTCGTACTATCATCTGAAAAAATTTATGTTTTATTAGCAGTTGATTATGTTTCAAAGTGGATTGAAACTTTAGCTTTACCTAACTATAATTCCAAAAGTGTTTCGAAATTCTTAAAGAAAATGATATTTTCAAGGTTTGGAATGTCTAAGGTAATTATCACAGATGGTGGAAGTCATTTTAGAAATATCAGAATTCAATCATTACTGCAAAAATTTGGAATCAAACATAGAATTGAAACTGCTTATCATCCACAAACAAGTGGAATGGCTGAAGTATCAAACAGGGAAATTAAAAGAATTTTAGAGAAGACTGTTAATCCTAAAAGAACTGATTGGGTTGATAGACTTGATTCTGCATTATGGGCTTATAGAACAGCTTATAAGACACCAATTGGAATGTTACCTTATCGGTTAATTTATGGAAAACATTATCACTTACCTGTTGAACTGGAACATAAAGCTTATTGGGCGATTAAGAAGTTTAATTTGAATTTGAATGTGGCAGGAGAAAAACGATCTTTGCAATTAAATGAAATGGAAGAAATATGAAATGAATCATATGAAAATGCAAGAATTTATAAAGAGAAGATGAAAATGTTACATGATAAGAAAATTTCGGGAAAAATTTTTTAGCCAGGACAAGAAGTAATACTTTTTAATTCTCGCTTAAGACTTTTTCCTGGAAAATTAAGATCTAAATGGATTGGACCTTATATAATTGAGAAAGTATACCATTATGGAGCTGTGGATATTAAAGACCCCAAAACTGGAAAGATTTTTAAAGTAAATGGACTAAGATTGAAGCCTTATTTGGAAGACATGAAAATGATTTATAAAGAGGCTTATGAATTGAGTCAACCTAATTAAAGACCTACTTCAGTCGGGCTGACGACGTTAAACCAAGCGCTTTGTGGGAGGCAACCCATAGTTATCTGTTGTTTTGTGCATTTTTGTTTTTAATGTAAGGTTATGCCTCGGTCTTGACTAATTTTATACTACTTTAGAAAATCTGATGCTATTAAGACTTTATAGTCTTAAGCTGATAATTATCTTAAATTATATAAGATTTAGACATTAGATCACTCAATTCTAAATATGAGTAAAAAGGAGATCAAGTTAACCTTTATTAGAATTGTTTTTGATTTATGTTGTTAAGTCTATACTGATCTTATCATTATAATTTACCTATTCTAGGAGTACGAAAATTTTGAAATTGATGATTAGGCGAAACGGAGTTGAACATAGTTCAGGCGCCAGAATTCGGCGCCTAAGCGCCAGAATGAACTTTGTATCAATGGCTCTGGCGCCTAGGCGCCAAATTCGGCGCCTAAGCGTTACATTTTCTGGATCGTGCAAAAACCGAAATTCTTCATTTTTCACACGATTTTTCACCTATAAATTAACCCCTCTACATCCCTAACCATCATACAAATGAAGTTACATCCATTATCCTTTTTTCTTGTGAGATTTGAGAGATTTTAGAAATGGAAAGGAGAAATCATGAAGAAGAAGTTAGGATTTCAAGAGATCCTCAACCCTACTTCAACGGTTTCATCGCGGTAAGTTTAGAAAAGATTTCTAATCGTTTAGATAAGTTCGAATCTGAGTTTAAGCGCATCGGAGATCGCCTCCATGAGATGTTTCACCAAATTGAACATCTAGAATGGCAGGCGAAACTTCAATTTGATCATCTTGCAGCCTATCATGATGCTCAAGTTGAGATGTATGCTAAGAACAAGTGAATCGACGAAAAGACTGTGACAGATTTCCCAAGAGCGTTAGTGTTCATTCCAAGTGGAATACACAATTTCCCTTGTGAAGATTAGACTATTCTGGTAGTGTGATCAGTATATTATCTAGTTTGTTGAGTCGTAGTATCGATTTAGTAAATTGATTGTGATGTGTGTTTATGTATTTGCTTTTATGTTCAATGTGTGTTGTTTAGAATTTGAGTGTTTGATTGTGTTAGAAACTTGAATCAAGTAAGTTACTTATCTGAATTGTAATGAGCCAATATTGAAGATTATAAATGGGGTTTAGTGAAGTTTGATTTAAACTTTATGTTTGATTGATGGATTCAATATTTTATATTTCGAATTTTTTTTGGAAAATGTTTGGAAGTTAGAAACTGAAGCCCTACTCTCTTGTGAGTATTTGGAAGTTGAGTTTATGGATTTTGGTGGAAGATTAAATTTAAAAATAATTTTTTGTAAAGGGCGAGTCTGGCGCCTAGGCGCCAGATTTTTGCGCCTAAGCTCCAGTTCGGTCTGCTACCCGAAATTTACCATTTATACCCCTAAAACTCCATTAACGACGCCTAAGCTTCCTTCTTCCCTCATTTTCGCAAAAAACCTCCTTAGAGATCCATTTTAAGGTCAAAACATCAAGGATTTGGGCGCGAAATCACTTGATTTCTTCGTCTCGAGGTCAGATCTACACTTTAAGCTATTTATTTTCGATTTTCACCATGATTTTTCCTAAATTTTACTAAAACCGAAATTTTGAGGAAAAATTTTGATTTTTTGTAATATTCTATGGATTTTTAAACTTGTTTTAAGTTTCATAAACTTAAAAAGAGTTTAAATCTTTGATTCCTAAAATTATTTTTATTTTCTTTCACATTTATATGGCACCTAAATCTAAACGTGGGAAGGGACGAGAAAATTTCGACAGCAGCAAATTTCCTACTGCGACTGTGCATTTTTGCTTTAACTAATTTGCGACGTCGAGAAAGTTCATTTCTGAACGAAGTTTCTATCATCATGTGGAGATGATCGAGAACACTATCGTTGTGCACAACTGGCAATGATTCTGTTATTTTACTGCTGTTGTTATTATCCCGATCGTTAGAGAATTTTATGCAAATTTTCAAGATGCCAATGATTACGAAGTTTTTGTCAGAGGTGTCGGAGTAGTATTTACTCCTGAAAGAATCAATGTTTTTTATGGACTACCACCGATGATAGAGTGCCACTATTCAAGATTATCTCCATCTGAGGGAGATATGGATATGATTATTGCTTACCTGACTGACGGTACTAGATCTTGGAAGATCAGGAATGGCAAAAGGGTAAACTTCAAATCCTCGAAGTTAAACGGTATTTCTAAAGCCTGGCACTACTTTATTTCTGCAAGACTATTACCTACTCACCATATGAGTGAAGTGACTAGAGATCGAGCTATCTTGAATTACTGCATTCAGGAGGAGAAACCCATTGACTTCAGCAGTATTATTTTTGATTCTGTGGATTCTACTGCTAGATCCAGCACTTCTGTGGGACTAGGATTCCCTTCTTTAATTTATTCATTATGTGTTAGCGATGGAGTCACTGCACATGTTTCTGAGGAAAGATTGAACCCTACCAAGCCGATAGGAAAAGATAGTGTTAGCATTTATGATCGTCTTTGAGGGAAGAGATCAGCTGCTCCTTCTTCTTCGTCTGCACCTTCTCCAGGTAGACCTTCTACTTTCCAGCCTTCTACATCTGCTGAGCCACCATCGAGTTTCTGGGAGTCTATTCATGATCGATTCATAGAACAACAGCAGGAGTTATTTCAGACTCACTGCAGAATTGACACCATGGATAGGAAGATTGATCATCTGACTGATTATACCCGGAGGAAGAGTAGTTATGAGGCCGAGTATGATGATGCTCTCGTCAGATTTCTGAAGGGAGAGCATGATGTTAGCTTCCCTACCTTTCCTAGCTTTACACCATTCATAGATTCTAAGGACGTTGAGTTTTCATGGGACGATGATGATGATAATGATGAGGCTACTGACAGTGATTAGTAGATGATGGATATCTGTATGGTGCTACTATGTTTTGTTAGTTTGTTTTGTTAGTGTTGTTTTGATGTTTGATGTTTGTTTATGTACCTGTTAGGACTGGTAAGTATTAAGTTTATGTTGTTAGAGTATTCTTAGTATATTGTGTTGGAAAACTGAAAACTGAGCTTAATTCATATTTACATTATTTCAGTTTATTGTTTAGTTCTTAATAATTTTGCTCTGCTTTTATTTTTGTTTTAAATGTAGTATTATTAGAAAAATTAACCTGCTTATTTTTTATATACCTGCTTTAATTTTATCATTATTATTCATAAAAGCATGTGTAAAAATAAATTTTTCTTTTTTAGATTATCTTTAAATACTTATAAAAATCTCTTTTTAAAATTAATATTTTCTTTCTCTCTTAGTTAGAAATTTTCATGATATACCATAACTTAAGTTTGGGGGAAGGGAAAATACATTCAAATTTAAATTTTATTTGTCCTTAAAGAACTAATATTTTCTTAAAAATCAAAATTTTAACATAACATAAGGAATAAAGAATCTATTTAAGATAACTTTGATATTTTTGAGATTATAAACAATTTAGTGAACTTAACCAAAATTTTAATAACTTTGATTGATTTTAAGAATAGAGTTATTTGACTTAAAGAAGAATAAGACTAAGGAAATTTTTCTATTCATAATGAAGATAAGTGAATTTTAGAAATATTAAGTAATCAAAAGTTATTGCTTAAGAAAGAAAAGATTGAAAATTTTTTTTAATTTTATTCATATTATAATAATTAAGTGGAAATGAATAAGTTTTCAAAATTTAAGTTAAGGATAGTGAAGTTCAAAATCTTTAACAAGTTATCCAGATATAGTAATCCTCTCTAAAAAAAAAAGAAGAAGAAAAGAGAGAGAAGAAGCTTAAGGATTTACCTAATCAAAAATTGGCTTCACTTGAATTATCTTAGAGAAGAAAAACTTACATATTTTACTTAATCTTTATATATGAATTATTATTTAAGAAAGATTTTTCAAGAAGATCTATCTCTTGTAAATAATCTATGAGACCTTAATATGATAAACTTCTATTATTTTTCAAAGTGAATGGAATTTTTTTTTGAAATCTTATGATTTGGAAGTTGAATATTCTTAAATTCTTAAAATTAAACTTAGTTAGTTGAGTTGGGTTAATAACTTACTAAAGACTTTATAAAATCAAAAATTATAAGGAATCTTAAATACTTATCTTATCTTTCAAGTGTTATAATTTTTATATATAGTAAAAGGAGTTACTTAAGAACAAGTAACATTTAAGTTTGGGGGATTTTGATCCAAGAAAAAAATACTTGTTTTTATGCCTTGATTTTTATCAATTTTTAAGGATATTATGCTTTAATGAAAGGTATTTTTGTGTTTTTGGATGTAGGTTATGTAAAAATGTTCAAGAAAGGAAAAAGGGTGAAAACGGAACAAAAAAGAGCAAAAATGGAGCAAAATACAAGATTTATCAAAATTACGGGCCTGGCGCCTAGGCGCCAGAAGTCAGCGCCTAAGTGCCAGACTTGATACAGAAGCTGTCAAGATTTTGATGACTTTTGGGCGGTTATTATGACGGAGTGAGCGATTATTGGACATTCTAGAAGATTAGCAGTTGTTCCTTGATAATAGGACATGTGATACATTGCACTTGGAAGCTCCAAAACGGTTTTAAACGCGAAGAGGTGCAAGCCAAAGTGAAGAGGTTCGAAGAACTGGACGTGGTGTCCGGCGCCAAGGTGCCAGATTCCGGCGCCTAGGCGCCAGACCGACCTTCTAGAAAATTCATTGAATCTAGACACATTTTGAAGAGGTGCCTCAAGGCAACCCTTGGAGCCTATAAACAGGAATCCATTCCTTCAAAAAAATTCGCTCCATCCTGTACCCCTCATCTCTTAGCCACTTTAGTAAGTTGACCCACAAATTTATATTATGATATTTTAATTTGATTGCAACAAAGCCAAAAACTTGACCCCGCTATATTATATGTATAGAATTGTAATTGTTTATGTTGTGGATGCTACACAAGTAAACGTATCGTATCAAGTAATACAGGGCTCTAGTGGAGTCCTGGTTATCGATCCCAGAGGGAAAGAGAAAATTAAATAACAGCTAATTTTAAAATAATAATAATACTAATATACAAAAATTTGGAATTCTGAATTTAAGCGCAATTAAGTAAACTAAGTATTTTAATTAGATAAATTAACTAAGTAGAAAATTAATACGAATTGAAAGTGCAGGAAATAAAACTAATGCTAAATAAGTTTTAATTATTCACAAAAAGTATATTTCCCCTTGTTTAGAAATTTAAGTGATTGATGAATTTAAATAGATAATTTCAAGGTATTGTGACAAATAGGAGCATTCCAATTCTTTACCCTTTGGTCCAGGTGTAAAGAATATTGATTAATCCTATGTTTGATTACCGAATCGCGACTCAGGCTGGGAGGATACCGACCGCCACTTCGCAGCTCCCACGTTCCCCTCGCCCGAGGGCTAACATCTACACTTCGGCTCTCAAACAATAGGACCGAATTGAATATTTTAGTCTGTCACACTAAAATGCTCAATTCTACGCCTAGTGATATTATTTCCCTATTTATTTGCACCCTCCTTCCAATGCTTTTGAATTCCCCGAATATCAGATGTAATTTTTACTATAGTTGATAATCAACATATTTTAATAAATCAAATGGCCAGTTTGAAAGTAAATTAAGTTTTAAGTAAAAATTATCACAATTTATTAATATATATAAAAATACTTCTATTTTTAGTTCATCAAGTCACTTAATTTCATAACAGGGAGAAAGACTAATAAACTACTCAGAATGCATGTTGACTAAACTAAGCATGGATTTCATTTAAAGTTAAAAACAATAAATACAAATACTTATCTCAATTTATCCCCAGGCAGACTCCTCGCAGTTCCTTTGACTCTTCCTTCCAGTACAGCAAAACTCACTAAAAACTCACTAACTCACTCAAGAACACTCTAAGACACACACTAAGCCACAAAACTCGGCTTAACACACTTAGAACACACAAAATAACACACTAAAGACTTAATTTCGGCTTCTATATATAGAGGTGAGCAAAGGACCAAGAGGTGTGTAAGCATCCCTTCAAAAAGTGTCCAGGTTCAATGTATCTGCACCATTTGAACTAGCTCGCCGTCGGCGACGAACTACCTCGCTGTCGACGAGGCTTCTAGAAGATCTTCAAACCGCGCTAGCTCGCTGTCAGCGGCCTCGGGCTCGCTGTCAGCGAGACAGTTATAAATTCTTCAGAATTTTCTTCTCGTACCTCGCCGTCGGCGGGCTCGATCTCGCCGTCGGCGACTCGAGACTAAATTGCGTGATTTTGCTCCAAATTCGCTCCTTTTTATGATTTTTGCTTTTATCACCTAAATTCTTCATTCCTGCAATAAAATAAAGAAAATACCCTTCTTTAAAGTGCAATTTCATCAAAAATAGGTATGAATTTCTTAATAAATTTTTCAGCGATCAAAATCCCCTAAACTTACTTATTACTTGTCCTCAAGTAATTTTAGTACTACATAAAAATAATGAGTTTTATAATAAGATTTTTCAATTTAAATAACTATGAATTAGATTAATTAATATCAT
Source organism: Papilionanthe hookeriana x Papilionanthe teres (assembly GCA_022702705.1). Taxonomy (NCBI): domain Eukaryota; kingdom Viridiplantae; phylum Streptophyta; class Magnoliopsida; order Asparagales; family Orchidaceae; genus Papilionanthe; species Papilionanthe hookeriana x Papilionanthe teres. The sequence goes on from CM040421.1 coordinate 180,403,379, forward strand.
AATAAAGTTAAACAAAAATAATTCATGTAATTTAATTAATCTTATAGAAATAAATTACTTAGTCATCGGGTCTAAGATTTCTAGCTTACTATTCATTTCAGGAATGACTATATTTAAAAGAATAACTACTTAAGATATTCATATGATAAGAAATTCAAGAAAATACTATTAGGTAAAATTCTAATCCATAAACATAAGTTTGGAAATATCTAAGTTTTTCCCTTTAGGTTAAATCAAATGAAGTCAATTTTTGATAAGGCATCTCCTCAAGCTTCTCCTCATTTTTCTTTTTTTCTTTTTCTTTTTTTTCTTTTTCTCTTTTTTTTTCTTTTTTTTTTTAATGATGATTACTTTATCAGGAGAGCCTGTTAATAATTTTGAACTTCATTTTCATCTTCCTAAATTTGAAACTTAGGAATATTTCTTAGCTTATATATACTTCATAGTTTTTACTTCATTGATTTTCAATCTTTTCTTTTTCACTTGAATACTTAAGAATTGTAATTTTAGAATATAGTTTTCCTTACTAAAAATAGTTTACTATATTCTTATTCCCTTTAACCAAATATTTTATTCTATTTAATTAATTAAAGTACTAGAAATATTTCATTTAACCTTTTATAATAATTAAATAAAATAATTCATATTAAATCAAATTGAAAAATTTGCTATAAAAATCATTTTTATAATAATTTGAAAATAGAAATTGAGAACAAGTTAATAACTAAATTTGTATTTTACTCTCCCCCGAACTTAAATTTTTATATCTATTCTAAATAATGAAAAAGGGAAAGGAAATAAATCATACCTTTGAAGTTTAGGTATTTCTTTTTTCTTTGAAATTTTTGCGAGCTTTTTCATTTTTCATTGAACCCGTACTCGTTAGTATTCTCCATATATATATAACAATTTAAAGAAAATGCAGGGATAAAATCTAAGATAAGTATTAAACACAACAATTAAAATAACTCTACACTACACATATGAATTACTAACATATTAAAAACAATTGAACTAACATATTAACAATTTTAAAACTTAAAACAATACAAAATAAAATAAAAACATATTAAAGAAAAACTAACATCCTATTTAACATAAAAAAATGCAATTAACTAACACAAAAACAAAAACTAACTACTATAACAATCCAAGCAGATTAATCTAACTAACATCCAATGTCTTAAAATATAAAGTACTGAATATTACAAACATATACAGTCCTCAAAATAACTTACATCAAACAAATAAAATACATAAAGTCCTAATCTTCAACATCAAAGTCCCAAACTATATCATCCCCTCCTTGATCCGTAAGTCTCCGAGAAGACCGAGCGAGGTGATACCGAGTGTACTCAGGGCATTCGGAAAGACAACATCTAAATCTCCACTCCTATAACGACGTTCGGCTTCATAATATGCAATCTCGTATTCCGAATGTCGCCGGAGGTATTCACTATCATAATCATGTCTCCTCTCCAGTATTATCAATCCTTTGATCAAAATGATCAAACCTTCTCCCCATGGTCTCTCCAAACTGCTCAAAACTCCTCCTATGCAGAGTCAATTCATTCATCAGATCTTGTAGGGTAGGGGTGGTAGGCTCAGGAGGTCCATAGCTAGTAGAGGGTATATCTCTACTTGATTGAGTAAAATAACTTCTTACTCCTGATCTCCACCCTTCATGGGACTCATACTTCTTAATGTTAGCAGCTGTAAGTGGTTTCATAGGTTCCACCCATTCTTCATCATCTCTAGCCTCAACTCCAGAGAGTTGGCAGAGTGCAAAAATCAATCCGGGGTGGCTCAATCCATCTCCACTCTCATTTCGAGGAGTGGCCGGGATGTTCGATAAATAACTCTCCCGATGTTGATGCTTCGTTATTCCGAATGCGAAATTCAGAATCGCTCCATCTTGTGTTACCTCATCGTAGTGATATGTGGGTAATGGAGTAGAACAAATAAAGTAATGCCACCTTTGGAGACGACGATTTAATTTGGAAAGAGGAAAATTCACTCTTTCCTGTCGCTTAATTTTCCATACTCGGTCCCATCGGTGAGAAAGTTAATGACTTCCTCCAGTGGTCCTTCCATCGTTCCAAAGTTTCATACTCGCTAAAGTGCGAGTCATGAACTTCATAGAACGCGTTAATTCTTGCAGCATTGAAATCTACAAAAACCCTCGTACCTTTATTGGTGCATCTTCGCGACAATCAATTGGCATAAAATTCTTTCACCACTTCTACAATTTGCTCTATACTCGAACATAACGAAATTTTCCCAGCCTCGTTCCTTTATAATCCGCTCTACTTCTCCTCCGGATTTTTGAATACCCGATCCGCAATGCACTTTCTTCCTTGTATATTTTCAAAATATTTTGCTCGTGCTCGTGCATTGATGAATCGGCTTTCGTCGAAATCGCTCGACGTTTCGTCGTGGAGCCATTCGATCGATCTCGTGAAAATCATGAAAATTTTCACTAAACTTAAAAATAATCCTAAGAAGGCTTCCTACAACATTTGTAAGCAATTTAAATCAAATTCCATGGATTTCCACCGAATATTTTTTTCACATTTTGATTTTTCCCAAAATTTACAATGTGGTGAAAATACATGGTGAAAATAAAAAAATTTTGCATAGGAGTGAAGCTCTTACCAAGAGAAGATGAAATCCGGTGTTTTTAAGTGATGAAATCGCTTCAAATCCAAGATCTCTCAAGCCCTAGGTCGGTTTTTGCGAAAATTGGAGGTTGGGGATGATGAATAGTGTTTTTGACCGGTCAATTAAAGTGTTTTTCGTGACCTCGGCGAGCTAATATTTTTCAGAACCAAAAACTTTCGGGAAAAATCTGTTGTCGGCGAGAAATTCTTCGCCGACAGCGAGATCGATCTCGCTGTCGGTGGGATTTTTCTCGCCGTCGGCGAGATTCCAAAAATTTTAAAATTTTTGAAATTTCATCACTCATTTTCGTCCTTGATTTGTCTTATATTATATTTTCGATCATATTATTTATTAATTTTAATATGAAGATTAGCTACTTATACACAAACAAATTCACACAACACAACAAATTAACTTTAATATTGAAATCCATGGGACATACAAACTAACATAATTTAAAACTCTATAATCAAACTTCAAACTTCAATCCTTACTACTAATCAGCATCGCAAACCAATCCACAACACACTAAATGCTGATACAAAACTATGACGCATATCTCAATTAAGTTTGAGATATTCAAATCATCACTCCACACATAATAAAATCTAAATCAAATCAAATAACATAAACACAAACTTACTATGGAAATCTTTACTACTACTCTTCAAAGTCAGAATCTTCATCTTCTCTGATATTTCCGATATGACGATGATGCACAAATAAGTTATAGAAAGGCCTGAAGGGAAATTCCGAAGCAGATTCTTCAGTGATCCAACCCTTCTGTCTCAGTAAATGAAGAAAGCTAGCTTCCAAGTGTCCAGAATGATCGAAGTGTTCCTTCATCCTCCAGTCAATGTGATCAAATAAATCAGATATATTGTCGATTAAATCTCTCACATTCTGTAGTTCTTTCTCCATTCCATTAATTTTCTTCATAAGTAAATCCGTTTTATCTGAAATAGGCCTTGCTATAGGATTATTCTGTGAAGCTCTATCAGAGATAAATGTAATGTCTTCATTATTGTCCAAAGTAGGGAACATATCTGTAGGATCAAGCGGCTTCCAAGGTAACAGAACATTTTCCCAAGCTTCATAAGAAACCTGGTACTGACTGCATAATGCAAAAATAGTAGATGGGTGTCCTAGTCCGTGAACTGACCCATGCACAATTAAATCCAATGCAGACTTAACAATTATTGATCCCACATCAATAGGCAATCCAATTTGAATACAATAATTCAATATAGCGCATTCTTTCGAGACCTTGTTTACCCTCATAGTAGGTAACAATTTAGATGAGATGAAAAAATGCCAGTGCTTCGAGACAGGATTCAAAAGTGATGCAGAGAAACTAACATACCCGTCTTCACGCATTTCCCAATCTTCGGTTTCATCAGTCAGATATCGAAATATCTCATTCATATTATATCGAGAAGGCACAAAATTTGAATAGTGACATACCAGGGTGTTTTCTATAGAGAATAACTCATTTACTCTTGATGTAGTAAACGTCACCCATCTTCCTCGGACATAGATATTCCCATTGTTGATCACATGTAAGTTAGAGTAGAACTCTTTCACAACTGGAATAACAACAGCAGACGTCGTGTAACAAAATACCTCCCAGTGCCGCTGTGCGATCATTTCTTCTATCTTTGTAGTGGAATTCTCTAATCCTCGATTGACAAATCCCCGTTCCTTGATAACTCTTTTCTTTACCAAAACCTTGTTGAAGATCCGCTGCGCTTCCACACTCACAAATTTCCTCAGGTTAAACACTCCAGATTTAGAAGAATCTAAGAATTTGGAGGCCATTATGGTGAATGGAATAAATTCTAGTGAAGAAGAAAGACTTAGAATGGTTTAAGAATGGGTTTTCACAAAGGAATTGGTGTTGAAACCGTCCAGATCAGCATTTAAAGTATATATAACTCATTTTTATAACTTCCTCGCTGTCGGCGGGAGGTTTCTCGCCGTCGGCGACTTAGTTATAAAACGCGCTTTCGGGATCTCGCTGTCGGCGGGCTCGTTTCTCGCTGTCAGCGAGCTTATAAATAAACTGAATTAAATTAGGCGTGAACCTCGCTGTCGGCGAGTATCGACCTCGCCGTCGGCGAGATTTCAAAATAATGTCTAATTTCGCTCTAAATCGAATAATTTCTTTTCTCATCATAATGGTTCGAATATGTGATGATTCTTAATAATAATTGAGTAATAAAGTTTCAATAATATAAACTAACTATTAAGATACAATAAAAATAGATAACTAATATGGGTTGCCTCCCATAAAGTGTTTGGTTTAACGTCGTCAGCCCGACCTAATTTCAATTATTAATCAGGTCGACTAAGCATTAAAACCTCTTTATAGTTAGGTCTTATACCTTCGAAATATGGTTTTAATCTATGTCCATTAACTTTAAATTTATGTCCAGTTTTTGGATCTTCGATTTCTAAAGTTACGTATGAAAATATTTGAGTTATGGGGAAAGGTCCTAACCATCGAGACTTCAATTTTCCAGAAATAATTTCAATCTAGTATTATATAGCAAAACTTCCCGTCCCGGTTCAAAATTTCTCCGATTAATCTTCCGATCATGCCATAATTTCATATTTTCTTTATAAATCCGATCATTATCATACGATTCATTTCTTAATTCTTCCAATTCATTTAATTGCAGCAATCTTTTCTCACCAGCTTCCTTCATATTATAATTAAATTCTTTAATCGCCCAATATGCTTTATGTTCTAATTCAATCGGTAAGTGGCATGTTTTTCCATATATAAGCTCGTAAGGAGTCATTCCAATTGGAGTTTTATAAGCGATCCTATAAGCCCATAATGCGATTGTCTAATCTAATAGACCAATCTAACCTATTTGGGTTTACGATTTTTCTAAAATATGTTTAATCTCACGATTAGATACTTCAATTAATCTGTTAGTCTCGTGGATGATAAGCGATGGATATCTTATGAGTAATATTGTATTTTTCTACAAGTTTGTGAATGTATTTATTTCTAAAATGAGTTCCTCCGTCAGTGATAATCACTCTCGGCATTCCAAATCTAGTAAAAATATTTTTCATCAGAAATTTTGAAACACTCTTCGCATCACACCTAGGTAAAGCTTGTGCCTCAATCCATTTGGAAACATAATCAACAACTTACTAATATATATGAGTTTCCAAACAAAGGAATAAAAGGTCCCATAAAATCTAATCCCCAAACATCAAAAATTTCAACTTCTAATATAAAGTTTAGAGGCATTTCGTTTCTTCTAGATATATTTCCTACTCTTTGGCATTTATCGCAAGTTTTAGTATATATGTATACATCTCTAAATAGAGTAGGCCAGTAAAATCTAGATTATAGAATCTTATAAGCAGTTTTATCGATCCTAAAATGTCCTCCAAAATCGAATCATGACATTTTTGAATAATTGGTTCGGCTTTCTTCATATGGTACACATCTTCTAATAATTAAATCCTTACATTGCTTATATAAATATGGTTCATCCCAAAAATAGGTTTTCGTATCATGGATGAATTTTTTCGTTGTTGTAAAGTTAGCATAGGTGGTAAAATATTACTAACTATATAGTTTACTATATCGACATACCATGGTATTTTCCACTCATTGATATTATATAGTTGTTCATCGTGAAAATCATGCTATAATTTCATTTTCAATATCGGATAATTCATGATTTTCTAATCTTGATAAATGATCCGCAATTTGATTATCGGTTCCTTTCTTATTAACGATCTCAAAATTGAATTCTTGCATTAATAGCATCCATCTAATTAATCTTGGTTCGAAATCTTTCTTTTGCATTAAATATTTGATAGCAGAATGATCGGTATGCACGATACATTTTGTTCCAATCGGATAAGGTCTAAATTTATTAAAACCATATACTACCGCTAATAATTCTCTTTACAGTAATCGTATAATTTATTTCAAGCATCATTTAGAGTTTTACTAGCATAGTATATAACTTTAAAAATCTTTTCATATCTTTGCCCAAGAATTGCTCCTACAACGATAATCACTAGCATCACACATAAGCTCGAATGGTTTCTCCGGTTAGGTGAAACTATTATAGGTGTTGTAATTAATTTTTCTTTTAAGAGTTCAAAAGCATTCGAGCATTCGATTGTAAATTCAAATTTCTTGTCCTTTTCGAGAAGTTCGCATAGAGGTTTAGTAATTTTTGAAAAATCTTTTATATAGCGTCCGTAGAATCCAAGCATGTCCAAGAAAACTTCTTACCCCTTTTAACGTAGTTGGAGGTGGTAATTTAGCTATAACTTGAATTTTTGCGAGGTCCACTTCCATGCCTTTTTCTCGAAATTTTATGCCCTAATACAATGCCGCCCGCAACCATAAATTGACATTTCTCCCAATTTAGAACTAAATTTGTTTTCTCACACACTTCTAATACTTTTTCAAGATGAGTTAAGCATGTGTCAAATGATGTTCCAAATACGGAGAAATCATCCATAAATACTTCTATTCCATTGTCAATTAACTTACTAAATATAGACATCATACATCTCCGGAATGTTGCTTGGTGCATTACATAATCCAAAAGGCATTCTTCGAAAAGCAAAAGTTCCATAAGGACTAGTAAATGTAGTTTTCTCTTGATCCTCGGGAGCAATTTGTATTTGATGATAACCGGTGTATCAATCTAGAAAACAAAAAATACTTATGTCCAGCTAATCTATCTAACATCCGATGCTAGAAATGGTAAAGGGAAGTGATCTTTCCCGGTGGTGGTATTTAATTTCCTATAATCAATACATATACGCCAACCAGATAACTTGTCTTATAGGAATAAGATCGTTATTTTCATTGACGATGACTGGTCACTCCTCCCTTCTTAGGAACACGATGAATTGGGCTTACCTAAGCATCGTAGAAATAGGATATATAATACCATTATCTAACCATTTTAAAATTTCTTTCTTAACTACTTCTTTCATTATCGGGTTTAATCTCATTTGGGGATCTGCTTTAGGTTTATGTTCATCATCTAAAATAATTCTATGCATACAGATTGAAGGACTAATTCCTTTAATATCTGCTAAAGTCCAACCAAAAGTTTTCTTATATTTTTTTAAAGTTTCTAAAAGTTTTTGTTCTTGAGATTCGCTTAATGCGGATGAAATAATAACTAGTAAAGTTGAAGAATTACCTAAATAAGCATATTTCAAATGATCGGGTAATATTTTTAGCTCAAGTTCGGGAGGTTTAATAATTGATGGAACTATATTCTTGTCGTTGTTTTCGGTATTATCCAAAAATTCAAATCTTTCCTGAATATAATCTAGTTCTTCATTATTATCTTCAATTAATTCAGTATTTTCTTTTTCTAATTTAACTTCGTAATATTCCTTAAAATGTTCTTGTTGTAAATGTTCAAGTATTTCCATCCGAAAACATTCATCATCTTTTTCTAGTGCGGGATATTTCATTGATTTTGCAATATTAAAGGTAACTTTTTGGTCATTTACTCTCATAGTTAATTCTCCTTTCTGAACATCAATCATAGCTTTTCCAGTAGCTAAAAATGGTCTTCCTAAAATGATAGGAATTTCTTTATCTTCCTCCATATCTAAAACAATAAAATCTATTGGGAAGATAAATTTATCCACTTTTACTAACACATCTTCAATAACTCCCTTAGGATAGGTAACCGAACGATCAGCTAATTGAAGGGTTACTAAAGTAGGTGTAATTTTTCCTAATCCTAATCTCTTAAAAATTGATAGAGGCATTAGATTGATGCTTGCTCCTAAGTCACACAAAGCTTTTCCATAAAATTTTTCTCCTATAGAGCAGGGTATAGTGAAACTACCAGGATCTTTCAATTTTTCAGGAAGCTTCTTCTGAATAATAGCACTACACTCTTCACTAAGTGCGATTGTTTCATTATCAATGAATTTTCTTTTCTTATTTAGAATATCTTTCATAAATTTTACATAATTTGGCATCTGATCTAAAGCTTCGACAAAAGGTATATTGATTGTTAATTTCTTTAGTATTTCAAGGAATTTAGCAAATTGTTTATCTTTTTTATGTTGAGCTAGTCGTTGAGGAAATGGTGGTGGAGGTGTTTCAACGAAATTTTCATAGGTATTAAAGGATGTTCCAAGTTTGAATCTTGTTGAATTGTTTCCTTTTCAATTTCCACTTCCTCTTTTTGGCTTTTAAGTTCTTTTTGAATTTGAGGTTCTAATTCTTTTCCACTCCTTAGTTGTATTGCTTTAATTTGTTCTTTTCCTTGATCTTTAGGATTTATTTCTGCATTACTAGGAAAAGTTCCGGTATTCTATTATTTAGCTGCGATAGTAATATGTCCAAGTTGAGTTTCGATATTTTTAATAGATGTTCCTTGAATTTGTAATTGATTTCCTTGAATTTGTAGTTGATTTCCTTGATTTTGTAGTTGATTTCCTTGATTTTGTAGTTGATGACCCATATTCAAAATTAATTCATCCATAGATAATTTCTTATCTTTGAATTGAGGGTTATTGTTATTAAATCCAGTGGGTAATTAGGTTTATAGTTTGGATTTGCTTGATTAGGTTGATTCATCCATTGTTGATTAGATGTGTTATTCCAATTAAAATTTGGATGAGTTTTCCAACCGGGATTATAATAGTTTGAATAAGGGTTATTAGTTCTATTATTAATAGCATTTAAAGTTTCATAATTAGATTGAGATTCTATGATTTGTCCAGATGAGTTTTCTTCTAAAGTAGGAGAGTAGTTCATTCCAAAATGATCTAATTTCTTAGATATAGCGACAATTTGAGAAGCTAACATAGATATTGCATCGTTTTCATGAATGCTGGCTATCTTTTTCGGATTTACTCTATCAGCAGGCCATTGGAAATTATTTGTTGCCATTTCTTCGATTAGTGCGTAAGCTTCATCAAATGGTTTAGACATTAATGAACCTCCAGCAGCAGCATCGATGATTGATCTTAAAGATCCTACTAATCCATTATAAAAGGTTTGAATAATCGACCAATCTGGTAGCGCATGATGTGGGCATTTCCTAAGAAGTTCCTTAAATCTCTCCCAAGATTCATATATTGATTCTCCATCTATCCGACAAAAAGAAGTTATATCATTTCTAAACTTAGCGAGTTTTAGATGGTGGAAAATATTTGGATAGAAATTTTTATGATAATTATCCCCAAGTTTTAATAGATCCAGGTGCTAACGAATTCAACCACATTTTAGCCTTATCCCTTAATGAAAAAGGAAAAAGTCTAAGTCTTATAACGATCGTCGGATACTCCTTGATATTTAAAAGTAGCACAAAGTTCTAGAAAACTAGCAAGATGTAAGTTAGGATCTTCAGTAGGTGAACCACTAAATTGATTGTTTTGTACCATTTAGATAATTGCAGGTTTAAGTTCAAATGAATTAGCAGCTACATCAGGGTTTTGAATAGTTAAATGAATTTCATCTGATGTAGGGTTGGCATAATCTCTTAATGGTCTTTGTTGGTTCATATTTTGAATTTCAGGAATATTCGCCATTTGTGTTAAATTTATAGTTTGTTTCTTTTGTTTTCTAATTCTTTTAATTGTACGCTCTAATTCAGAATCGTAAGGTATTAAATTTTCGTTTCCAAATTTGCGCATACAATTTTAGAATAGATATTAATTTAATTTATTATGATTATTTTAAAATAGTCCGTTACTTTAGTAAAAAATTTTCTTACTATCCCCGGCAACGGCGCCAAAAACTTGACCCGCAAATTTATATTATGATATTTTAATTTGATTGCAACGAAGCCAAAAACTTGACCCCGCTATATTATATGTATAGAATTGTAATTGTTTATGTTGTGGATGCTACGCAAGTATACGTATCGTATCAAGTAATACGGGGCTCTAGTGGAGTCCTCGGTTATCGATCCCACGAGGAAAGAGAAAATTAAATAACAGTTAATTTTAAAATAATAATAATAATAATAATAATAATAATATACGAAAATTTGGAATTCGAATTTAAGCGCAATTAAGTAAACTAAGTATTTTAATTAGATAAATTAACTAAGTAGAAAATTAATACGAATTGAAAGTGCAGGAAATAAAACTAATGCTAAATAAGTTTTAATTATTCAGAAAAAGTTCCTTTCCCCTTGTTTAGAAATTTAAGTGATTGATGAATTTAAATAGATAATTTCAAGGTATTGTGACAAATAGGAGCATTCCTATTCTTTACCTTTTGGTCCAGGTGTAAAGAATATTGACTAATCCTATTTTTGATTATCGAATCTGCGTGCTAGTCGGGAGGATACCGACTGCCACTTCGAGCTCCCACGTTCCCTCGCCCGAGGGCTAACATCTACACTTCAGCTCTCAAACAATAGGACCGAATTGAATATTTTAGTCCGTCACACTAAAATGCTCAATTCTACGCCCAAGTGATATTATTTCCCTATTTATTTGCACCCTCCTTCCAAGGCTTTTGAATTCCCGAATATCGGATGTAATTTTTACTATAGTTGATAATCAACATATTTTAACAAATCAAATGGCCAGTTTGAAAAGTAAATTAAGTTTTAAGTAAAAATTATCACAATTTATTAATATATATATATATAAAATACTTCTATTTTTAGTTCATCAAGTCACTTAATTTCATAACAGGGAGAAAGACTAATAAACTACTCAAAATGCATGTTGACTAAACTAAGCATGGATTTCATTTAAAGTTAAAAACAATAAATACAAATACTTATCTCAATTTATCCCAGTGCGTACTCCTCGCAGTTCCTTTGACTCTTCCTTCCGATACAACGAAAACTCACTAAAAACTCACTAACTCACTCAAGAACTCTCTAAGACACACACTAAGACACAAAACTCGACTTAACACACTTAGAACACACAAAATAACACACTAAAGACTTAATTTCGGCTTCTATATATAGACGTGAGCAAAGGACCAAGAGGTGTGTAAGCATCCCTTCAAAAAGTGTCAAGGTTCAATGTATCTGCACCATTTGAACTAGCTCGCCGTCGGCGACGAACTACCTCGCTGTCGGCGAGGCTTCTAGAAGATCTTCAAACCGCGCTAACTCACTGTCAGCGGGCTCGGGCTCGCTGTCAGCGGGCTCGGGCTCGCTGTCAGCGAGACAGTTATAAATTCTTCAGATTTTTCTTCTCGTACCTCGCCGTCGGCGGGCTCGATCTCGCCGTCGGCGACTCAGGATAAATTGCATGATTTTGCTCCAAATTCGCTCCTTTTTATGATTTTTGCTTTTATCACCTAAATTCTTCATTCCTGTAATAAAATAAAGAAAATACCCTTCTTTAAAGTGCAATTTCATCAAAAATAGGTATGAATTTCTTAATAAATTTTTCAGCGATCATAAGTTCTCATCCTTAGAGAGAGAATTAGAGAGAGAAAATTAGGGCCACTTTTCTTTAGTTTAGTGAGTTTATTTTCAAGTTGTTGCATTTGGAGTTTGTTTGATGTAGAGTTTAGTAGGAATCAGAAGATCTGTAGAAGAAATACTCAGATAAGTTATTTTATTTTGATTCAAAGTTTATTTACCATGTTTTGTTATTTAATTTCAATGTGTTCTGAGTAGTTAGTTTACTTTCCTCCTTCAATTATGAAAAGATAAATAAGATAACATAAAATTCAAAGGAGAATTGAAAATCAAAATATTTTCAAAACATTGTGATAATATTAATACCTGATCTTACTTTACTTTTTAAGTTGGCCGTTTAAATTGTTAAAATCTGTTGAAGAGTTTTGAAACCTAGAAGGAGATAAATTCTTAACTAGTAAATATCACATGAATCCTTGGGTAGTCGAAGGCCATGCGCTGGCTATTCAAGGTGAAGTGCAAATAAATAGGAAGATAAGATTTATTAGGCGTAGAATTAATAAGTTTTTAGAGTGACAAACTAAATTCTTGTGATTTGATTTATAGATACAGAAAAGGGTCACTAGTAGGGCCGACCATAGCCACCCTTGGACATCTAGTAGTGTGAGCATAGATTAACCCATTCTACTAACACTACATCCAGACCTGATCTGTAGATTAGCTAATGTTCTTTGCACCTGGATCAAAGGGTAAAGAATAAGAATGCTTCTATTTGGCACAATACCCTAATTAGATTCTCCTACGAATATTAAATTATCTTAAAAATCTTGGATTAATTGAAAGGAAGAAAGTTATTTGTTTCATATATTTACAAAAGTTATTTTATTAGTATTGTTTTCTTTATTTTGCATCTAGTAAATTAAAAAGAAAATTAAGATTTTAGTAAAAATATAAAATATTTAGTTTTTGAAAATATAATATTATAAAAATACATTTTTAACTTCTCCCTGTGGGAACGATACTGGGATCTTTGTTTCAAAGCCCATTATTACTTGATAACGATACGTATACTTGCGTAATAACCCAAGAAGTATATATAAAAAATCGGGTCAGCGGCCGTAACCTATTTTTGAAAAGATCGAAGAAAATCCACCAAGGATATTTGATTTTTTCAAGGCTGTATGTCAAAGCTTTTGTTTTACGATTGCAGCTTGTAATAGAAGAGATCGAATCAAGTCCTCCGAATCAATTAAGCCTAGAATGAGGCTGTGAAATATGCTCTACATTTCTTGAGAGTAGGGCATAAGTCAAAATGTACTGTATGTTTTCTGGAAATATGGTTGCAGTCATACTCAAAAATAATGTTTAACAACTCGTTAGCTGTTACTTTTGAATCTTTTGCCCCTAGTGGGGACGTTTTCCATGTGAGCTTATAAAACATCCCATGTATCAGCCTTGAAGAACAACTTCTTGATCTGTTTGAATAAGTCTTATTGTCGGTGAAGATTACCCCTGCCTAGGAGTAGTTTTTAAAGCCTTATTGTCTGAATGAAATGTGGGATAACTACCCTACCATAGTCATGCTCGGGACGTTAATGTGAACAACCTTTCAATTCTACAATGAAGGTTTCCCCCCAGCCCGAAAAAATTTGTGAAAGAATTTATGTCTTAATAAGATGTGAGAAGACAACCAAGCTAAAATCATATCCTGGACGTTAACATGAACGACCTTTTGAGACTGCGTGAAGGTTCCCCCTACATTGAAGAGTGCTTCAGAGACTATCTTCAAGATATAAATAAGGTTCCTTTGCCAGTTGGATGATGTAGATCATTGATAAAAGAAGTAGGGGCTCAATATCTTAGAGTTGAATAGGACGTCTCTTCTCACAAACGACGCCAAACTGATGTGTACTAGAAAATTTGTTGCGGTAGAGTAATGAATTATCATCTTAGTATTGCACAAGAATTCAAGACACACTCAAATGAAAGAAAACTATAAGTAGTGACACTAGAAGTTTTTATGTAGAAAACCCGTAAAGGGAAAAGACCACAAGTTTAAGACATGAAAATCTTACATTCTTTTAAGCGAAAGGGTATTCCAAAAAAAATTTTAACAAAATATTCACTTTTTTATGTGAAAATCACAATATTTCACCTTATCAAACATATATTATAAAAGATTATTTTATAATGGAATAGGCGTTCCATCACAACCAACAACTTTATTGGTGTTGTAGTTTCCACCACTCCAATACATCAATAATGTGGGATCATTTTGAGAAATAAAAACTGAGGTTGATGTCAAGGATAATTATGAAATAGGATGAAAGCAACAACTCTAACTCCTATAGGAGAAGACAAACTCTAGTAAAAAATATTAACATGGTGTCTAAATCTAAAGATGAGAAAAATAGTAAAGGGGCCCACCTCTCCAATACAACAAGAATGTGGGATCATTTTGGGATATCAAAACTGAGGACAATGTCAAGGATAATGTTGAAATAAGATGAGAACAACAACTCTACTCTCCTATTTTACAAGACAAACTCCAGTAAAGAAATATTGACATGGAGTCTAATTGTAAAGATGAGAAAAGATAGTAAAAGGTCTAAAATGATGAAAAAATGAAAACCAAGGTTTTAAATATCTCTAAGAAAAGATGATGACATAGAATATATCACCAAAAGAGACAAGAATGAAATTAAGGCAATGTATGAGAAGATAAAAGTAGTTTATGCAAAATTCTAATATTGAACCCACTATCTTTATACTTTTAACCAAAAAGAAATCTCTTGACATTCCAAAAAAAAAAAGAAGTACAAGGGCATTGGTTAGTTTATGACTTAAAGAAGTCCAATACTACTCCATGGAGCAAAAGCTTTTTAGAGCATGGGGAGGGGAAAAATCAAGACTACAAGAAAAAGAAATTTACAACTCACTTAGCAATCCATTTAGCTACATGATTTCCTTCTCTTTGGATGTGAGTCCAAATGACCTTGAATTGGGTTTAAAGATGATGACGTACAGTATAGGTTTAAGAGCTTACTTAAGAGCTTTTAGGCTCCCTAAGCCTTTCAGGCCTAAAGAGTAGGGCGAAGTCATGAGCTTAAGTACTGTCCATTCCATAGAATGCTGAGTCATACAATTAAAGAATACTTCTCTTTCAAGGACTGGTAATGGAACCATAGTTATTCCGGAAGAATATTTGAAGGAACAAAAATAAGGTCCATCAATGTTATTTTGGTGAAGACATGGAACAACTTGACACCCACATAAAAGAAGAAGAATGAAACATCATTTTGTCCAAGATCCTGAGAAAGTCAGAAACAGTTATCGAGATTATGATTGCAACTCAGTTACAAAAAGATATCTTTAATATGTCCAAATTTCTTCATTGGAACCTAGTCTTAGTTCATTGCTTGTTAGTGACTTTATCATCAAACTTGGTTAAAACTTTGTTAATTTCAATATAATAATTGATCTTAGTCCATTTAATTTTATTGAGATAATATTTTTGCCAAGCATTGATGCAATAAAAGTTTTTTATTTATTCTTCTGGAACTGTGTTTTCTAACACGAGTAACTGCTTAAAATATTCCTTACTTGTAGATGTCTACAATGAGTTTAAGGACTTGTTTTACAAGTTATACCTAACCTATCTCTCATTGAAGACAAATCTCATAATTCCAATGTTCAAAAAGGAGAAGAATCAATTACCACTAAATTTGAATAGAACTGTGATAGTTTTCTCTCCATAGAAAACTAAAAAATTCAAACTCTTTAGTGGCACACTTCTTACCACCTAAGATGGAAACTACAACACCAATAAAATTGTTGATTGTGATGGAAAACCTATTATATTATAAAATAACCTTTTACAAAGCTACATTGGCTAAGGTCAAACAATGTAATTTTGACATAAAAAATGTGACAATATTTTGTTAATAAAATTTTTGGAATTCTTTTCCTTCGAATATATATATATATATATATATATATATATATATATATATATATATATATATATATATATATATATATATATATATTTTAAAGTTTGCTCAAGCGTATCAAGAAATAGTAGGGGTAGCGAAGAGGGGTAATGTCGCTAGGTGAAGAATTTTACTTTCTCGCTGTCTTTAGATTTGTAATTCTTCCTATAAATTATTTCCAGTCGAGATGTGATTAGCTCGAATTGATCTAGTGTGGCTCGTCGAAATGAGCCGGCTCAAATTTAGTTATTTGGATCCGTTCCAGCTCAAAATTGGTTCGATATCCAACTCAAAATTGAAACTTGCTCGCTCAAACTGAGTCATTTGGATCAGTTCAATCTTTGAGTTGATTAAAGTTCGAGAGAATTTTCAATTTTCAAGCTAAATGCCAGCCCAAGAGACTGAAGTCATTATTAGGGGACTTGTAAAAACTAAAAGTAATGATTGAAGAAAAGCCTAAAGAAATTGATCATAAAATTACTAAAAAGTTATGCAAAATAAATTAAAAATAGTACATATATCAAACAAACAGGGAAGCAACAACATTCACGAGATCATATCAAGGAGTGAAACAAAACATGAAAAACTCAAATAAAAGAGTTGCCTCCCACTCAGTATTAAGTACCATAGAATCATAAAATTGAAATAGGTAGCAAAATTTGAATTCATCAGTGACCCAAGACTAAATCTCCATCAAAAACAAAAATAAACAACAATGAAGGTTAAACAGGAAAGCCAGCAACTCAATATTTGTAGCCCTTAACATGAAGGCTCTCCGATGCACCCTCCCCAAGGCCAACACCACCCTTGTAAGTCCCCAACGTAGCTTCCGAGTTCGCCTTGCATCTAACCAAGAACGACGCCCTCGCCTTCCCCAAATTCTCCTCCTTTCCAGCCCATGCCTTGAGCGTGCTCTGCTGCAGCGCGCGTCCAAATGAGAAAGACAGAGACCACGGCTTCTTTCCACTCACCTGATTCATCGCATTCAGATTAAGCGTCGCCTCCTCCTCGCTTTGCCCACCGGAGAGAAACACGATCGCAGGTACAGCCGCTGGCACCGTCCTCTGTAGCGTCCTCACAGTGTATTCCGCCACCACCTCGGGTGAAACCTTAGCTGCATCGGAGCCAGGAGTCACCATGTTGGGCTTGAGCAGCGTCCCCTCGAGGAGAACCTTATGGTCATTGAGTGCCTTGTAACACGCAGCGAGGACCCTCTCTGTGACCTCAGCGCAGCGGTCTATGTCGTGAGAGCCATCGACTAGGATCTCTGGCTCAACTATGGGTACAAGGCCGTTCTCCTGGCAGATGATGGCGTAGCGTGCGAGTCCGTTGGCATTAGCGTCGATGGCAAGTTGGGAAGGCTCATTGGGTCCGATATTGAGAACAGCTCGCCATTTGGCGAAGCGGGCGCCTGCTGCATAGTATTTGGCGCAGCGCTTGCCAAGATCGTCGTGGCCCTGAGTGGTCGTCTCGCCGTTGGTACCGGCAAGCTCGATGGTGCCTTTGTCAACCTTAATGCCGGGGAGAACGCCTCCTTCCGTAAGGACGTCGACAAAAGGCTTGCCATCGGCGGTTTTCTGGTAAAGGGTTTCCTCGAAGAGGATGACGCCGCTTAGATATTGGAGTGCTCCTGGTGCGCAGAAGAGGAGCTCCCGCAGTGCGCGGCGGTTTTCCTCGACGTTTTCTACGTTAATGCTGGAAAGACGTTTGCCGATGGTACCCGTCGACTCGTCGGCGGCGAGGATGCCTTTCCCGGGTGTGCCAATATAGGCGGCATTCTTGATCAGTTCATCTGTAAGAGGGAAAACAAAAGATAAATCAGATATGTAGATTGAAGATTTTATCATAAAAAACACCGAGATTTTCCGTGGCCAAAAAACAAATCCAATAACATAATTCATGATCTGGATCATGAAAAGAAAATCTAGTCCAACTAATGGAAAGCACCGGATCGGATCGGCAGGAAATATACAGAGATATATGGAGAAGGCAAAGATCTAATCGAGAAGATTAATCTTAAAAAAAAAAAGAAAAAAAAACACGATCTACTCATCGAAAGATTAGTAAAAAATTAGAACCAGGAACCGAACTCCAGAATAAAGAGAATTCATCAAAAAAAAAAAAAAATAAACACATTCTAACCCTATTGACGCTCGCAGATTCAAAGCATAGACAGATCTATTATCTTAAATTACAGAAAAAAGAAGAATAAGAAGAAATGAAATGCTTACCAGCATACTTTCCACGGTAAGAAGACATCTTCGTTTTCTAGGAAGAGGAATCAATGTATAAAGAACGGGAAGAATAAGAGCAATTGCAATGGGGGCAAGGGCAGTCGGTTTCGCTGATTTAAATAGAGAGGATGGCGAGCCATCACCTGGGAGGACGATGGAACAAACAAAGTTGCTGCGGTCCATTCGTTTTGGTTATTCCGCCAACCCGTGGGCGGCCGCGATTATAGTCCATTCCGTGGTCTAGAAGGTCGTAATTCCGCACATCTCTGTTCTACCTGTCCACATTTTTTTTTGTTTTAACTTTTCTCTATTGTGGTTGTTTTTTTAAAGAATATCACCCAATTTTTGTGAAATTTACATACATACCACACAACTCTTCTATATTTAAATATCAAAGCCATAAATTTTGATATACTTATGACATTGCTGTCATAATTTGGAGCCATTATTCTATACGGAGACGCATCCGCACGCATCTCCCGCTAATACCCATCCAATACTCTCTAATACCCATCCAGTACCTTTCAATACCCATCAATACTCACCTAACAGCCCTCCAATACACATCAATACCCATCCATACACTTCAGTACCCCTCCAGTACCCAAAAAATCCTCACCCAACGCTTGGGTACGTGCTCTGGATGGGATAATTTATCCATAATTTGGATGTAAAATGTGAATTCCGGTATTAAAATGATAAAATAATGGGATTTCTAATTTAATGTTAATTATTTTAAAGTTTACCTCATAGACACATAAATAGGTAAGAAATATGTGATATGCATATAAATGCCCCTTAATTTTTTGGCATTCGATAATTTTTGGTGCACAAAAATAAGATGTGTGTTCATTGTATGAATGATTTAAATAATTATTTTAAATGTCTAATAAACACACGAAACAAATAAAATAGAGCTTTAAATCTTCTAAATCAAATGACATTTTGATTTAGAATGCATTTAGGGTGACTATTGCTTTTTGAAAAAGAAGCTATGAAGTAGTAGTGACCTATGTGCACAGGAATATAATCACCTTCTTCGTAAATGTTTATAATACAAATGTTGGGCACATAATCTATTGGAAACACCAGTCTCTTGATTATTCTGTTTATTAGTTGTGGAATCATATCCACCTCATCATACTGAATAATTTCCAACGGGTTCCCTTCATTCGAGAGTAATCCTATCTTTCCCTTTCTTTCATTTGTGAGGCGCTGAAAATGTTTTTTTTTTTCCTTGAGGAAACAGGTATGCCTCTATTGTGCATTTCAAAAACAATGCTCACTATCTTTTCTTGCTCGTATTCTGAGAAGTTTATCAATGTGTAACTCCAAGCCTTTCATAATATTAATAGACTTGTCATTGATGTGCTAAAAGTTCTCAAAATTCTGTCTCTGCATCCTTTAGAGTTTTCCAATTCTCAATCCAGAATTACGTGACGCAGCTTGACAAATTGGGGTACATACGGCTCAACAACTAAAGCTCCATCCACGACTTTACTTTCCTTTAGAATGAGCTACTCTAAATTTTTGCAGACACCCTCAAACATTAATTTTAGTAGTCAGCAAGATGACGACATTTATACTACATAGTCCTTCAAGGGTTTTACTGCTAAGTTTACTAAAAGCATGTACAAGTCAAAACACATTAGATGTACCAATAAATTGATCACACATTAAGTGAATTAAAAGAAAATTTAATTCAATAAAGCATCCCTCTATAATAGAAGCATAACATGTTTCTATTATTTCAATTCTCATTGTAAAGTTAAAGCAGCATTTAAAAATTTGTAACTAGTACCTATTCATTGCAGAATCCCTCCCATTAAAAGTAAAATATGAGATATTACTTACTGTTGATTTTTATTTAGTTACCTAATTGATGGGCTCGTGCAACTGAAGATGTGGCAGCAGCAGCAGCCACACATATCCTGCAAAAAAAGACATTAAACTTATAGCACATTTCCAATTCATATTATTTGCCATTTGTGATGAGTGGAGCTTCAGACAAAAGAAAAAAAAATTACAATTACCATTTGTGAACATCAAAATATTCATCAGTTTCATCCACAACCTCATCCTACACAGCAAATACATCCATGATCAGCGTAGTAACAATAAATAACTCGCATTAAATGTAGATTCATCTCCAAGGATACCATGCCAAACACAAGCAAGATTGCAACAAAACCCAAAATATTATGGTTATTGACAATCCAAATAATGTTGAACAATTTGCAACACTCATCTATGCAAGGCAACGTCGCAATAAAAATCGAACAAGTGCTAATAAACAAGCAAGAATCATACCAACTTAAGACAATTTGAATGGTCATGGTTTAATAAAGGCAATTGCTAGATTCAATAAAAAAAATGGATGAAAATGCATCCAGACTACTATAAAAGATAAAATCTTCTGGGCTCGTTTGGAATCACTCTAGTTTTTGTTTCAATTTTTTATTTTCTTTTTATTTTAAACATGTTTGCTTAGTGTATTTTTTTCTTGTTTTTAGTTTTTTTTTTTTTTTTTTTTTTTTTGAAAAACAAGTTAGATTGTTTTTAATAACACTAAAAAATTATTTTCAGTATTTTTAAAAATAACTAATCATGTTATAACATATCAATAATTTTTATTTCTTTTAAAGTCAAAAATAAAATAAATTAAAATTAAAATTAAAAGTGATTCCAAACTTCTCCTTAACTATTAATAATTTGTAGAATAAATGAGTTTCATGTACTTGTAGGAGTTCTTCAAACACTCAAAAGTGATGATACTGATAATCTCTTCATCTTCAATACTCTCTAATATATAACCCGCTGTATCAAATGATAAATTATTGTATAGCATGAAAGTGGGGTTGTTACCATTAGCATGTTTCTCTCAACCCTTATCTATGTCCACCACAAAATCGTTGTCCTCTTTTAATAGTAAAGGAGTTGTCAAGTTGGATTCAACATATGATCCTTTATTTTCTTCAGACTTATTCTCTTTAGTGGGAGGAAGTCTCTTTGTTTTAACTTTAGTCTTAACAACAAAAGTCATATAGTTGCTTCCCTTCTGACACTCATTCAATATATCATATAGAGACTTGTCTACTGGGAATCTGATAAAATTTTAGACATAAGAAAATTTATGATAGTTATCATAAAAATGAAAAAAAGTAACTTGAGAAACCTATGAATTGTTCTTATGGAAACATCGCTAACTGGTGTCTCTATCTTAGCACAAACAATGAGAAGATATTTCACCTAAAGAAGGAACTTAAAAAAGTAAAGAAGCCCAAAAAAATTACTAAATGCATACTTTCTGCTGAATAAAACAAGATAGAGAAGTATAGCGCAACAGATAATTAGTACCAACCAATAGAAAACCAATAATATTCCTTGGGTTTCTTGAATAAAAAAGGGAGTGATGTGGCCCTAGCCTAGGATTTTGCAAATGGCTTCCCTGTAAAGGAACAACAAAAGTGTTAGGGATAGGGTTTGTTAATGCAAATTTACAAAGAAGAAAAATCATAACCTCGTTTAAATTCATGAATAACAAAATTTTAATTTAGTGAATCTCATAACTTGGATGAGAACTAAAAAAACTGAACAAGTATTCATAAGAGATACAAAAGGCAAACGCTTGATCATCATAGCATAGGAATTCAAAATCAAATTATTCTTACAAATCACTGAACAAGTATAGATATTGCTCAAGATTTGACATTAACCAATCCAAGTTGGAATTGCCATCTAATGAGAATGTTTATTCTATCAGTGGCATTGCTTCTTCAGCAATTTGTGCATTAGAGCAGAGATGATTAAGGTTATTATTCATAAGAGAGAATATAAAATAACAAAAAATGGTTTATGGACAAAAGCACTAATAAATGAGTATAGATGTGAGACAAATTTTATGCTACAATGAAATCTCATGCAGAATTTACACTCTGGCAATCTTTTTATGAACTGTTAAAAGTGAATATTTAAATAGTGTAAAAATGTACAAACTAATTAGTGCCAACAATACAGTTCATCTATTATGGTATCATATAATTAAAAATCTTTAGAACTAATTTACAGATGAGATTTCAAAAAAAAAAGTCCAAAAATCCATTAACCACTACTTCAGATATGGAAAAAGGGATTCTTACTTTATTTTATTAGTTTTTGTTTTATCATCTTAATATATATTAGAAGAGGGAGCTAGATTAAGGTGCGTTTGGGACGACTTGTGCTTATCCAGATAAACCACTTATCTGGAAATGTGGACAGTCGGGTTCGACCCGTGTTCCGCGTTTAGTGCAAAAAACCGACTACTTTTTTGGATAAGCTGCTCAAACGCAGTTTCCAAATGATGAGGCAGCATTTTCAAAACGCCGCCGCAGCGGATAAGTTGCCCCAAACAAGCCATAAGAGAATGTTGGAATGAAATAACCTAAGACTATTGCCCCTAGCATTTCAGAAACTTGATAGCCAACAACACAAGCTCCAATAATACACTATAGAACAAATAAGCCCTAATAAGAATATTAAACTTCTGCAAGATTGGACGACAATATAAAATTTATTTGATAGCATCACCACTCAACATTACGGCTCTGTCTGGATTGAAGGAATTAAAATGAGGAGATTTTAGGAAATGAATTTAATTTTGACTCACTTGTTTGTCTAAGTCATAACAATTACATAAGAAAATGGCTAAAGAGAGGGATATGACTTAATATTAGTTACCATTACCACCCGTATGACTGACAAAAAAATTTGACGGATGAATATTTCTTATCTTCCTTATTTGGTTGATAAGATATTGAGCGTTTATTTCTTATGAGGGTTGCTCATAACTATAAAACCATAGAACTTCCTTCTTATTTTTAAGTGAGTCTATGGATGGACTTATCAAAGGAAAAGTGCATCTGTATAATTGAGAAGTAAAATACATTGCATTACCCCAATTTCTTGAAATCAAACATGCCCAAATTGAACCCAAATCTCTTGAATAAATTTAAAAGATAAATCCCCAAATATTGACATATTATTGGCTATAAAAAAATAAATATTTTTTGCCATCACGTACCTTCTCTGTGAGATCAAGAGCGCCACTTATTATTGTTGTTCAACGTGGGTAAGGTCCTCGTATTTTACCAGCCTAAAATGTTAGTACCACAAGAGAACACAATATCAGTCATCACATATGTTAATAAAGTTTAAAATTATAACAAAAAAGGTTTTTAAGGGAACAATAGTCCTAAATAAAGTCTTAAAAGTTATTAGGTGCGCCTATATATCCATTTTAAATCGAAGATTTGAGATAAAGTGCAACAAGTGACCATTATGAGATTGCTAAAATAAATTTTGAATTTAAAATGATTTGATATTAGTGAAATTAAAATGAGGATTTTGTCCAATAAAAAAAATTCAGATGGTGAAACCATCCATCTTTCTGAATGTGTGATAATTAGCACATCAAGAAACAAACCATTAAATATAGCTATCGGGGAAAGAATGCAAGATTAACATAACATTGTGAACGCACCTGACTGCCACTTCTCAATTGTTGAGTAACTGTGCTGCAGGATCTCTAGCTGGACAAGGCCCAGTGACCGAGGGTAAGCCCCGAGAAAAAGCACCAGAATACTGAGATTCCTGCGTTCCCTAATATTCTTTGTCCATCCGACCAGCCTCTGCTTTTAATAATTAAATTTAGCAATTTTTATTAAATTATATAAAAAGAATATAAATAAATATTATTATTTAATTATTTCTAGTCAAAATGACCCGAATAAAGAACCACTTGTTTCTATTAAACCTATGCATGAACATGTTTAATTTCTTACAAAAAATGGCAATATTGTCATTTTTTTATGTGAAACTAAAAAAAGAGTGATATATGTGTAAAGATGAAAGTTCAAGCGTGACATGTAAAAACATAATAGTTTGGTTCTATGTATATAAATACCTCTAAATAAACACAACGGAATGTATATAAATCCATCTTCATCCCAATATTGGAAAAAACAGTCACAGAGAACAACTCAAAAAAAAAAAAAAAATCAAACACAAATCTAAAATTTCATAGAGACATTTAAATATCTCAAATCTAAAATTTCATCCTTACATATATATCTCTCAAATCCTTGATATCTAATAAAAATAATAGTATTATTACTTTTTAAATCTATGCATGAATATGTGAATTTCACTTTTAAAAGTGATAATAGTACTATTTTTTATGTGATATTAAGGATTTGATTGTCATGTGTGTAAATATGAAATTCTAGGTGTGAAATATGTAAATGCATGAAAATTGTGTGCCAGTATACAATCAATGGAAAAAAAAATTGATATCACCTTAAATTAGGCCAACAATAATCATAACTAACTTCAAAAATAAGATTATCTTACCACTTGAAATAATTATTCTTACATTTAAATTTTAAAATGATAATATTACTTTTGTTACCATCTTTTCTTGCTGCGAAAAGAAGTCAATTTTTATTTCTTCCAATGATGTAAAGCTATCTGAACTTTCTCATGGCATTGAAATATTGAGGATTAGCTGAATCTAAAAAAATTTGGAAGATTTACTTGAATGCCACTGAATTATTTTGTATTTACATATCAATCCCCAAAACTTCAAATTTTACATATATATATATGCCACCTTACTCATGCATGAAAATATGTACTTCACTTTTTAAACGTTAAATATTGGTATTCATGATGTGATATAAAAAATTAGGTGGTATAAATGTGAAAAATAAAAATCCAGATGATATATATGTAAATCAACACACTACCTTAATATTCTAGTAGTATTTCCTTCTTTTGTACAAAGTTATAGATGGAGTAATTATATGGTTTGTTATTGGCTACTCTCTAATCCAAGCTCACATCATAGTTTAAGGTCACTTTAGAAGTTGGCTTTAGAATTTATTTTATATTTTAAGTTTTGCATTGTTTAAAAATATTACAATATTTATTATTAATCGCTTTATTTTTGCCCTTATCATCGATCAACATTTGACTAAGTAATCTTGATAATAAATAAAATGCTATGAGTTATTGGCTTGGGTTATTGAACAGAAAGGTACTTTCAAATACAATGCATTAATATCTTTTTAACATAAAAAATCAAGTTTAACATTTTTAATATGGCAACACTACGTAAAATACAATCTTTGAAATTAAAAATTAAAAACTAAATTTAAGAAGTGATCTTACAATATTTTAGTTAACTCCAATATCTCTAGTGATTTTGTAAGATGATAAAAAAGTTTTTCTTCGCAATGAAGCTCAACTTCTTATTCATAAAAAAGATAAAATTGATTGGAGGCTAAAGGAGGTAACTATCATATATATAAGGTGATATCTTGCTTTTAGAACTTGTGTGCAATAAGCATGTTAGTCATAAGGCATGCATGGCTCTAGTAGTGAAAAAGCATGTGTGTGTGTGTGTGTAAAGTGATCTTATTTTAATTCCCCTGGCTCATAAGAAAAAATGATATCTTAAGAGGAGATGATACTTTTATATGTTGAAAATTATCCATACTATATCATTCACTCATCAAACTAATGTGAACAATTTAATTTTCACATACAAAACCTATCATACTCAAAATTGTCATATATATTATCAAATATTTAAATATTAAGTAATTTCAGATTCTATAACAATCATAAAATAATTGCACAGTACAAAACATATTTCTTATCCATATAAATTTGTCATGCTTTCTAGGCTTTTAAAAATGTCCATAGCTTGAGTTGTTTCAGTGTAAAACCTTAATAATCTTCATTAATATATATGATAACTAAAGGAAAGCTAAAATATCAAAAAATAAATGAAGATGAAAACCACATGTCTAGCTAAAATTCATTTCCCATTAAAAAATATAATATAATAAAAATGATTTATAGTAAGATATTATAAGATAAAAGTCTATAAAAAGAATTTTTTCTCTCACTGCATGATGATTGTTAATAGTTCAATTATAGAAATTTAATTCTTCCATCAAAGTGATTCTTAAGTTCTAATAGCCAAAGTGAATAAGATAAGTCAATCAAGTTCCTATTAAGCTAGATGTTATTCAAGTAATTTAAAGTAGCTAGAGCCTAATTTGATTGAAGTATTTTTTTAGAAATAGCAAGAGTGATTGCAATGGTATCTTTTGTATGCTGATAAGAGAAGAAAGGTCGTACAACATTATTCATACCAAAATTAGCCTCTTATGGTTGATTATAAGAATTTTTTTAGAAATAGAAAGTAATTTAAAGTAGTCTCTCATTTAACTATTGAAATATTTGCATACACAACACTTCGTTCCTATATATTAACATATCTAACACCTGACCACTTCAATTTTTAGATATATGCAGTCCAACCTATGCATGAAAAGAAAGTTCTCACCTTTAAAAAAATTTTAAAAGGAATATTTTTTATGCGATAGGAAATAATTAGGTGATATTAATGTAAAATGTAGATTTTAGGTGTTAGATACATAAATACATAGCAATTGGGTGGTATGTATTAAAATGACCTTTATCTTTTTTGATAAAATAATAGAATTTTATTCTATCATTCTTACCTTTTTCAAATATCAAATAAAAGTTATATATATATATATATATATATATATATATATATATATATATTAAAAAAAAAGAACTTTTGTTGACTGTTGACCCTCTCACTACTTTAATAACCATAATCCAAATCATCCCACAAAGTTACTACTCACGTAGTACTGTTTTGCTAAGAAAAAGTATTACATTGCAACACCTTTAATCTTTCAACTGAAACCCCACAAAAAATAAAAGCTAAAATAGAAAGCAATTCGAAAATAAAGGAACTAACAGTACTAAAAACTTATGATATCTCCACAGAGTAGCCCCTTAAAATTCCCATCCACTCACATGACAGAACAACTGCTCTGGCTCTCATCACTGAAAAGATGAGCAGTATAGCCCTCTGACTGAGGATTGCTGCTGCTGCTGCTGTCAATGGTGTGGTAATAGTATGGGGTTCGATAGTAGCATGCGAAGGGAGGTATCTGAGGAGATCTATTGTACATAACCTCTGGCTGCATGTTTTTGCTCTCATTCATATTGTTCTCGTTATTGTAAATGTTGTGGTTCAATTTATTGATGTTGTTGCTGCAGAGGTTTCTCTTGTTCATCATCATTGAAGTTCATCATCATGGGCGATGATTGCCTCTGCCCATGTGGAATGTTTCCTATAGCAAATCCACCAGTGATGTTAGAAGAAGGGAAGCCATTGGTGAGGTTTTGAAGTCCTCCTACAGTGCTTAAGGTTGGATTAGTTGTAAAGTTGGTGTTTGATGTGGCATTCATGCCTTTTAACTCTAAACCTTATAGGTTCTTCAACTCTACATTATTGTGGTTTGGTCCTGCTCCTGCTACTCCTTTCTTCCCAGCTCCATTGCCGGGGCCATTGCCATTTGTTTTAACATTGGCTGCTGCTGCAAATGCTGCAGGGTTTGCCTGCTTCAACAGGTTTAAGTGTTTTAGTTTCTCTTCCAGAAGACCAAGATCATCTCCTTCCTCTCCATCATCTTCATCGCAGAATTCGTTGTCGGAGCTTAAGGATTCGAGCTTCGTGTGCTGGCCTTGAAAGCCTTGAGGCCCTGTAGGAGGGCATGGGTGGACAGAGGCCTGTTGTTGCTGTTATTGTTGTTGAAGGTGTGACCATTGTTGTACTTGGAAGGATTGGTGTTTTTCATTCTGAGTTTGTTGCCTTTGCTGATTGTTGTTTGGTTTGAGGTTATGGTGATTAGAGGGATGATTGGACTTCTGATTCCAGAGCTGGGCGTACTTACCAGCTTTAGCTAACTAGTTTATGAGAGTGGCAGAGTCTACATTTCCGGAGACTCTAACTTTTTGTTGTTCTGCATCAATAGTACCGTATAGACACCTTCAATTCTTTGAAGGAGCTTCTTCACTAGTTAATCAAAAAAATGAAATAGTTATCAAACAGGTTAAATTTTGACTAGTTAATGCTCTAAAATCTCCACATATGCAACATTTCGGCCAAGTTCAAGAAATAAAAAAAAAAAATTTTATGACCATAAAAAAAATTATTTGCATAATCTAAAAATAAATACTTGTAAATTTAGGTTAAAACTCATATTTTATATTACCTTATTCAATGAGAGTGACATGGGTTTGCACTTTAATGATCAAATCAGCTCAATACTAAAAAAAGAGGTTTAGACAGTGCTAAAAAGAAGCTACAACAACGGTTTTAACTACCACTAAAAATTTAGCAAAAACCGCTACAAAACAGCTGCCAATACCTAGCGCCGCAAAATCCTACAGTAAACCTTTGTCGTAGCTCCATGATATTGCAGTAGTTTTAAGTATTGATTGTGGTGGTTAAAACCGCTGCCTTAACCCCTTTAAGAAAAAATATTATTTTACTTGATCAATTATTGAAATTGATGACAATCAAAATGATGCTCACATACATTCAACATACCAATATATAATCTCCCACATGATTCCATCAATATAATCACAATATTAGATACATTTATTATTAAATATCTCGACCAAGTTCAAACTTTCAGAAAGAAAATAAAAAATAATGTGTAAACAACCAATTAATTTACTAGCACACTCATGTACATAAAAAATACCACCATTTTAACTTTTAAAATGCAAAGTAAACCTTTAATACTCTTGTAAAGTGTTGTGTATGAAAAAATTAAAGTTTAGGTGTTAGATATGTAAATACATATGCATTGAGGTGTATGTGTGTAAATGCTCCTTTGATAAAATAAGAACTCACAAGCATGATACTTGGAGAAATACTGCTACTCCATTTCCCAGTACAACCCATAGCTTCATTCATGACTTACACTTGAGAAAAAATTTGTTCTATTTTTATTTTTGCTGGAAGGATGAGTGGAGATGCAAACCCCGAGAGCAAAATCACCAATAATCTGCAGATAGGCATGACCAACAAGATGACAACATTTTTAGTACCAAGTCTTCCAAAGATTTCTCTGATAAGTTTACTAAAAGCATGCACTTGTCAAGACGCATTAGATGTACCAATAAATTGATCACACTTTAAGTGAATTAAAAAAAAATTAATTCAATGAATCTTCTCTCTATAATTGTCTCTATTATTTCAATTTTCATTGCAAACTTAGAGCAGCATTTAAAAATTTGTAACAAGTACCTATTCATTAGCAAAATCCCTCCCATTAAAGGTAAAATATGAGATTACTTACTGTTGATTTTTAATTAGTTAACTTCCTAATTGATGGGCTCGTGCAACTGAAGATGCGGTAGCAGCAATAGCCACACGTATCCTGCAAATAAAAACATTAAACTTACAGTATCTTTCCGATTCACATTATTTACCATTTGTGATGCGTGAAGCTTAAAAAGAAAAAAACAAAAAAAAAATTAAAATTGCCATCACCTTTTGTGAACATCAACATATTCATCAGTTTCATCCACAAACTCATCCTACACAATAAACACATCCATGATTAGCGTAGTAGCAATAAAAAACTCACAATAAATATAGATTCTACTCCAAGGAAACCATGTCAAACACAAGCACGAATGCAACAAAACCGCGAATATTCTGAGTATTGACAACCCAAATATATTTGAACAAATTGCAACACTCATTTATGCAAGGCGAGACGACAATAAATATCGAACAAGTGCTAACATACAACCAAGAATTATACCAACTCAGGACAGTTTGAATGGTCATGGTTTAATAAAGGCAATCACAAGACTCAATAAAAAAACGGATGGAAATGCATCCTGGATTGCCAGAAAAGGATAAAATCTTCATAGCTCGTTTGGAATCACTTTTGTTTTTTTGTTTCAATTATTTTAATCATATGTTTGGTTAGTGTATTTTTTTTTCTTGTTTTTAGTTTTTGTTTTGAAAAACAAGTTAGATTGTTTTTAATAACACTAAAAAAATTACTTTTATTGTTTTTAAAAATAACTAATTATGTTATAACATATCAAATATTTTTTATTTCAAGTAATACCAAAAAAATAAAATAAAATAAAATAAAATAAAAAATAAAAAATAAAAAATAAAAGTGATTCCAAACGTCTCCTTAACTATTGATAAACAATAGAAGAAAGGAGTTTCATTTACCTGTAGGAGTTCTTCAAACACATCCTCAAGAGTGATGATGCCGATAATCTCTCCATCTTCAATATCCTCTGAGGTACGGCCCGTTGCATCAATTGATAAATTATCATAAAGCATGGAAGTGGGGTTGTTACCATTAGCATGTTTTTCGCGACACTTATCTATGTTCACCACAAAATTGCTATCCTCTTTTGATAGTAAAGGAGATGTCAAGTTAGATTCGATAGAAGCTCCTTTATTTTCTTCAGACTTGTTCTCTTCAGTGGGAGGAAGACTCCTTGTTTTTTCTTTAGTCTTGATAACAGCAGCCATATGACTGCTTCCCTTCTGAAACTTTTTCAGTATATCATATAGAGGCATGTTTGCTGGAACCCTGATAAAATTTTAGACATAAGAAATTTATGATAATTATCATAAAAATGAAAAAAAGTAACTTGAGAAACCTTGGAATTCTTCTTATGGAAATAGCACTAACTGGTGTCTCGGTCTCAGCACGAACTGTGAGAAGATTTTTCACCTGAATAAGGAACTTAACAATGTAAAGAAGCCCAAAAAATTGACTACATAAATATTTTCTGCCGAACAAAACAATAATGAGAAGTATAGTGCAACAGAAAATTGGCACCAACCAGTAAAAAACCAATAATATTCCTTGGGTTTCCTGAATAAACAGGGACTCTGCTGTGGCCCCGCACTAAGATTTTGCTAAAGGCTTCCCTGTAAAAGAACAATGAAAGATGTCTTAGGGACTAGGATTTGTTAATGCAAATCTACAATGAAAAAAAATCATACCCACATTTAAACTCATAAATAACAAACTTTTAATTTAGAGAATCTCATTACTTGGATAAAAACTAAAAACACAAAGAAAAATGTTCAAATGATAATTTAATAATCATTTACTAGAAATACTGCATAGAAATCCAGGCTGAAAAATTCATTCAATCAATTGAAAATTATACTATAATAAAAATGTATATTGGATTAAATCTGAAGAAATATTAATCACACAAACAAGTTTAAATAGATATTTAGAGCACGTAAATAAACTAAATAAAAATAGATCACCAAATCAAGTCTCATGTTAGTACGAGATAACATCTCACTAAAATACCAAGCTCCAACAGGATAATAAATTAATCAAAATTTACACAAACACTAAAATATATTTATGCAGAAATAACTGAATGAGTTTTATGTCTCTCAGACCCTCTTACTATTATCACAAAGTTTCTATTTAACCCTTTAGAAAATTAAAATTAAAAGAAAGGCCAACAAATCTTGGAACTGTGTAGATCTCGATAGGAGCTGTGCGGGAAAAATTGAGATACGCAAGAGATGTTGCAATCAGAGCAGCCCCAACAAGAAAAATTATTAGACTCACTTAGTTCTGAGAACAATATTCTATTGGAAAGATCATTTGTGAAAACCACCATTGTTTACAGCCAATGAGCTATAAAAAAGTCACAGCCTTAAT
Organism: Papilionanthe hookeriana x Papilionanthe teres; assembly: GCA_022702705.1. Lineage (NCBI taxonomy): Eukaryota > Viridiplantae > Streptophyta > Magnoliopsida > Asparagales > Orchidaceae > Papilionanthe > Papilionanthe hookeriana x Papilionanthe teres. The sequence continues at coordinate 180,435,250 of CM040421.1, forward strand.
CATTAAGCTTCAGTTGACATTGCAAATAAATATAAGCGTATTTTTTGTACTTTTTGCATAAAAATCCCCCAATAAATACAAGTATGTCACATTGTTGCTTTGATATCCATCATCAAAAATGGATACAATTTCATCATTTAACATAGTTTCTGACATAAGAATTATGTTGTCTGAAACTTTTATAGATGACAAGTTGGATATAAATTCGAAAAAGAGAAGGAAAGAGTGAAGAATTCTAGGTACTTGTTGATGAATCATCATATAAAATCAAATCAAATCCATTTAAAATTAGAAAATTGAATTTATATGCCCCATAATAGATGTATTGATGAAATCTCCTAATTTGTTTCCTTGGAGAAGAACATCTGAAAGTTTATTTTCATCCAAAATGCCCCTTTGCTATGCATAGGTAACATATTAAAGTCTCTCGTGAGCAGCATTAGTTCCATTGATTCGTCTTTAAATCTTATTCAAACTAGGTTCGAATTTGGCTCAAACAACAATACAAGCGTGTGATCTAATATCTTTGATTGCAATCATTTAAATTGTTGTTGAAACTCATACACTCATTTGTATTAGCTTATCGCATTGGGTATATCATGTCTCCTAAATTGTACACTTATTTTATACTTAATTGATAAATTAATTCCTTATGTTAGTAGTTTATTTTGCGAGACTTCGAATTTTAAAGATTTCCAACAAGATACGATATGCAAAAGCTTGACAATCATAACATAACACTTAAAGATCACATTATTCTTATAAATCACTGAACAAGTATAGATATTGCGCAAGATTTCGACACTTAGCATTCCAACTTGGAATTGACATCTAATGAGAATGTTGATTCAATCGGTGTCATTGATTCCTCAGCCGTATGTGCATTAGAGCAAAAATCATTAAGTGAGTTATTCATAAGAGAAGATATAAAATAACGAAAAAGGGTCCATGGACATAAGCACTAATAAATGAGTACAAATGTGAGAAATTTTATGTAATATCATTTAGAATTGACACTGTGGCAATTGGTTTATGAATTGTTGAAAGGGAATCTTCAAAGAGTGTAAAAATGTAGAAACTAATTAGTGTTAAACCAAACATACCCAAATTGAGAAGTAAAATATATTGCATTACCCCAATTCCTTCAAACCAAACATACCCAATTGAACCCGAATCTCTTGAATAATTTTAAAAAATAAATCCCCAAATATCTCAATATTATTGTTTAAGGAAAAAATTAAATTTTTGTTATAACACACCTTTTCTTTCAAATCAAGAGCACCACTTATTATTGCTGCTTCAACATGGGTATGCTCCCCACCTTTACCAGCCTAACATGTTAGTACCACAAGAAAACACAATATGAGTCATCACATATGTTGATAAAATTAGTAATTATAACAAATAACCTTTTTAAAGGGACAATAGTCTTAAGTTCTTTTATTATTATTATTTTGTAAAATTAATGTACCTCTTTGCTATGAATAGAAACAAGAGCTTTCAATTGAGGACGCCTAAAAAGTGTTGAATCACCATGTCCAAGCGCACAGTCCAAAATCTGGCACAATGTTAACAAGTTGAAGATGAGCTTACTCAAGCCTTCCTTAATAGAAGTATGTAAAAATGTTTCTGAGAAGCAATGGGAAAAATGAAACAAAACACGTTTCTGAAACAAGAAATTCACTATTCAAGTACAAAAAAAAAAACCAAACTAAAAGGATCATGAAAGGCAAAGGACTAAATTTTTTCATTCAAGAAAACAAAAAAAAGGGACATGTATATACATAGCACACAATTCATATGTATTTACATATCTCACATCAAATCTTTCATATTTATATACATAGCACTTTGGTGCTTTAAATCTATGCATGAAAAGTATATTTTACTTTTAAAAGTGGAAATAGTGCTATTTTTTATGTGATGTTAAAGTTTGAGTGTTGTGCGAGTAAATATAGAAGTTTAAGTGGGAGACAAGTAAATACATAACAATTATGTGATATGTATGTAAATGGCTCAAAAAAAAAAATAGCAACCATGATAACAGCTGCCAAAGAAAGTTCATTTAGGCTATTACTATTTGGCCAACAGAACGATACTGGTAAATAAGAACTTCTTAATAGTTGACCACACAATCCAAGATAATTATGCCCACAGTTCAAAATTTGGTTGCACTTTAATCAGCTTAAAGCCTTGAGCTTGATTCGATTTTGCTTAAATCAAAGATGGCCACACACAAATGATTTGATTCAACTCATCCCCTTGATATTTCTCGCTGTCCAGCCCACCAGGCTTCCTGAAATCACCCTGAATCGCGCCTACCCACTGGTTTGTCGCTGTCCAACCCACCTACTTACTTTCTGCAGCCCATGACACCAAGTACCTACTCTTTTCTGCTTGCCAACCGCCTCGTATACCACCCTGTCACCTACAAAGCCCTGGTCACCACCACCACCCCAACAAGATCCAACCCTAGTTGATTTTGTGTTGTTGTTTGTCACAATTTCAGATTTCCTGCTGTGTTTGGTTTTAATTTTCTACTTGAATTCAACAATAATATTTTTTCCCATTGTTATTCGGTTTAATTTTGGTATCAATAACAATATAGTTTAATTGAAGCAGATATTTGGCCAAGGGTTTGAAGATTAGAAATTGGCATCTTTGCACCTAATACGGTTCTCATTACAGTGAAATAATAATTATTAAGCTTTAGGCGATAGCTCCCACAATTCAGTAAAACCAAGCAGTTTCAACAGACAATTGCATATTATTAATCTAATTAAGTTCACCCCAACTATTGAGTTCAGTTAATCAAACTGTTTCTATGTATGACTTCCAAAACATTAATGATTCAGGGGACACTTACATGCATACCACCTAATCCTATGTATTTACATATCTAACACCTAAACTATGATTTTTACATTTATAACACCCAAAACTTTCATATCACATCAAAAATACCAATATTTAAACTCTTAAGAATTGAAATACACCTTTTCCTGAAATGGTAAAGTGGCATATATGTAAAAATTGAAGTTTAGGTGTTAGATATGTAAATACATAAAAATTGGCTGGTATTCTTATAAATCTTCCATGATTCAAATACCTTTCCAATTGGATAAGCTACCGGGTAGCAAATGATCATTAAGATTCACACAAGCCATACAAAATTTGCACCCACGGCCAAGCCATATCTTGTACATATGGCTTGAGGAATAACCTGCAAACAAAAACATTACCAAACAATAACGTCAAGGCTAATAAATGCATGGTAAGAAATTCCAAGCTCTAAAAAACTGCAATATAAAATGGGAACAACATACCTCTCCAAAAGCCAGAACGAATGTTACCGACAAGATAATTGCGACAACTGGATGAAAGATCTTATCAAGAGATAGAGGGAGGGCCTGTATTTGCATGTAATTTGAGAAACATAATATCGATATGAAATTACTAATGACAAAAGCTTTGAGTAAACGACATTGAATCAAGAAGAATAATTCATAAAAGCAGACTTTATAGGTGGGACAAAGGTGTTATGATGAAAATGTTAGTTCAATAAGTCAATGAAGAAAAGCTGGATCAATTTTGAGAGAATCCATGATAAAGATATTTCAAAAATGTTTGAGAGGGAAGTAGGTTCCTATGCCCATCACTAAAGGTTAAGGAAAATGAGTTTCTATGAAGACTCAATGAAAACTCTTTTAATAGTTACTAGTTTCATTTACTAGACATCTAACTTGGTTTGTATACAAGACATATCAATAAAATGGGCAGAAAAGGCGTTGTTAGCGGATTAAAAACAAAATGTTGATCAAAGGTATTTTATAGAAATATTAAGAAAATAGATTTGCACTAAATAGTTATCATATATCTTGCAACACTTACAAACAACAAATGGACAAAGGAGATTCACTAAAAGCTAACATAAATAACTGGAATAATGAAAATGATGATGATGATTCTAAGGCGGATAAATACATGTAGTCATCCTTCAACTTACTGACCTAAAAATCCTCAATAAATAACAATAAGCTTACTATATTGCCTAATCCTGATTTTTCATCACCATCTGTGCATATGATTCAAGATTCACTAATGTCATATTTTCATTATTTATTCACAATTCACTATTTTTCATGTGTTTTTCAGCTCATAAATTGTGTTATACTGATAACCTACCTGAAAATAGATTGTTTATCAAATGCTTAATCAAATTCTACATAATTCATACTAATCCCTAATTCTTCATTGCAATCCCATTCATATGCTTCAAAACTCGGTCCATCTTCACTATTCATTCACTTTCCTTCAATGTCCTTTTCAGCACCTAACTCAAGAGTTATAATGATAGTCCGACTAAGAATAGATGTTTCAACAGATGATACTTAATCCTAGTTTGGCTTGCAATAATAATGCCTAAACTTCAGATTTTACATTGAGATAGAAAATCTATTTCTTATCCAAGCACAACGAGAGCAATCTTTGATGGCATGCCTAGCAAGATTCATCTCTCTAAACCATAATGACATGAAAACATGAGACAACCTAGAGGTATCCTACAAGTAAAAAAAAAATCTTATGAATATAATTAGGAAGATTTACATACATACCACTCAATTCCAAATGTATTTACAAATCTAACTCATAAATTTCATTTTTTACATATAAGTCACCTTAACTTTGCATGAAATGGTGTACTTCATTTTTTTAAACTTGAAATAGTGGTATTTTTTATGTGATGTGAAAGATTTGGGTGCTATCAATGCAGAAAAGTAAAGTTTGGGTATTGGGTGTTATCTCTGTAAGTGATCCTTATAATTATTTACAAACTTATTATTTTTAGGATTTAGAATGCATATTTATAATGCAATCATAAGCTTCAGAAAGAAATAAACAGTTAAGATTGCATATAATGTTTCGTCATCATCCTAAAACTAAAGGTATCGCACACAAGTCCAAAAAAAAAAATCTCAGGTATATAATTATTCACAAACTTAATAAATAGTTCCGCCAAACTAAGAACATTTATATGCATACCTCCATGGCAGCAGAATTGCACAATAGGAGCATCACCAGGAGTTGGTGTTGTTTTTTAACAACAGGGAGAATGGTAGCTGCAATAATAGATCAATTTAATAAATGTAAGGCCAACTCGCACAAGAGAAAAAAAAACGCATCATGGCTCAGCTAGCTTTAAACAAATAGCATTACTAGCAACTCTAAAATGATAAGATCAGAAAGAACCATTCAGTAAACAAAAATGCTAGCTAGCTAATCCACATTATCGTTATAATCCCTTAAATTAATATTAAAATTAAAGCTAGGAGTTGCAACATATAACGTGAATCCTAACATCGAATGCTTTACTATGGCTGCCACTAGTTTCTAGATGAATGTGAAGTTGAAACATTAAAGTAAGAAAGGCCATATATAGAAAGAAAATTGACATAGGTGGGTCACGAAGAATGACATGAGACACAAATACAATACAATTGAGGATACAAAAATTGAGAAAAATAAGACAATGTGCATTTTCTTTGATAAATTATTAACATAAATTGTATAATAAAAACATCCAATGTTACTATTTTTTGTCAAATTATCACATATATCACCTAAAAAGCTCAAAGGTAAAAAAACAAAATATTGATTCAATGATAAGGTTCACTATTTCATCAAATGTATATAAATTTCAAGAACAAGCCAATATTAGCATTAATCTTTAGAAATAATTTTGTCAACAAAACTATTTACTGCACAAAATGTCAATACTATAAAGAATAATATATAATCTTCAAAATAATCATACAAAATATGAATATATTGATATATCACCAATAGAACCCACGACATATCACAAATGTCAATTTCCTCTTCAACAATACATTCACCATCATCATAATCATCATCAACACCCTTATCCCAACTATTTGTCGGCATCCTGATGAATACTTGTTTTTAATTTTCTTCAATTAAGTTTTATCAGATATGTTAAAACTATTTTTTATAAATAATCTTAGTTGATTTCTTCATATGTAACCATGTATTTACCACTCCTCTTCTCTTAATCCTCTTACACTATTTTTATGCGCTGGCCTAGTGTTTATACTTTTACTTTTAGTTGAACATGTTAAATCATTGGAATCTATTTTTATGTATATTAACTTCAATGTATATCACTCCAAAATTTTTGCATATGATCATTCATTAATTTATCTTTTGAGCTTTAACTTTTAAGGCATATCCATCCAAATATTTTCACTAATATATATATGTATATATATATATATATATATATATATATATATTTATATTAGGAGGATGAAGGAAAAGCGAGTGGTTTTCAAGTGGAGGAAGCTCTATGAGGCAAAGGCAAAGGAGAGGGAAGTATTTAAAACTAATTCATTTGAGAGAATAAAGCGACAAATTGAAGAAGAACTTGCTAAGAAACAGAGCAAGCAAATTCGAATCTGTTCAAAAATTCCACCTTCAGGCAATAAAAGAAGTTTTTCTTCAGTTAGCAGCTCATACAGCAAAGTCTCTCATATAAAAGGTAACCTTATGAAGAAGGCGAGATTGGAGTATCTCAAAAGCAAAGAAGCCTCCGTACATGCTACTATGAGAAAAAATTTTGAGCAAAGAAAGAGCCTTCCACCTCAGAGTTTAGCTCATTCATCAAAGCCAATCAGTTCTGTTGGCAAGACTTCAGCATCAACTCCAACGCTGTTAAACTCATTTAGCAATAGAAGATAATGTTAAGCTTCGAGCTGAAATCTGGTGCAGCTCAAGCATCATCTCTCTTCTGGTTGTTGTTAATCTATATTTCCCTATATTTCAAAAATTTAAAAACCTGCTTTATTTGGAAGATTTTCATACATACTACTCAATTCTTATGTATTTACATATCTGCCACCTTAGTGGTGCATGAATTGAGGTGTATTTTACCTTTTCTAAAGTTAAAATGCTAGCATTTACTCTCTCTCTCTCTCTCTCTCTCTCTCTCTCTCTCTCTCTCTCTCTCTCTCTCTCTCTCTATATATATATATATATATATATATATATATATATTTAAAAAAAAAGGAGCAAGCACAGGCTCCCTACATGTTAATCAAATCTGGAGATACAAAACTGCCCCCTGGGGGCCACAACATTTACAATACAACTCCACACTACCAGAAAATAAAAAAGTTTTACATATCCCATTATGGAAGTATACCCAAAAAAACCAAATATCCATCATATCACTAGAAGGTTGGAGAAGAGAGATCGACTAAACATCACAGATAAACAGCTTCAATCCTCAACAATCCTGAAATGTGGGGCCTGGAAAATATCAGCTTCCAATAGAAAGTTCAATTGTGGTGGTGGAAAATTAGAGATTCTAACTTCCTGGTCAGAGAGGGCAGATTTGGCAAGCCAGTTTGCCGGCCTGTTGCCTTCCCTATGAATGAACTGGAAGTGAACACAAAGTTGATGAGTGAGAGCCTTGATTCTGTTAATCCATTGAGAGTGATGCCAGGGGGATGCAAAGTCCTGCTGCATGTACTGAATAATAGAGGTGGAGTCACCCTCCACAATTATGTTAGCCCATTGGTTCTGTACAGCAATGTAGATAGCCCAGAAAACTGCTGCCAATTCAGCTTCAAGTGGATCTGCAGCCATAAAAGGAGACTGAAAATAACATATACACTTTCCTTTGTGGTTCCTGAATATGCCTCCAATACCAGCAACCTGATCTCTAAAAGCCCCATCAGTGTTCACTTTTATTGTAGGGTGAGTAGGAGCCTTCCAATGGATGAGTATAATTTTGGTTTGTTTCTGATGGTCGGGAAGAGGGGTTTTTAGAATGCTGGGGAACTTCTTATGAGTGATCAATTTGGAAATGAAAGTCTGACAGTTGGCAACAACCATTTCAGCTCTACATACCTTCTCATCATATTTCACCCCATTCCTATGCATCCAAATGAACCAAACCACCATGAAAGGGATACAGCCAACCTTGGTCTTCTGCCAGGATTCCCAGCACACTAGCAGGTCATGCCAATCTAGCATTAATGTGCTGAAATTTAATAGATTTAAGACACCAGTCCAAACTTTCTGAGAAAATGGGCAGGAGAAGAAAAGATGTTGACCAGTCTCAGCATGAATACCACATAAATAACATTTGGAGGGTCCTCTCAGGCCTTTCAACTTAAGAATGTCATCTGTGGGTATGTAGTTATGAAACACTCTCCATATCATGAAGGACATTGAAGGGGTGAGATACTTGTTCCAAACCACCTTTCCCCAGCTGGCAGGAGTCCAGTTATGAATTTTTTGATAAATATGTTTGGTGAGGGTGTGATTCCTACCAGACTTCCAGTTAATTTTGTCAGGGAGGATTTGTCAAAATGTATTTTGGATATTTGACTAACTGAAGCCTCCTCCAGGAATTGTTGAAGTTTGTGAATGGACCAGTTGTCCCCATCCCAGCAAGAAGCCACTGGAAAATGAGTTTTCTCAGTGTTGGGTAATGCAATCAACATCTCTTCAGGGCACTTCTTATCCTGCCAAAATAAAATGTCCCCTTTACCTAGCTCCCATAGGAAAAGAGATTCGGCAAGCTCCTTATTCATAACCATGTGTTTCCATATCCTTGAAATACCATGTTTAATAAGAGCAGCAGTGGGGTGAATGTCCTTGCAGTATTTACCTTTCATGAAACGAGCCCAAAGAGACTTCTGCTGCCTAAAGAGGATCCAAAGCTTGCAAAAATTCACTTTCTGCAGATGCTTCAGCCCTTTAAAACCCAGACCCCCAGCTTCCAGAGGTTTAGCCAGTTTTTGCCAACTAGCCCAGTGGATTTGTTTCCTTTGCCCAGACCAAAGGAACCTGTTGAAAATTCTCTCAATCTGGAGTCTTGAACTCTTCTTCATGCAAGTCATCTGAAGGACATAAGATGGGAATGTGGTTAATATGCTAGCCAGGGGGGTAATTCTCCCCCCAGAAGAAAGGTAGGAGTTTACCCAATTGGATAGCTGTGCATTGAGTTTCCCAATGATTTCATCAAACTGCACCTGCTTGGATCTCCCTTTGATAAGCAGTACTCCTAAATATTTCAGAGGGAGATGGGCTCTAGTAAATCCGATGGAACCGAGTGATCCACCGAGTACCGTTAGGGGAATGCACATGGGCGGATCACCTCACATTTAGTGTGGTTGAAATGAAGGCCAGAGATTTGTTGAAACTGAGTCAAGCAGTCATATACTCTTTTGACAGCAGGTTTGGATGCCCTGGAGAAAAGCATAACATCATCTGCATACATCAAATGGGAAATAGCCATGTTAGACTTGTGGTGATATCTAGCATAAAGGAAGGGGGTGACTTTGGACTCCAGCAACTTTGAAAAATAATCCATAACTATGATGAAAATAGTAGGTGATAGAGGATCCCCTTGTTTCAGCCCCCTAGTAGCTTGGAACCCTCCCCAACAGTTTCCATTAATGAGAATTGAATGATGATTGTGTTGAAGCCATCTTTTAATCAGTTGACAGAAACCAATATTGAAACCTTTAGCTTGCAGCACCTGAAGAATGAAGTTCCAGTCAATTGAGTCATAAGCTTTATTGATATCGAGTTTGTAAATGATGTTTTCCCCCTACAAGGTCTGTCCAAATCCAGCAGCAACTTTTGTGCAAGGAGGACATTATCAGCAATGGATCGACCTTTAACAAATGCAGACTGATTGGGACTTATAATTTTATCAAGGAGGGGTTGAAGTCTTCCCACTAGGATTTTACTGATGATTTTGCTAATAACTGTAGTGAGGCTAATGGGTCTGTAATGGTTCCAGGTCTTAGGAGCATTAGTTTTGGGTAGGAGCACTATAGTGGAAGCATGGAAGTAATCAGGTAGATCATTTCCCTGAAAGAAGCTCTGAACAGCAGCAGTTACTTCCCCCTTGCAAATAGCCCAAGTCTTTTTGTAAAAAGCAGCGGTGTAACCATCAGGCCCAGCTGCTTTAGAACTATCAATGGAGCTAAGGGCTACCAGATCTCCTCATGGGAAGGAGTCTTAGATAAATTGATGTTGGTGAATTGATGATCGGCCCTGAAGAGGCTGTTGTCGATTGTGGGTCTGGAAGTAGGGGAATAAGTAAGGAGTTTATGAAAGTAATTGCAATTTTATTAAATTTCTATTATAGAATATATATATATATGACTTTTCTATTACCCAACACTCAGATAAGCAAAACATTAATCTAATAGAAATTTTATTAAATTTCCCTATAAATCTCCATGACATCATCTTATCACAAAATAATATTAAGATATTTCTTTATTTTTACCATCTAATAATAACTCTAAAATTATATTCACATCTAAATCTTCATTACTATGTACAATATATCTGATATACTTGAACTTATGACAGTTATGTACCACTGACTCTTCTTGCTTTTGTTATTAATTAATCTCCTTTTATTCTTCCTTAATGGCAATCATAATATATGAATCATCAAAAAACTATAACTCTAGCTTTATTCACTGCATTCTTTGCACTACTTCCAACTTTTTTTATAGTGATTATAAATCCTAGTTAGCATTCAACACTTGTCACCCATAAAAGGTGTATTTTCTGTAGAACACTCACCACAATCGTGGAAAATATAGTTTGCAAAGATAGCTTATCAAGAGAGATTAACAACTTCAAGCATTCCATGCAAAAGATATAGCTTCAACTTTTTCATTGCACTTGTAAAACTAAGCTTTCTTATGCTGATTAGAAGACTCAGTGACATTCAACTTTTGTCACCTTCAAAAAAGCATTTCTTCTAGTATAATCACAAACACCGAGAAAAAAAATATAGTTTGCAATACTAGCACACGGAGAGTGAAATTAAAAATTTGTTGCATTCAAATTTTATTTATTGCAGAATGCATCCACTAATGCCCAAAAACTTGGACTCTCCTAGCATATGTTGGGCTCATCCTATACAGAAAAAGAAGATAGGTTTGTAGGAGGAAAACAAAAAACCACACCTAAACACCAAAGAGGAGGGGGGAGACAAAAACTTAATAAAATTGAATATTATGACTCAATCTTCAGATTTTGATTATTTTATTTCATTAAATATTTAACAATGCATGTTTTCATGCACTCCAAAAATTTGAGGTCATTGCAAGCTATCTTATGTTAGGCTCATATGCAATCAACCATCACATTATTCACAACATCCTTTGACAAAATGATCTAATTCAAGAAATATTTAATACATGGAGTCTTAAAAGTTATTAGGTGCACCTATATACCCATCTTAAATCTAAGATTTGACATAAAGCACAACAAATGACTAATTTAAGATTGCTAAAATAAATTATGAATTTAGAATGATCTGACATTAGAATATCAAAACCTAATGGGATAGGATTTATCATCTCAAAGACTTAAGAGGTTGTTTGGTATCCTTTTTTAGGCAAAATTTAAGCAAGATTTAGCTTTAATAATGTTGAAAAGATTTTTGGGAACTTCAATCATATTGTTTCCTTTTACTAGTTAAATATATAAATTGTTAAATTTGTCACATGAAAGCTAATAAATATAAAGTGTTATCTTTCTTAGAAATCCCAAGTCCTACAAGAAATAGCCAAACACTTTATAAGTGATTAATAAGATTTGAGAGTTTTCATCTCAAACAATTTTGATATTTTCATCCTCACAAGATTTACTATGGGGTTGTTTGGCTACAATGGGGTTTAACTCAAATAGGATTTAGTAAATCTTGTTAGTAACGTTTTGAAAAACGACGACAATAAAGTAAAAAATGGAATGAGAAAAAATTGCAAGCAAAAAAACAAACACCAGAGCGACACACAGATTTACGTGGTTCGACAAATTTGCCTACGTCCAAGGAGCTGCAGAGGATTTTATTACTCCGAAGAATTACACCGTCGAGCACCTCGACGTTTACAAGAAAATCTCTATTTTCTTCTCTCCCTTCCTCTCTTTCTCTCTTGGAGGACTTGGCTTGGCCTTTGCTTGGTTCTTGCTTGACTATTGCTTGGCTCTTGCTTGGCACTCTTTCTCTAAGCCGAAAGAGGCTATTTATAGAAATCAAGAGAGTGGTAGGTGGGAGGTAGGTGAGCGGCAGGTGGGATGTGATAGGTGAGTGGTAGGTGGGATTCTTAATTAGGAAACTAATTAAATCAATGTGGATCGGGTTTCCACATTACCCGACAATTCTCCCACTAGCAAGCTAGGACACCGATCGCATCACCTACTTGCTGCATCACCTCAATGGTCGTCATCATCTACTATCTCGTACCGACCTTTTCCTCAAACATGATATCCTCCACCTCTGCAACTCAAGCTCTGTCTTCATGCCGGAAGACTAATTAAGTCAAGCACAACTTCAGCTTCTCATGAGTAACACCCTCAGTTGATATATCACCGTCGACATAGCCTTCATACTACCAAGCTCTTTCACTGGGTTACTCTTGCATCTTCTTACAACTCTCATCGCATGAGCACTATTCACGCCTCGATGAAAGCTCTTTTCAATGAGTCCAGTCCTCTACTACTTCTTCGTCGTCAGTCGCAGTCTTCAGCCGATACACTCGCACTCGTTGTCTGATGCCTTCTTCCTGGTGGAAGTTCTGTCCGCTCCCAAGTATGATTTCCGACAGGAATCATCTCCTCCTTCGTGGCTAGCCTCACACTGCTCGAATTTTCATCTTGCAAGATTTCTTCATAGACTTTGTGGTTGTCCACCATTTGTCTATCATGAGGTCGCGGTTTACTGCCTGGGCGCTCTGCCACTTTTCAAGAAATTGACCTTCTTCTATTTCTTCATAATGCACCTCTGACGCATGTTTCCAAGTCTACAATGCCGCAGAACTCTCGTGCTCTCTCGTAATCGTAGTAACAATGATGTTGAAAGCAAACCAATGGTTATATATATAGTGTCGATTTTCTTACCTCACGTAGATCTTAATGCTCCTTTTGAGTAACCAGTTTAGGTGCTTTATCCGAGAACACTACTCGAATGACCAGATTTCGTTGAGCTACCCAACGTAAATGAGGTTTTTCTTTAACTCGATAACGTGTCCGACCTTTTCTGAAAGTCCATTCGCTCTTGTTAGGGAGTCTGATATCAATGTTTCCCATCCACACCACGTCCAGAGCTTTTCCATCAGCCAGATGTACCTTCCCAAAGTCGCCTGCAACATAAATTCGCATCAACTCCCGGTGGGAAGATGTATGGAAGGAAGCCCCTGAATCCAATATCCAGTCATCAACAGAACTGTGAACTGTCAGCAATAACGCATCATGTATTTCTTCAGTTACAACGTTAGCGCCATCATTCTCCTTCTTCTTAGGATTCCTGTAGTTTCTTTTTATGTGGCCAACCTTGCCACAATTTCAGCAAGTTGCTTGCTGAAAAGACTTTGATTTTGATCTTCCTCTGTTTGGGCTTCTGTCTTGTGATCTCCCTCTGGAATCAACAATCAGTGCCGAACTCGAACTCGAGGTCTTGCCAGAATCTTTCCTGCGCGCCTCTTCAACCAAAATCAAATCACGAATATCATCATATTTTAGTTTAGATTTACTCCGTGAGCTAGCTAATCGCCATCCTCGTGGCTTCCCAGCTATTTGACAATGAAGCCAACAATATCAACGCATGTATCTCATTATTAAAATCAATTTCGATAGACGACAATTGATTTGTAATAGTATTGAAATCATTCAGTGTTGAAGCAAGACACACCTTCTGCCATCTTCAAGTTGAATAACTTTTTCATTAAGTGCACCTTGTTATTCGCTGATGGCTTTTCATACATACCTGATAAAGCTGCCATGAAATCTGCAGTAGTCTTTTCTTTGATGACGTGGGCAATCGATCTCGATAGGGTTAATCGTATAACCCCCAAAACCTGTCGATCCAACAGATTTTATTCCTCTTCATCCATCTTTTCCGGTCATTTTCCCAGTAACGGAAGATAAAGTTTCTTTCTATAGAGATACTCCTCTATCTGCATCCTCCAGTAAGCAAAATCTTTGTCATTGAATTTCTCAATCCCCGATGTCATCACTTCGTCTCCTACAATTGTTCTTCCAGATTTGAACCCAAAACTTTGATACCAGTTGTTGTGAAAAAAGACGACAATAAAGTGAAAAATAGAACTAGAAAAAATTGCACGCAGAAAAACAAACACTAGAGCGACACATAGATTTACGTGGCTCGGCAAATTTGCCTACGTCCACGGAGCTGTGGAGGATTTTATTACTCCGAGGAATTACACCGTCGACCGCCTCAACGTTTATAAGAAAATCTCTATTTTATTCTCTCCATTCTTCTCTTTCTCTCTTGGAGGACTTGGATTGGCCCTTACTTGGTCCTTGCTTAGCTCTTGCTTGGCTTTTGTTTGGTTCTTGCTTGGCACTCTTTTTCTAAGCTTAAAGAGGCTATTTATAGAAATTAAAAGAGTGGTAGGTGGGAGGTAGGTGAGCGGTAGGTGAGTGGTAGGTGGAAGGGAAGGTGACCGGTAGGTGGGTTCTTAAGTAGGAAGCTAATTAAATCAATGTGGACCGGGTCTCTAGATTACCCAACAAGTAAAAGTAAATCTTGAGGGTGCTAAATCTAAAAATATGTAATCCCGATAAGTTTTGGTAAATCGAATCGTTAAAATTTAAATGGTAGTTTAATTTGATTAAAATTTAAGACAAAAAGAAATATCTGGCCCAAATTAAGTAAAATAAACATCATTTAGCATATAAATTGTTATTAAAATACAAAATAAACTACAACATCCACTTCAAAAAGATTTGTAGCAAATTGGCTTCTCATTTATACTCGTCAACGAGGAATTGACCAACGTAGAGAAATCCAAAATTTAACTCAATTTTACAAAAGACATTGTAATTTTGTGTACTATTTGTAAAATATTGTAGCTTATTAAGGCATCAAAATCAAAAGACTCAAAGGAATTTGTTTAATTCGAGATTTGCAACATGTTTGGTATACATTTTTGTTGTAAGATTAAAATTATGAGATTGTAGATGACTGAAATGACTAATAAGTAGGAATTAATTGATTAATTTTGTACTATGTAATATATATCAAAATTTCTATATCTTTATTATCTAAAACTTGGAAAATTTCAAGTGAAAATACACACTAAGAAAATGATGAATTATTTTGACTAAAAATATGCAATAAATTTATTGCATATTTTTTAGCTCTTTCACACTTTAAGAACACATAAAAAAAATGTTGGGAACAAAATTACAAAAAATTTTTGGCTCATTTACAAACACACCATATGATTTTTATGTACTTACACATCTCACACCTAAACATTAATATTTATAACACACATAGAACTCAAATCACTAGTATGATAACAAAAATAGCACTTTTAACGCACTTTAAAAGTGAAATAAATACATCTTTTCATGCATAGGCATAAAACACGAAAGTGTTATACATGTGCATTTGAAAGTTTAAATGTGAGATATATAAACACATGAGAAGTTTGTGTTCCATATGTAAATTTCCCAAAAAATTATTAAAAAAACTCTTCTTATTTTCTAACCCTTTCACTCATCGACTACTTCACTTTCATGACTTATTCTCTCTAGCGCTGGAGACAACTTCCGTCCTCATTGACAAAAGCACGTCTACTAGTAACGTCGATGTAAATGTCCTTTTTCAGCAGCACCTTCATCATCATTCTTCCATTTTGACTTTGGTTAAATTTCCCTTCCACCGTCGTTTACTACCCAGAAATCAACCTCTTAGCTCTTGATCTCAAGTCCCTCAATTCATCTAGTTCCTCCCCTCATGTTATGTAAATTAAATAAATCCTAATCCCAAGATCTACCAAATCAAGGTATTAAAGCAAGAGAAATGGGATTAAAAGAAAATTAGTAATATTTAGGTAGCTCGAAAAATTTTTTGGCAAAATAAAGCCATAATCCTAGTTAAACCTTAATTAAATCCTGTAGCCAAATAGCCCAAAAATCTAAATTTTCAGACTTTGCTAAATCCTATTTGTAGCTAAATAGCTCTTAAGATATTTTGTATCTTTCCCAAATCTTCCAAACTCAAGCAAACAAGCAAGGATTTGGCTTGGTTTAAAAATTAGGCATGCAATCTACTAAATTTCACTAGAAAAAGAAATCAATTCCAAATTTACTAAATCCTAACTGCAACCAAACAGGCCCTTAGGGTTTTGCTTTATGGCTTTCCATGGTACCGTGGGTTAATCTCTCTACAAAGTATTTGGAGTGTAGGACATAATCCATTAATATATGTGGCCAGTCTACTTATCAGTTACATAGTGCCTTTCTATAGATTGAAAGGGGGGCATTATGTACAGTTCAATAGATGGTAAAACCATCCATATTTCTGGTTGTGCAAAATTAGCAAATCAAAAAACAAACCATTAAACATATCTATCGGGGATAAACTGCTAGATTAACATAACTTTTAGAACACACCTGCCTGCCGCTTCTCCGTTGTTGTGCCGCTGCGCTGCAGGATCTCCAGGTCGACGCGGCCCAGCGACTTAAGACCGAGGGTAAGTCCAGACATGATACCTGCGAAAAGAACTAGAACACACAATTTTCCCGCGTTCGCGAACCACAAAGGAGAACCGAACGGGATATCCTCTTCGCTGGCAGTAGCCCCGCCACTGCCGCCGCCGGTAGCTGCTGCCGCCACAACCATCCTTGCCACCGCCAGAGAACGCCTTACACCTCTCTCTCTCTCTCTCTCTCTCTCTCTCTCTCTCTCCCCCAGAAAACTTCCAGTGTCATGTCGTGGGAAGTTAGGAGAGGTGACAATGGTGAAGGCGGGCAGACCATTACAGGGTCATATTTCATATTTTATTGTTTAGCACACATTTCCCAGTCATGGAGCACCTCAAGCCTAATTCTTACATTTATAAGGTTAAAAAATTTCATGTCAGCAAAAATATCATTTTTAATTCTATCATTGTCACATAGGGGAAATTATTTGGTCCAGATCGCGTATGCAGAATTGCGTCCGGATACCAATTAGTGAACGCCACATGGAAAAATGGGTCCCACAGTGCAAAATAATAAAAAACGCGGCTTTTACTTCCGACCCGGCCCGCCTAAGTGTTAAAAAAGCGCTATTTTGACATTTTTGATTCCCGCCAATTTGGAAATGCGTATTTTGTCTCCATTAGCTTTATATTTTTTTGACATTTCTTTGTTTGCATTAGCTTAAGATTTTGGGCCTCATAAATTGGATTTATGGCATCCGACGCATTCCTGTTAGATGATGCGAAAGAACCATTACCCCCATTTTAGGGTTTGGGCTATCTGAGAGGGTGTAGCTATGTCAACTAACTCAAGATGGATTTCGAAGATGAATCATGCGAGAAACCATGGCGTTTAGTAGGACAGAGTTTCGAGCAGCTGAGATGGATTGGTCTCTCGACGACATGGGTATGAAAGTAAGTTTAGCTCAGAATGTTTCCACTATCTCAAAGCCATTGTTATTTTTTACGTATTTTGTATGGTGATGCAGTGAAGTTCCATGTACTCTCATCATGCTGGTTTTATTGAACTCGTATTGTGTTTTAAACTCTTTCCTTTTGTTGGTGATTATTCTCATGATATTTTGTTCACGTAATTTATGAAGCAGTGGCATTGTTTTTGGTTGTCTAGGATTTAGGGTTTTTTCGTGGTATTATTTAGCAAATTTATTCTGGTCGTATTGCGGTGTAATTGTCCGTAATTTATGAAGAAGTGGCAGTGCTGGTGTTTTCAGGTGTTATTGTTGCGGTATAGAACGTTGTTAAAGCAGTGTTATTGCTGTATTTTTTTGGTGTTATTGTGATGTTATTTTGTATTTTTCTGGATTTATTGTGGCGTTATTGTGGTGTTATTTCGGATTTACTCTGGTCGTATTACTGTGTTATTGTCATTAATTTACCAGTGAGTGACATTGCTGGTGTTTTCAGTTGTTATTGTGGTGGTTTTTGAATGTTGTTATTGCTGGTGTTATTTTCTGTTTTTTCATTGCTGTGTTAGTACAATGTGTTTGCTTTGGTGTTTCATCTTTTTTTTAAAAAAAAGTTCTGTTTTATGCAGCACTATACTTTTTCCCGCGGGGGATGTCTCGCGACTATATTGGTATCAAAGTGAGTTTAGCTGCTCAGAATGTTGTCAATATTGTAAAATCATTATTATTTTCTTACGTATATTGTGTTGTGATGCAGTGAAGCATATTGGAAGCTAAATTTAGATTTCTTATTTGAAGAAGAAGTAAAAACCATTACACTTAATGAAATATATCATTATCAAAAGTTGTTGAGAGGTATGTACCATAAGTAAACTAATAAATCAAAATATTTGTAAAAGTTGCATTCCTTAATTGTTATTTTAATTTTGAGAGGGCATTAATTTTTTTCTTTTTAATGTTGTAGATGATTTTAAACTATTTGATGGAGACATATTGGGATTTTGGGAGAACGATGATGTATCATTAACAAAAGTGAATAATAAAGAAGAAAAAAAATATAAATGAAGCGGCCAAAAAGCTAAACGTTGGTGTTACACTTCAAAAGAAAAGATGTCGGGAGCTGAACATAGGACGTTGGCCTTATAGAAAATAAGGAACATGGAAACACGGATCCTAAACATCAAAGTTCTCGTGTGATTGGATCTTGATGTTTTGGATCCGTGTTTCCATGTTCCTTATTTTTTATAAGGCCAACGTCCTATGTTCAGCTCCCGACATCTTTTCTTTAGAAGTGTAACACCAACGTTTAGCTTTTTGGCCGCTTCATCTATATTTTTTTTCATCTATATTATTCACTTTTGTTAATGATGCATCATCATTC
Source organism: Papilionanthe hookeriana x Papilionanthe teres (assembly GCA_022702705.1). Lineage (NCBI taxonomy): Eukaryota > Viridiplantae > Streptophyta > Magnoliopsida > Asparagales > Orchidaceae > Papilionanthe > Papilionanthe hookeriana x Papilionanthe teres. The sequence goes on from CM040421.1 coordinate 180,454,113, forward strand.
TCCCAAAATCCCAATATTTCTTCATCAAATACTTCATAATCATATACAACATTAAAAAGAAAAAAAATTAATGACCTCTCAAAATTTAAACAACAATTAAGGAATTCAACTTTTACAAATATTTTTATTTACTAGTTTACTTATGGTACATACCTCTCAATAACTTTTGATAATGATATATTTCATTAGGTGTAATGGTTTTTACTTCTTCTTCAAATAAGAAATCTAACTTTACGTCTTATGATTCATGAGGACTTTTTCAGCATGTAAAGTGATTCTGACAATGACTTGAAAGAGTCCTTCAATAAACTTAAATCATATAATGTATTGTGCAAGTATTAGTGTAGTATTCTTGTATTAATTTAGTATTCGGTGGATAGTGTAACTGAAGTGTATAATGTAAAATCATTCATGTATTAGTGTACTATTCTGTGGATAATATAATGCATTGCTTTATTAGTGTAGTATTATTTGTGAATTATCCAAGCATTAAAGTTGTATTATTCTTCTATTAGCGTATTATTATCCACGGTATTATTTGAATATTCGCTCAGATATTATTGCTTTAAAATATAACCCTACTGAAATTATACTTGGTTGTGTTAAGATACCGTGTGGATTTAGGTTTATGCAGAAAAATCTTGTATTGTTGAGGTTATATTCTTGAATTATTACCGTTGTATTCTACATCACGCTATTAAATTCCTCCGCCGGTCATATTGGAATATTTCGCTGGTCATTCCAGTCACACCGCAGAATTGGAGGAGTCTACATAATACAACAATAAAACCATCTTAATAATGCTGCAATCCAACTGATAAAATCTCCAGTCTAGGGGGTCGGAGTTATAATAGTATCCACCGTATTATTTGAATATTTGCTCAGGTATTATTGCTTTAAAATACAACCTTACTGAAATTATAATTGGTTGTGTTAAGATACCGTGTGGATTTAGGTTTATGACAGAAAACTATTGTATTATTGAGGTTATATTCTTGAATTATTACCGTTGTATTCTACATCACGCTATTAAATCCCTCCGCCGGTCGTATTGGAATATTCTGACCCAAAGCTAAATATATGCGTACTAAAAAATTCAATCCCCGGCAACGGCTTCAAAAACTTGACCCGCAATCCATTGATGACAAATGTAATAATCAATGCTTTCAAATATAGATAAAAAATAGCATCTAGTGTATATAAATATAATTTTATCGTAAATATTTTATACACTAGGGGTACTACGCAAGTATACGTATCGTATCAAATAATATAGGGCTTTGAAACAAAGACCCCAGTATCGATCCCACAAGGAGTGAGTTATGGATCTTTAAATATTTTAATTTTATTTCTAGTATTTCTTTTATAGTTATAAATTTGATATTTTTATTTTACTAGATGCAATAATAAAGCGAGTAATGAAATGATTGATGTAAATAGCAATAAGAAAACAACTTTCTTCCTTTCAATTAATCCAAGATTTTCTAAGATAATGATAATATTCGTGGAGAATATAAATTAATGGTATTGTGCCAAATAGAAGCATTCATATTCTTTACCCTTTGATCCGAGTGTAAAGAACATTGGCTAGCTTATAGATCGAGTCCGGATGTATTGTTAGTAGAATGGGTTAATCTAGGCTCACATTACTAGATGTCCAAGGGTGGCTATGGTCGGCCCTACTAGTGACCCTTTCCTTCTCTATAAACCAAATCACAAGAATTTAGTCTGTCACTCTAAAAACTGATCAATTCTACGCCCATTATATAATATCTTCCTATTTATTTGCACTTCACCTTGAATAACCAGCACAAGACCTTCGACTACCCAAGGATTCATGTGATATCTACTAGTTAAGAATTCATCTCCTTCTAGGTATCGAAACTCTTCAACAGATTTTAACAATTTAAATGGCCAATTTAAATAGTAAATTAAGATCCAGTATTAATATCATCACAATGTTCTAAAATATAAATAGTTTTTAATTCTCCAACGAATTTTATATTATCTTATTTATCTTTTCATAATTGAAAGGAGAAAGTAAACTAACTACTCAGAACACATTGGATTTAAACAATAAAATATGATAATGAAACTTTGAATAAAATTACAAATACTTATCTCAAGTGTCTCTCCTACTGAACCTCTGAATTCTTCTGACTCCAAAGCAAATAAACTTCAAAAGCACTAACTCTTTAAACTCTCGATACAAACTCTAAATAAAATAACTAACTAATTATGAAGGATAGTAAAATGTGGCCCTAAAGTATCTCTCTAATCCTCTCTCTAGATGGAACTCTAGATAGGGGGGCTAAGTTGGGTGTTTTTCTCTGAAGGAGCAGCCTTCTATTTATAGGCCTCAAGGGCTGCCTCAAGGCACCTCTTCAAAATGTGTCCACATTCAATGAATCTTCTAAAAGGTGTGTCCGGCGCCTAGGCACTGGAATCACCTAGGCACCGGACTTTGCGTCCAGTTCTTCACACGTCTTCACTTTGGATCGTACCTCTTTGCGATTAAAACCGTTTCCAAGCGTCCAAATACATTGTATCACATGTCCTATAAACCAGGAACAACTGCCAGTCTTCTAGAAGGTCTAATAACCACTAACACCGTCAAAATAACCATCCAAAAGTCATCAAAAATCTTGACAGATCCCGTATCGACCTGGGGCTTAGGCATCGGATTCTGGCGCCTAGGTGCCAGACAAATAATTTTGACAATTTTGTATTTTGGCTCCATTTTTGCTCCTTTTTGCTCCTTTTTCACTTTTTTTCCTTCTTGAACATTTTTCCATCACCTATATCCAAAAACACAAAAATACCTTTCATTAATATCCTTAAAAATTTGATAAAAATCAAGGCATAAAAATGGGTATTTTTTCATGGATCAAAACCCCCAAACTTAAACGTTACTTGTCCTTAAGTAACCCTTTTTACTATATAAAATGTATAACTTTTGGAATGAAAGATAAATATTTAAGACTCCTTGTAATTTTTTATCTTATAAAGGCTTTAGTAAATCATTAACTAAATTTCACTAACTAAGTTTAATTTTAAGAATTTAAAGAATATTCAACTACTAAATCATATGACTTCAAAAATTTTTCCTTCATTTCAAAAATAATAGAAGTTTATTATATTAAGATCACATAGATTATTTACAAGAAAAAGATTTTCATGAAAAATCTTTCCTAAATAAAAATTTATGCATAAAATTTAAGTAAAGTATGTAACTAGTTTTCTTCATATAAGATAATTCAAGTGAAGCCAATTTTTTATTAGGCATATCCTCAAGCTTCTCCTCTTTTTTTTTTTCACAGTGAGGATTACTGTATTTGGATAGCCTATTAATGATTATGAACTTCACTATCCTTTACTTATATTTTCCAACTTTTACATTTTCACTTAATTATTATAACATGAATAGAATTTCAAAAAGACTTTCAATCTTTTATTTTTCAAGTTATAATTTTTTATTTTTTAATACTTCTAAAATTCAATTATTTCTATTATGAATAGAAAAATTTCTTAATCTTATTCTTCTTTAAGTTAAATAATTCTATTCTTAAAATCAATCAAAATTATTAAAATTTTGGTTAAGTCCACTAAATTATCTATAATTTCAAAAATTTAAGTGATCTTAAATAGATTCTTCATTCCTTTTGTTATGTTAATTTTTTTAGAAAATATTAGTTTATTAAGGACAAATAAAATTTAAATTTGCATGTATTTTCCCTTCCCCTAAACTTAAGTTTTGGTATATCATGAAAAAAAAATTAAAGTATGAGAGAAAGAAATGTATAATTTAAAAAGGAATTTTTATAAGTGTGTAAAAACAGTCTAAAAAGAAAAATTTACTTCTACACATGCTTTTTATGAATATTACTGAAGTAACGAAGCATATAAAAGTAAGCAGGCTCATTTTTTTTATATCAGTAACTGAATTAAATGACTATACTACTCCTAGTAAAAGAAATAGAACAACATTACTAACTATTTAAGAATACTAAACAGTAGGTTGAAACATTAATTCATTCAAATTTCAGTCTTCGACAAAATACACTAAATATCTAAAACAGTCTCAACATCAAACAATCCACACAAAGTTTCATAAATAAATCTACACTAACAAACAACAAACAACAAACAACAAACAATACTTAGCAAACAAGAAATAAACTAACAACAGACTCAGCACATCTCAGAGGTAAATCAGGCTACTAATCACTATCTGTAGCCTCGTCATCATCATCACCAAAAGAAAACTCCACATCCTTAGGATCAACATATGGTAAAATCTAGGACAGGTGGGAAACTGAATATCATGCTCACCCTTCAAGAATCTAACAAAAGACTCTGAGTACTCAGCATCATACTCACTCTTCCTCTGGGTGTAATCAGATAGGTGATCAATTTTCTTATCCATAGTATCAACTCTGCAGTGAGTTAGAAATAAGTCATTCTGCTGCTCCAGAAATTGATCATGCATCGATTCCCAAAAACTAGACGTTGGCTCAGCAGTAGAAGTAGGAGGTCTAGAAGTAAAAGCTCTACCTGGTGTAGGTGCAGAAGTAGAAGGGGCTGTAGATCTCTTCCCACGAAGACGATCATAGATACTAACACTCTCCTGCCCAATTGGCTTGGTAGACTTCAGCTTCTCCTCGAAATATCGACGGTGACTCCATTGTTCACACATAAAGTATAAATCGGAGATGGGAATCCTATTCCTACGGAAATACTTGGATCTAGCGAGTAGACTCCACGAATCATAAATAATACCGCGGACATCTATCGGCTTCCTCTCCTGAATGCAGTAGTTTAAGATAGCTCGATCTCTAATCACTTCACTCAGGTGGTTGGAAGGTATAAGTCTTGCAGAAATAAAGTAATGCCATGCCTTTGAAATACCATTTAACTTAGAAGATTTAAAATTTACCCTTTTATCATTCCGGATCTTCCAAGCTCCAGTGACGTCAGTCAAATAAGCAATAATCAACTCAAGATCTCCCTCAGATGGAGATAATCCAGAATAGTAGCACTCGATGGTAGGTGGCAGTCCATAAAAAACATTGATCCTTTCCTGTGTAAATCCTACTCCAACACCTCTGATGAAGACTTCGTAGTCTTCCGCATCCAAAAAATTAGCATAAAATTCTCGCACGACTGGAATAACAGCAACAGCAGTGAAATAACAGAATTGTTGCCAGTTGTGCGCAAAGATCGTGTTCTCGATCATTTCACCGGGATTGTAAAAGCTTCGCTCTGAGATAAATTTCCTAGACGTTGAAAATTTGTGATATCGAAAATGCGCTGCCGCAGTCGCGAACTTGCTACTGTCAAAATTTTCTCGCGCCTTTCCTTGCTTAGATTTCGGAGCCATCTAAACGTGAAAGAAAACACAAATAAATTAAGGAATCAAAAGATTTAAACTCTTTTTAAGCTTAAGAAACTTAAAATGAGTTTAGAAATTCATGGAGAAACATTAAAAACTGAAATTTTTCTCAAAATTTCAGTTTTTAGCCAAAAATAGAAAAAAAAATGGTGAAAATAAAAAATAAATGGATTACAGTGTAGATCTGACCTTAAGATGAAGAATCCAAGTGATTTCGGGCTCAAAATCTTGATGTTTTGACCTCAAAATGGATTTAGAAGGCGGGTTTTCACAATAAAAGAGGAAGGGGATGAAGCTTAGGTGTCAAAAATGGCTAATGGGGGTTTAAATGGTGATTTTTGGGTAAGCAGGCTGAACCGGCGCCTAGGCTCCGAATTCTGGCGCCTAGGCGCCAGACTCGCCTTTCAAATAAATCACTTTAAAAATTTTATTTTCCACCAAAACTCATACTTTAAACTTCTAATTACTCATATAAGAGTATTGCTTCAGTTTCCAACTTCCAACATATTTTCCAAAATTTTTGAAAATTAAAAATTAAATCCACCAATTAAACACAAGTTTAAATCAAAATCTTCTAATTCCATTCATGATTTTCAATTTCGGGCTCAATACAATTCAGATAAGTATTATAACATGATTCAAGTTCTAACAACAATCAAACAACACACATTTGAAAGCAAATACAACACACATTGAACATGAAAGCAAACACACAAACAAACACAATCGATTCACTAAATCGATACAACGACACACTAGATAAATTACAATCTCACAACATCACTATCTAATTCCCATTATCTTCACAATAAAAACTATTCAACCCACTTGGAAAGAATGCTAACGCCCTCAGAAAATTCGTAGCCGTTTTCTCATCGATCCAATTGTTCTTCGCATACATCTCCACTTGAGCATCTTGATAAGCCGCTAGATGATCAAATTGAAGTTTCGTCTGCCATTCCAGATGTTCAATTTGATGATACATCTCATGAAGGCGATCTCCAATGTTTTAAATTCTGCTTCAAACTTATCTAGAAGACTAGAAATTTTCTCCAAACTTACAGCGATGAAACCATTGAAGTAGGGTTGAGAATCCTTTGTGACCTTGTCTCTAGCCTCTTCTCCAAGATTTCTCCTCTCCATTTCTTCAAAAATTCTCTCTAATCTCTCAAGAATGGAGTGTATGGGTCGAAATAATAATTGCATAGGGATTGGGGACGAGATAGGGTAATTTATAAGAGAAAATCGTGTGAAAAACTAAAGATTTTTGGTTTATACACGATCCTGTAACTGTGGCGCTTAGGCACCAAATCTGGCGCCTAGGCGTCGGACCCATTGACACATAGTTTACTCTGGTGCCTAGGCGCCAAATCTGGTGCCTAGGCGCCGGAACCATGTTCGACTCCGTTTCGCCTAACGTCAAATTTCAAAGTTTCATTCTCCAAAATAGGTAAATTAGAATGGTAAGATCAATATAGACTCAGGAAAACAAATTATAAGCAATCATAATGATGGTTAACTTGATCTCCTTTTTACTCATATATGAAATAGAGTGATCCAAAGTCCAAACTTTATATACTTCGAGATAATTTTTAGCTTAAGTCAATAAAGACTTATTAGCTTCAAATTTTCTAAAGTAATATAAAATTAAACAAGACAGAGGCATAACCTTACATTAAAAATATAAAAACACACAAAACAACTAATAACTATGGGTTGCCTCCCACAAAGCGCTTGGTTTAACGTCGTCAGCCGACCTAATTAAGTTTTTAATCAGGTAGACTCAACTCATAAGCCTCTTTATAAATCTTTTTAATATCTCCCAAATAAGGCTTCAGTCTTAATCCATTAACTTTAAATATTTTTCCCGTTTGGAATCTTTAATATCCACAGCTCCATAATGGTATACTTTTTCAATTTTATACGGTCATATCCATTTTGATCATGATTTTCCAGGAAAAAGTCTTAAATGAGTATTAAATAATAATACTTCTTGTCCATGCTCAAATATTTTTCTTGAAATCTTTTTATCATGTAATATTTTCATTTTCTCTTTATAAATTCTTGCATTTTCATAAGATTCATTTCTTATTTCATCCATCTCATTTAATTGCAATAATCGTTTTTCTCCTGCAGTATCCAAATCAAAATTAAACTCCTTTATTGCCCAATAAGCTTTATGTTCAAGTTCAACATGTAAGTGAAAATATTTACCATAAACTAACCAGTAAGGTGACATTCTGATTGGTGTCTTATAAGATATTTCATAAGCCCATAATGCAGAATCAAGTCTATCAACCCAACCAGTTCTTTTAGGATTAACAATCTTCTCTAAAATTCTTTTAATTTCTTTGTTTGATACTTCAGCTATTCCACTTGTTTATGGGTGATATGCAGTTGCAATTCTGTGTTTGATTCCAAAATTTTCCAATAATGATTGAATTCTTATATTTCTAAAATGACTTTCACCTTTTGTGATAATTACCTTAGGCATTCCAAATCTTGAAAAAATCATCTTTTTTAAAAAATTTGAAACACTTTTTGAATTACAGCTAGGTAAAGCTACAGCTTCAATCCACTTTGAAACGTAATCAACCACTAATAAATTATAAATTTTTCCAGATGATGGTACAAATGGTCCCATAAAGTCTAAACCCCATATATCGAAAATTTCAACTTCCAATATATAGTTTAAAGGCATTTCATCTTCTTGGATATATTTCCCATACTTTGACATCGATCACATGTTTTCACATAATGTCTCACATCTTTAAATAAGGTAGGCCAATAAAATCTTGAATTTAAAATTTTAAATTCAGTTTTATCTACTCCAAAGTGTCCTCCAAATTCGGAATCATGACATTTTTGAATAATAGCATAAGTTTCTTCATATGGTATGCATCTATGAATTACAGAATCTCTTCCTAATTTAAATAAATGAGGATCTTCCCAAATATAAAGTTTAGCATCATTTTTAAATTTCTTAATAAATTTGTTATCCAATCCATAAGGTAAAATATTGCTAACTAAATAGTTAACTATATCTGAATACCAAGGTGTTTTGCGTCCTTGAATAACATACAAATGTTCATCAGGAAATTTCTCATTTATATTTTCTTCGGTAATAACATCATTCTTAATTCTAGATAAATGATCGAGCAATTTGGTTGTCCATTCCTTTTCTATCCACTATTTGAAAATCAAATTCTTGTAGAAGTAAAACCCATCTTATCGATCCAGGTTTAGCATCTTTTTTCAACATTAAATATTTAATAGTGGAATGATCGAGTATGAACTATACATTTGGTACCAAGAAGATAAGGTCTAAATTTATCAAAGGCATATACTATAGCTAAAAGCTCTTTCTCGGTAGTAGTGTAATTTCTTTGAGTTTCAGTAAGAGTTTTACTAGCATAATATATAACTTTAAAAATTTTCTCATATTTTTGTCCCACTACAGCTCCAATTACAAAATCACTTGCATCACACATTAATTCAAAAAATTTATTCCAATTAGGTGCAATAATTATAGGTGCAGTTATTAATTTTTCTTTTAAAATATTGAAAGCATTAACACAGTCTTCATTAAATTCAAATTTAGCTTCTTTTTCCAATAAATGACAAAGAGGTTTAGCAATTTTAGAAAAATCCTTTATATATCTTCTATAAAATCCAGCATGACCCAGAAAACTTCTCACATCAGTAACAATAGTAAGGGGTTGCAGTTCAACAATAATTTTCACTTTTTCTTGATCAACTTCCATCCCTTTTTGTGAAACTTATGACCAAGTACAATGCCTTATGTGACCATAAATTGACATTTTTCCCAGTTAAGAACTGAATTTGTTTCTTCACATCTTTTCAGAACTTTGGAAATATTTTCCAAACAAGACTCAAAAGAAGTTCCAAAAACTGAAAAATCGTCCATGAATACTTCAATTCCTTTGTCAATCAAATCACAAAATATTGACATCATACATCTTTGAAAAGTAGTAGGTGCATTACATAAACCAAAAGGCATTCTTCTAAAGGCAAATGTTCCATAAGGACTTGTAAATGTTGTTTTCTCTTGGTCCTGAGGAGCGATAAGTAATTGATGATAATCAGAATATCCATCCAGAAAATAGAAATATGAGTGTCCAGCTAATTTATCAAGCATTTGATCCAAGAAAGCTAAAGGAAAATGATCATTTCTAGTGGCGTCATTTAACTTCCGATAATCAATACAAATTCACCATCTAGTAACTTGTCTTGTAGGAATTAGTTCATTTTTATCATTGACAGTGACAGTTACTCCTCCTTTCTTCGGAACACAATGAATATGACTTATCCATTGGCTATCCGAAATAGGATAAATAATTTCAGCATCTAACCATTTTATAATTTCTTTTTTAACAACCTCTTTCATGATAGGATTTAATCTTCTTTGCGGTTCAATAGTAGGTTTAAAATTTTCTTCCATTAAAATTCTATGCATACAAATGGAAGGACTCATTCCTCTTATATCAGCAATAGTACAACCAAAAGATTTCTTATAATTCTTTAACACTCATATTAATTTTCTTCTTGATCTAAACTTAGCTCAGAAGAAATAATAACAGGTAAAGTTAATGAATTTCCAAGAAATGCATACTTTAAATGTGAAGGTAACATTTTTAATTCCAGTTCAGGGGCTTTTTTAATTTAGGGTAAAAGTATATCATTTTGAGTTATGTCTAAAGTTTCCCAATTATCTTTAATATAATGAGTTTCTTTAAGTAATTCTTCTTCTTTTAGTTCTTCATTTTCATCAGTTAAAAATTAAATTTCTTCTTCATGAATGATTTTACATTTTTCTTGATAGTGTTTTTCAATTATAAAATCAAAAATATCCATTCGATAGCATTTTTCTTTGGCGGGGTACTTCATCGATTTAAGAACATTGAATTTAATCTCTTGATTATTAACTTGTATAGTTAATTCTCCTTTTTGCACATCAATCATAGCTCATTCGGTAGCTAGAAAAGGTCCCCCTAAAATAATTGGTATTTCTTTATTTTCTTCCATATCAAGTACAATGAAATCCACAGGGAAGATAAATTTATCTACTTTAACAAGTACATCCTCTATAACTCCTTTAGGGTAAGTGATAGATTTATCAACTAACTGAAGGGTTATAGTGGTGGGAGTAATCTCTACTAAATTCAACCTTCGATAAATAGAAAATGACATGATATTAATACTTGCTCCTAAATCACATAAAGCTTTTCCACAAAATTTTTCTCCAATAGCACAAGGTATAATAAAACTTCCAGGATCTTTAAGTTTCTGAGGTAATTTATTTTGAATTATTGCACTACATTCTTCACTTAATGCAACAGTTTTAAAAGCTTCAAATTTTTGTTTCTTACTTAATATATCCTTCATAAATTTTGCATAAGTTGGCATCTATTCCAAAGCTTCAGCAAAAGGTATGTTTATAGTAAGTTTCTTAAAAATTTCAAAGAACTTAGGAATTTGATGATCAAGCTTGTGTTGTTTTAATCTTTGAGGAAAAGGTGGTGGTGGTTTTTCAACTTCCACATTAATAGAGATATTAGTTTGATCTTGATTAGGAGAAGGAGTTTCTTTAGGTTTTTCAATCTCTTCAACATCAATCTCTTTTTCAATTTCATTCTGCATTCTTTCTTTTAATTCCTTTCCACTTCTAAGTTGTACAGCTTTAACATGTTCATGTTCTTTTCCAGTTTCTTTTGGATTAATTTCAACATTACTAGGAAGTGTTCCTGGAGGTCTGTAATTAATTAAATTAGCGATTTGTCCCATTGATTCTCAATATTACGAATAGTAGTATTTTGATTTTGTAATTGATCACTCATTTGTAAAATTAATTCTTCTATTGATAACTTTTTTTGATGATTATAAAATCCAGGTGGTTTATAATTTGAATTTACTTGATTATTCCAATTTCCAGTTGGATGGGATTGATTATTACACCATTGTTGTTCTTGAATATTCCAGTTAAAATTAGGGTGATTTTTCCATCCAGGATTATAATAATTTGAATACGGGTTATTTTTACTATCAATAGCTTGTAAAGTTTCAATAGTTTGAGAATCATCAATAGTAGATGAGTTGTTATGTGATATGTTGATGGCAAAATTATCTAATTTCTTAGATATTGCAGCTACTTGTGAAGCTAAGATAGAAAAGGCTTCGTTATCTTGAATACTTGACATTATTTTAGGATTAATCCTTTCAGAAGGCCATTGAAAATTATTGTTAGCCATTTCTTTAATTAAAGTATAAGCATCTTCAAATGATTTAGACATTAAAGAACCTCCAGTAGCAACATCAATAATTGATTTTAATGATATAATTAAACCATTATAAAATGTTTGAATAATTAACCAATCACGTAAAGCATGATGAGGATATTTTCTTAATAATTTTTTAAATCTTTCCCAAGTTTCATAATTTGTCTCCCCGTCAAATTGACTAAATGAAGTAATATCATTTCTTAATTTAGCAGTTTTAGAAGGAGGAAAATATTTAGCAAGGAATTTTTGTGCCATTTCAGCCCATGTTTTAATAGAACCTGTTGCTAATGAGTTCAACCACATCTTTGCTTTATCTCTTAAAGAAAAAGGAAAGAGTCTAAGTTTTATATCATCATAAAAAACATTGTTATATTTAAAGGTAGCACAAAGTTCTAAAAAACTACAAGGTGTAAATTTGGATCCTCATTTGTTGTTCCTCCAAATTGATAATTTTAAACCATTTGAATGGTGGATGGTTTAAGCTCAAAAGAATTAGCATCTACAGTAGGTATTTGAATACTATTATGAAGTTCATCAACTGTAGGGTTAGCATAATCCCTTACTGGTTTGTAAACATTTTGTTCATTAATTTCAATTGGATTTTGTAAATTGTTATGCAAATTAGCCATCTCTTGAATTTTTTGAGTTTTTTTTTTCCTTTTTTAATTCTTTTAATAGTTCTTTGTAATTCAGAATCTAAAGGTAATAATCCTTCAGATCCAGCACTACTCATAAAAAGTAAATTAACACGAAATAAAATCTTTACTTAATATATATATATATATATTGTATTTTATATTTTTGACAATAAAAGAAAATGAATAAAATAAAAATATTTAAAATCTAAAAATTTGCCTCTGCTCCTCCCCGTGCAACGGCGCCAAAATCATGACCCAATGCTAAATATATGCGTACTAAAAAATTCAATCCCCGGCAACGGCTTCAAAAACTTGACCCGCAATTCGTTGATGACAAATGTAATAATCAATACTTTTAAATATAGATAATAATAGCGTCTAGTGTATATAAATATAATTTTATCATAAATATTTTACACACTAGGGGTACTACGCAAGTATACGTATCGTATCAAGTAATATAGGGCTTTGAAACAAAGACCTCAGTATCGATCCCACGAGAAGTGAGTTATGGATTTTTAAATATTTTAATTTTATTTCTAGTATTTCTTTTATAGTTATAAATTTTATATTTTTAATTTACTAGATGCAATAATAAAGAAATAATGAAATGATTGATGTAAATAACAATAAGAAAACAACTTTCTTCCTTTCAATTAATCAAAGATTTTCTAAGATAATGATAATATTCGTGGAGAATATAAATTAATGGTATTGTGCCAAATAGAAGCATTCATATTCTTTACCCTTTGATCCAGGTGTAAAGAACATTGGCTAGCCTATAGATCAGGTCCGAATGTACTGTTAGTAGAATGGGTTAATCTAGGCTCACACTACAAGATGTCCAAGGGTGGCTATGGTCGGCTCTACTAGTGACCCTTTCCTTCCCTATAAACCAAATCACAAGAATTTAGTCTGTCACTCTAAAAACTTATCAATTCTACGCCCATTATATAATATCTTCCTATTTATTTGCACTTCACCTTGAAAAACCCACACAAGGCCTTCGACTACCCAAGGATTCATGTGATATCTACTAGTTAAGAATTCATCTCCTTCTAGGTATCAAAACTCTTCAACAGATTTTAACAATTTAAATGGCCAATTTAAATAGTAAATTAAGATCCGGTATTAATATCATCACAATGTTTTAAAATATAAATAGTTTTTAATTCTCTAACGAATTTTATATTATCTTATTTATCTTTTCATAATTTAAAGGAGAAAGTAAACTAACTACTCAGAACACATTGGATTTAAACAACAAAACATGATAATGAAACTTTGAATAAAATTACAAATACTTATCTCAAGTGTCTCTCCTACTGAACCTCTGAATTCTTCTGACTCCAAAGCAAATAAACTTCAAAAGCACAAACTCTTTAAACTCTCCATACAAACTCTAAATAAAATAACTAACTAATTTATGAAGGATAGTAAAATGTGGCCCTAAAGTATCTCTCTAATCCTCTCTCTAGATGAAACTCTAGATAGGGGGGCTAAGTTGGGCATTTTTCTCTAAAGGTGTAGCCTCCTATTTATAGATCTCAAGGGTTGCCTCAAGGCACCTCTTCAAAATGTGTCCACATTCAATGAATCTTCTAGAAGGTGTGTCTGGCGCCTAGGCACCGGACTCTGCATCCAGTTCTTTGCACCTCTTCACTTTGGATCGCACCTCTTCATGATTAAAACCATTTCCAAGCGTCCAAATACATTGTATCACATGTCCTATAAACCAGGAACAACTGCCAGTCTTCTAGAAGGTCCAATAACCGCTAACACTATCAAAAAATAACCGTCTAAAAGTTATCAAAAATCTTGACAGATCCCGTATCGACCTGGCGCCTAGGCGCCGGATTCTGGCCCCTAGGCGCCAATACTTTTGACAATTTTGCATTTTGGCTCCATTTTAGCTCCTTTTTGCTCCTTTTTGCTCATTTTTAATTTTTTTTATTCTTAAACATTTTCCATCACCTATATCCAAAAATACAAAAATACCTTTCATTAAAGCATAATATCCTTAAAAATTTGATAAAAATTAAGGCATAAAAATGGGTATTTTTTTCATAAATCATATTATGCGGGTCATTCCAGTCACACTGCTGAATTGGAGGAGTCTACATAAAACACCAATAAAACGATCTTAATAATGTTGTAGTACAACTGATAAAATCTCCGGTCTAGGGGGTCGGAGTTATTATAGTATCCATGGTATTATTTAAATATTCGCTCTGGTATTATTGTGTAAATATACAACCTTACTGAAATTATACTTGGTTGTGTTAAGATATTGTGTAGATTTAGGTTTATGACAGAAAACTCTTTTATTGTTGAGGTTATATTCTTGAATTATTTTCGTTGTATTCTACATCTTACGCTATTAAATCCCTGCGCCGGTCGTATTGGAATATTCCACGGCTCATTCCAGCCACACCATGGAATTGGAGGAGTCTACAGAATACAACCATAAAATGATCTTAATAATTCTACAAAATATTCTGTTGGTCGTATTGAAATATTCTGCGGTATTATAGTATCCGTGGTATTATTGGAGTGTTATTGGAGTGTTATTGTTGTATTGGTGTTATTATTCATATGTTTAGAGGCTACATGTAAATGATATGGGACCCATCCCAACTCCCCGCAGGGGAATTTTAACCGTAAAAAATGCTAAAATGAAAGGATACTTCAAATAATAGACCAGAAGAAAGTTGACACGATGCGCCACCACTCCCATCATTTGCATAAAGTTTTTAGGGTTTTGAGTTTCATATCGCAGAGGTGAACTACATTCTCCATTTCCAGTAGCTTACAGACATGGAATTCGAGCCCAGACAGATGGAAACCCAACAAATGCCAGTAGTGGCAGTGGATATGGAGGTGCTGCTGGATATGGAAACCGAGAATCTTGAAAGGGAACTACCTTCGGGAAAGGTCACTGAACCGAATAAGAAGAAGAAATAGAATGAAAACAAGAAGGTCACAGGGAAGACTTCGTCGAGGTGATAATTTTACTTTCGTGGTCGTATTTTTATTTTCAAAGTAAACCCTAAGTTGACCAAACTAAGACCCTAATAATGCGAAATAAAAACCAGAATACTACCAAAATAAAAGTTTCACAGTGCCAAATGAAAACTTAAAAAACACTTAGCATTACACTCTCAATAATATCAAAATAATACCAAAATATAACATAAATAATACCCGTGCGGAACATAAACAATACCTTAGTATTCCTCTTTTAGTACTGCCCAAAGCTTAAATAATACCTAATTAAAGCTTAAATAATACCAGCATATAAAGAAAGTTTTACAACTTTCAGATATATATACTACATTACATTGTTTTTTTATATAGGTTTCTTAACCCGAGGTCCATGAGCTGTAGATGTGATACACCTAAAATATATAGTATTTTTATGCACATTTTTATACCTATTTTTAATGATATTGCACTTTAGTGGAAGGTATTTTGTGTTGTTCTTGCAGGTATGATGAAAATGGATGGTCATGATGAAATGAGCAAAATTAGATCAAATTTGGAGCAAAAAAATAAAAATCAAAATTTTGGCACTGGCGGCTAAGCTCCACTGGGCCAGTGCTTAGCCCCCACAGTTAAAAATCAAAATTTAAAGGAATTTGACACCAATTTCAAAGGAGATGGGATGCAACTCTTGGTGGTAACTTCCATAACTTCCTTGGGATGGTAAGTTTGAATGAAGGGGTGCATTCTTTGGTAGATACATTGAATCTGGACACATTTTGAAGAGACACCAAGGCACCTTTTGGATTAATTTTTAAAGAGAGTCTTAGTAAAGACTAAGTGCTCTTCCACTTGCATTTTGAAAAGAGTTTTTACAGTATTTTACTTTTATTTTGTGAGAGTTTTTATTAAGAGTAGGAGTAGAGAGTAAAAATAGAAAAGGGTCGGAGTGAAGTCTTCTTCTTCCCACTTCTTTTCTTTCTTTTAGTTTAGTTTCTATTGAAGTCTGAAGTTTATTCTGAGTCATCGGAGTTGGGAGATCTGCTCTGAGGAGTAGTTTAGTGAAGAGTTAAAGTTTTAGAGGAACTTCCTGAGTCTTGTGGAGAGAATTTTCAGATAAGTGTTTACTTTTGTTCTTACATTTAGTTTTTTTAATTAATACTTATTTTTGTTTGTTTTTTTTCTTATGGTTTTTAATTTCAAATCGTTGTATTTTTGTATTTTCTCAATGCATTCTGAGAAGTTTAATTTATCTTTTCTTTCTTAATGGAGAAGTAATTAGTTTACGGAGAATTGTTGTGGAAAGTATAAGTGTTTAAAGTTGGAAGAAGTTGTGAATATTGATTCTGAAAACTTTGTTTACATCTTAATTTGTCCTGTTAAGTTGTAGAATTTCTTGAGAATATGTAAGATCCAATGCGGTATTGTCTCATAAAAGTTAGTAAGAATCACATGCAATTATATGGGTGAGATTGTTGTCCATATAAGTGAATGTAATATTAGAAGATATTTTTATGGAAGGGAGTAAAATTAGAGGATTTTAGAGTGACGAGCTAAAACCCCTAATTTGGTTTGAAGTTTTGAGTTTTGTTATGAGAAGTTAGCCCCCAGTTGATGGGAATCGAGGGAACTCTAGAGTGAGAGACTGGTATCTTCCCTGCCTAACCTTGTTCAAAATGATAAAAATTTCAAATTAACCTATGTTCTTTATAGAACCAAGTAAGGGTAAAGAACACATTTGCTTCTATCTGTCACAACAAATTTAAATACTTCCACAACAATACTTTAATAATTATTACTACTTCATAAAGGAAAGAAAAAGATATTCTAGTTAATAATATTTTACATATAGTGTTATTAGTTATTATAATTTTAATTTCTTGCTTAACATTTTATTAAGAAAATTTCAAAAGACAAATCAACTTTCAAAACTTTTCAAAATCAAGACATACTTTCAAAAGCCATTAAAAAAAAGTAAAAAGATAATTTTTTGATTCCTTTAAAGATTTTCATACTTTCCCTGTGGGTTCGATATCTCGGGGCTTAATCAGAAAGTCCTATATTACTTGATAAACGATATGTATACTTGCATAGTATCCACATTTTAAAATCATAATTTTCACATCATAATTGTATGTATATGTCGGCATTATTTTTAGGTTGGTGTATTTTATTTTGAAAAGGGGGTCGCCTAACAGAAACTCGTCGGAGAATTTTATATTTTAAATTTAATTTATATATATATATATATATATATATATAATTTAGAAAGTAGCATTTGATTTTGAAAATAATTTTTAAGTTTGAAAATCTTAAGATATGAAATCAAACTGATCTCACATCCCGAATAGTTTACATAAACAAGCACCGCACCACAAACCGTGTATCTACCCCGAAGAATAGACACATTGATTGGTAATGGGGCTCGATTAAGTAAACTAGAAAGGTTTGTGACATCTGTTTTGTCTGTGAACCAATTTTATAAGCTGACAAGTTCCTCTGCTTAATATAAATGAATTAAGCAGGGTTTATATTACCTGTGTTCTTAAAATTTCCTATAAGGGCAAGCCCTTATAGTTAATTACATCTTAAGTGACGGGGATCACCTAAGAAAACTCTCGATAATAATCAGTAGTTCTGCTCTCAAGAATTTCAAAGTTTAAGTTTTCAAAGGATTAAATTTTGGAATTTCAATAGGGAATGGATCAAATTTGGAACATTTTGTTTTGGGAATTCAAAGGAAGAAAGGTAGGAGAAATCATAGATTCGAAGTGAACTTCTATAATTTCTTAACTATCCTATTGTTTGGCTTGGATTTAGGAAAGCCCTAATGTTTATTTAGTATTTTGATCTTGCCAATTTTAATTAATTAGGACTTATATTCGTATGATGTGATCACACAAATAGCATCAAAGGTATGAGGGTTTATGTCATATCGGATGACTACCTCGGAATCCTAAGACCGGTTAGGGCTTAATTTGCAATGCGAATGCCTAACAGAAGATTGAGGATTTATGTTGCACTAGGCAAACTACCTCAAAGTCCTATGGTTTGGTTATTTAATTCTAAGAAAGTTTTGCTGAAGTAGATCCGAGTTTTGCTGATGACGATGTTCGTGCTGCCCACCATGCTTCGAGCTCCTTGTTGTTGCAGAGGTTTAGTTATAGAAGTCATAAATCAGGAGATGAGAAAACTATTTTGGTTTAGAGAAAATATTAATTTCCAAGTGTTTTTTTGTCGGCATTATTTTTAGGTTGGTGTATTTTATTTTGAAAAGGGGATCGCCTAACAGAAATTGTCGGCGAATTTTATATTTTAAATTTTAAATTTAATTTAAATATATATAATTTGGAAAGTAGCATTTGATTTTGAAAATAATTTTAAGTTTGAAAATCTTAAGATATGAAATCAAACTGATCTCACATCCCGAATAGTTTACATAAACGAGCACTGCATCACAAACCATGTATCTACCCCGAAGAATAGACACACTGATTGGTAATGGGGCTCGATTAAGTAAACTAGAAAGGTTTGTGACATCCGTTTGGTCTGCGAACAAATTTTATAAGCCGACAAGTTCCCCTGCTTAATGTAAATGAATTAAGCAGGGTTTATATTACCTGGGTTCTTAAAATTCCCTATAGGGGCAAGCCCCTACAGTTAATTACATCTTAAGTGACGGGAATCACCTAAGAAAACTCTCGATAATAATCAGTAGTTCTGTTCTCAAGAATTTCAAAGTTTAAGTTTTCAAAGGATTGAATTTTGGAATTTCAATAGGGAATGGATCAAATTCGGAACATTTTGTTTTGGGAGTTCAAAGGAGGAAAAGTAGGAGAAATCACAGATTCGAAGCGAACTCCGACAATTTCCCGACTATCCTATTGTTTGGATTGAATTTAGGAAAGTCCTAATATTTATTTAATGTTTTGATCTTGCCAATTTTAATTAATTAGGACTTATATTCGTATGATGTGATCACAGAAATAGCCTCGAAGGTATGAGGGTTTATGTCATATCGGATGACTACCTTGGAATCCTAAGACCGGTTAGGGCTTAATTTGCAATGCAAATGCCTAACAGAAGATTGAGGATTTATGTTGCACTAGGAAAACTACCTCAAAGTCCTATGGTTTGGTTATTTAATTCAAAGAAAGTTTTGTTGAAGTAGATCCGAGTTTTGCCGATGACGATGGTCGTGCTTGCCCACCATGCTCCGAGCTCCTTGTTGTTGCGAGGTTTAGTTATAGAAGTCATAAATCGGGAGATGAGAAAAGTGTTTTGGTTTAGAGAAAATCTTAATTTCCAAGTGTTTTTTATATTTTATTTAAAACAAATCTTAAAGTTGATTATAACAACACCGGTTAAGATCCCACTGTTCCATCCTTCGAGCATCGTTATTTTTATCGGATTCACTTAGTCCGGATGAATTTGCTAAACTCAACTAAATGAGTTCCACACTTTCATTTAGACCGTGGGAAATCCCATTAGCAACACGTAGGTTACATCATCCGGGGTATTCCCGATCATCCAACAAGACGTTTTAATTTAGTTATAATTGTAGTTTTGTGTTCTATTTGTGATTAAATTTTGAGTTGTTTTATATTTTGAAATGTTGTGGCGGTGAATTTTATCTTGCAATGACTTTTAATTTAGTTTTGGTTTCGGTTTTAGGGACTACCCTAAAGGTGTGGGTTTTCATGCAACAGTTGTTTATCATGCAAGAAAAGTAAGTGCGATGCGATTAAATAAATTGCAAGAAGGTAAATTGCAATAAAATAAAAGCGTACCTGGAGGGTCTTCCCATCATCCCAAGCTGCACTTAAAACATAATTTGAATATTTAAGCAAGTTCCTAGGTAAATCTAAGGGAAGGGTTATGGTTTTCTACCAAGTTCCTAATCCTATAGCTAGTCATTTCCTATGACGTCTAGGTTCTTGTGTTTTGGTTTGAGGACGATTTTCTTCATCGAAGAACAATTAAATTCAATTGTTCTTATAAACATCCTATCATATTGAGGAAGTGCTTAAGACGAGTCTTAAACATCTTTTCAATACTCGCTAGGATTGTTTTAAGTCCAAATGGATCTAATCAATCGAGTGAAGTAATCGTCCGAGGTTTAGTTAAGTTTTGTTGTTATCTTACTCGGTGAACTAGGACATTTGAATATCCTATGAGTGAAGTATTACTTCATTTAACATTCTGTTTAGGAGTTATGATAACAAAAGCTTTCGAGGGCAAATTGATGTTCAAATGGTTTGTGACTTAATTTCAGTTAACGGGTTTAAATTTGGAATAATGTTTAAGTTGCTTTACATTTATTTTTTAAATTCTTTATGTCTTAGGTGATGTTATTTTTAATTTAATTTAACTTTAATTTAATTTAATTTAGTTTAGTTTTAATTTTAATTTAATTTAATTTTATATGCTTTAATTTAATTTAATTTAATTAATTTAGTTTAATTTGATTTAATTTAATATGTTTTAATTTAATTTAATTTAATTTAATTTAATTTAATTTAATTTAATTTGATTTAATTCAATTTAATTTAATTTGTTTTAATTTAATTTTATTTAATTCAATTTAATTTAAATTTTAATTTAATTTTATTTTAATTTAATTGAATTGAAATTTTAAAAGGGTTTAATCTAAATAATTTAACTTTAATTTAATTTAATGATTAATTCTTTTAGCATTTTAAATCTTAAACTTGGATTATCATTTTAATTAGGAATTAAATATTATGGAGATGATTAATTTAGGGATTCTTAAATTAAAGAACAAATCTCTTCCTAATAATATCCCTATTTTAATAATTCCAATTTTATTATTCTTCCAAATTTAATCAATTATTTAATTAAGGTTTATTTCAATTATTCTCAAATTGTTTGGTAAGTTTCTACTCTTTAATTATTTAAATTTCAATCATCCAAATCAGATTAGGATCAAATATTTTACTCTTCAATTTTATTAAGCCTAAAGTTTTAATTAAAAATTAAAATTTTGAATTACCATTTTGCCCCTTCAAGCTTAATAATTTCATAACTCACTAAATTGAGCTTAAATGAACTTGAAATTTTTATGTGACTTCACTCATATGTCAATAAAGACATGAGAGGAGAAAATGTGATTTTTCTGTATTTAATTCATTTATGTAAGTATTTTTGGTGGAAAATAAAGATTTTTAAGGAAAATTTAATAATATGACCAAGGGAAAGTTTCTGTCCTTAAGAAAATTATGAGACATTCCTAATGGCCAGAGGACCACTTGGACTAATTTTGGTGATTTTTTGAATTATATTATTTTTATTATAATTATTTTAAGTTTTGGAGTATTAATTAATTTAAAAATAAAATAAAGGTTGAAAAATGAATTTTATATTTTTCAAAAATCCCTCTGATATCAAGGAAATCAGAGAATCAATCTTCACAATTTTCTGATTTTTCTTTGATTTATTAGAATTATTTTAGTGGAAATGCTAAAAAAATACATTTTTTTAATTTTAAAATTACCTTAGGGCTTTAAAATTTAATATCTCATCAAATAGACCTAAGAAAAATATGGGGTTTGTTCCTAAGTGATTATAATTTAAAATGTGACATTTTGGTGAATTTTATTATTTTTGTGATTTTTATTATTTTTTAATTATTAAAAATATTAAAATAATACAAAAAATCAACTTTTTTAGAAAATTGAAATTTTAATTTTCTTAAATTCCCCTAATATCAAAGAGGCTCCAAAACCAATTTGGTGAATTTTTGAAAAGTATTTTGAAAGTTATGAATTTTTAAAGTTTAAATTGGCTGAATGGCTTGATCAACCCATTTAGTAGGGCTAACCAAGTCCAATTGACTTCAAATTTTTATGGTGGGTTTCTCTGATCCTAAAGGTCAGTGGGGAATTGATTTTAATTTAATTTGATGCATGATTAGCTCTAATTAATTAAGGACCTATTTTGGGTGTTTAGGCCAATTAGGGTTATTCCAAGTGAATTAATTCAAAACCTATTTTTCCTAGGGTCCTCTGGTCATAAGAAACATCACCAAATTTTTCTAGAATTTATTTCACAACATGCTAATTATTGGAATTAAAATACTCAAAACAGTAACATGAATTTGAAAAATCAATAACTTCTCATAGGAATGGTCTCTGACTTTAGAAAATTCAGGGAATGTTCCCAAATTTAGAGGCTTCAAATGCCCTATGGTCTCATGCCATGGTGAATTTCCTATATGCATGGAGAATTAAAACAATGCAGACAGTAAATAAATTATTAAAAATAAAATACTTGATGAAATTAAATGATTTCTTTTCCACATTATTCTCCTCTGTTCACCGAGCAAGAGGGTATTTTTATTTTATTTTTCTGATTTTTCTACACAAAGTTATGCATTTTTGAAGTTTAGGGAATTAAATAAATAAGAAAATACCCTAATTTTCTATTTAAGTGACGCGGCGCCAGCTCAACCTCCGCAGCTCCGAACACACACGCGTCGCCTTCTGATTCGGCGTCGCCATCCAACTCAGTGCTCCGGGGCCCGTTGTATCGTTCCGTCTCCTCATCCGGCGCGATCCTGGCCGTCCGTCCGCGCGTGTATGGAATGAACGGCATCCGTTCATCATCCCCAAGCATCCTCACCCGAGAGCCATCCACACTAAAACCCTAAGAACTTACTCATTTCTCAACGAATTTTCGTATTCTTGTGCTCTATGGATTCGTCTTGAAGGGACGAATACATCTATACGGTGATCATGCATTGAAATTAAGGCATTTGAAATGGAGAATCTCCAGAAGCTCAGGATAAAGAGGTAGCTCATACCTTTGCTCAGAGAAGTGTGGCTTCAATCTGAGGGTTGTGTCACCTTTGATTGGGTCCAAGCAAGCTCCAGATGAAGTCTCCTGGTCTAGTGAATCGCCTAGGTATGATTTCGACCAAGCCCGATCACAAAGCTTGGAGTCTGGAACAGATGGGTGGCCTGGAGAGGGGGCTTTTGCTGGTGGACTCCTTCCCTTGGTCTGGTGAAGGTGTAGGACCAATCAATTTGAGGATTGATCCACCGTGGAGAGGTGTCCTGGTTTTGGGTGGAATTTTGGTCGAGAAATTGGGCTCGTTGGTGGGGATTAGGGCAAATTGTCACCTGGGGATCAAGCTCGCTCTAAGTATGGAGAGTGTTCTGGAGCAATTTTGGCGGTGGTTTCGGTAAGGTCCGGTTCGGCACCTCTCTTGGCCGAGAGGGGGTGGTGTTTAAATAGGAGAGGGTGGAGGGCCTCCCGGGGGAGTTAGGGCTTGGGATCGAGTTGCTCTTGGCAAGAGAAGAACAAGCTGCAATGGCCAGCTGGGGATGGGGCGGCTCGGCAGGTGAGAATTCCAAGTTTGGGCTCACATGTGAGCTCTCGGCCCGGTGGTTTCCGGCGGGCTGTGGTGGGCGGCCGGCCGGGTCGGTCACTTGTTGTCATCGGGAGGGTCGGGGGTTGGCAATGGTGCAAGCGATGGAGAGTGGCCATGTGTAGAAAGCTTGATTCAAAATGGAATGGGGAAGGGGCTCTTTTAGGCTCAATTTGGTCATCCTATGGGTTTGGGTTAGGTGCACCTTTCCAAGCTCTAATTTGGGCTGAGGGAGGTCAGGTGAGTCAGCTAGATTAGTAGGGAGAAGTCATTATCCAAGCATGTTTAAGTTTAAACATAGTTTAGGGGAAGCATGAAAAGGTTTAATCACCTTTAAGAGAATCCTTAAAGAGGCTCCTCCTCTTGCCATTTATGGGATGATCACATGTCAAACTTCTCATGGCTTTACATGGGGCTTGAGGATGGCTTCATGGCTTTATTTGGGCTTGGGTATGGCTTAGTCAATTTCATGAAAATGGAATTTGGAAATTTTGGTAATTTAGGGGTGATTTGATGGGATTTGGCATATGGCTTGATTTGGAACCATTTGATGATTGATTTGAACTTAGGGAATGGCTTTGATTAAATGGATGGCAAATGGAAATGTCATGTGGGCTTTAGGGTAGATTTTGGGCTCTTTGAAATGGTTTTAGATGGGCTTTTAAAATGATTTATGGAAGTGGGTTTATTTTTATTTTAGGATGAGAATTTTGCAAAGGATTGGATCCAATAAGTGTTGAATTTAGTTTAGGAATGTTTCATGAATGATTTGGAATAAATTTGAAGTGTTTGGGCTAGGTTTGGGTTGGATTTGGACCTCTTTGGTGAATGGGCCAATGTAGGTCAAAGTGGGCTAACTTGGGCCAATGTTGGGCTAGGGTTGAAATTGATGTAAAATAAATGTTGGGAAATGTTTATGGGAGTGTTTCAAAGAGGTTTTGGCTTTGGTTGGGTTTTGATTTTGGGGTTTGGGCTTATTTGGGTTAGGTTTGGGTTTAGGTCAAAATTGGGCCTTTTAGCTTTGGGTTGAATTTGAGTGGGGTTTGGGTCTAAATTTTGGGCAAATAATGTTAGTGTTTTTGTTTGTGGGGATGTTAGGGAAGGTTTAGAAAAGATTTGGGGTTAATTGGAGTTGAATTTGGTTAGTTTGGGTTAGGTTTGGGTCATGGGTCCAAATTGGGCTTTAAGGCCAAAAGTGAAATTGGATTCAAATGTCAAACAAATTGGACTTAGATTTGGCCTAGATTGGTGTTGGGAATGTTGAATTGAAGTTTAGAATTGAATTGGACCAGAATTTGGGTCAATTGGGTAGGTTTGGCTTGACATTGGGTTCACTTAGGGTTAAAATGGGTCAAATTGGGGGTTTTGACAAAAGTGGGGTAAATTTACAAAATGGGCCCATGATGTAGTTAAACAAAATGAAATTGGGAATATTTGGGATTTTCTGGAATTTTCTGGGAATTTTCTAATTTTTTTGGATTTTTGGGTCAAGAGGGGTATTTTGGATATTTGGAGGGTATTGGGAGGTATTTTTGGAATTTTTGGTATTTTTGGGTATGGATGATCAATTTGAGTAATGTGGGAATGTTTGGAATTAGTTTTGAGGAATTTTGGGTAATTTAGGTGATTTTGCAAATTTTGGATAGTTTCAAGGGCTTTGGGTAGGTTAGGCACGTCCCGGGGGTTCAAAATTGAAAATTTGGAAAATTGAAGATTGTGTAAATGTAAGTGGAATAAAATCATTTTGGTTGAACCATGAAGCCATATCAAGCCCACATGATCCATGAAGGGACTCATTTGAGGCATCTACTATGTTGTTCCTAACCCTCTTAGCCGAGGGCTTAGGGGTTAAGGACCATCCATGTGAATCACCTTCATGAGTCAGGAGGTTAAGTTAGGTATGGGTGTGTTTTTTTAGGATGTGTGTGAAAGTGTAGTGTATAGGTGTAGTGTGAATGTAAGTCAGCCCTTCACCGCACCGAGCCACCTGAGGCGGTCTCCAAGGCCAAAGAGTCCTATAGGAACTCATCCTTTAAACTTCCACATTTGATTTCGACCCTCTAGGTGATTAGGGGTCTACGATCGAGTTTGTGGAGTTTGCAGGGAGTTAAGAAGTGGTTTGAATTTCTAAGTGGTGAGTCCCAATTCTAATCCTCTAAGATAGTCAAAGGAAAAGCCTAATGCTATATCCTAAGTACTAAAGAGAAGAAGAGAAGACCTCATCAAAAATGAGGTCAACATTTTTATATTTTATTTAAAACAAATCTTAAAGTTGATTATAACAACACCGGTTAAGATCCCACGGTTCCATCCTTCCGGCATCGTTATTTTTATCGGATTCACTTAGTCCAGATGAATTTGCTAAACTCAACTAAATGAGTTCCACACTTTCATTTAGACCGTGGGAAATCCCGTTAGCAACACGTAGGTTACATCATCCGAGGTATTCCCGATCATCCAATAAGACGTTTTAATTTAGTTGTAATTGTAGTTTTGTGTTTTGTTTGTGATTAAATTTTGAGTTGTTTTATATTTTGAAATGTTGTGGCGGTGAATTTTATCTTGCAATGACTTTTAATTTAGTTTTGGTTTCAGTTTTATGGGCTACCCTAAAGGTGTGGGTTTTCATGCAACAGTTGTTTATCATGCAAGAAAAGTAAAGTGCATTTGCAATAAAGTAAATTGCAAGAAAGTAAATTGCAATAAAATAAAAGCGTACTCGGAGGGTCTTCCCGTCATCCCGAGTCGCACTTAAACACAATTTAGAATATTTAGGCATTTAAAGCAAGTTCCTAGGTAAAGCTAAGGGAAGGGTTATGGTTTTCTACCAAGTTCCTAATCCTATAGCTAGTCATTTCCTATGACGTATAGGTTCTTGTGTTTTGGTTTGAGGACGATTTTCTTCATCAAAGAACAATTAAGTTCAATTGTTCTTATAAATATCCTATCATATTGAGGAAGTGCTTAAGAAGAATCTTAAACATCTTTTCAATATTGCTTAGAATTGTTTTAAGTCCAAATGAATTTAATTATACAAATGAATTAATCGTCCGAGAATTCAAGTTTTGTTATCTTGCTCAGTGAACTAGGACATTTGAATATCCTATAAGTGAAGTAACACTTCATTTAACGTTCTGTTTAGGGGTTATGACAACAAAAGCTTTCGAGGGCAAATTGAAGTTCGAATGGTTTGTGATTTAATTTAATTTCAGTTAACGGGTTTAAATTTGGAATAGTGTTCAAGTTGCTTTATTTTGAATTTCCTTATGTCTTAGGTGATGCTATTTTTTAATTCAATTTAATTTTAACTTTAATTTAATTTAATTTGGTTTAGCTTCAATTTTAATTTAATTTATTTAATTTAAATTAATTTTAATTTTAACTTGATTTTATTTTTTTATTTTAATTTAATTTAATTTAATTTAATTTAATATGATTTAATTTAATTTAATTTAATTTAATTTAATTTAATTTAATTTAATATTTTTTAATTTAATTTAAATTTTAATTTGATTTTATTTTTAATTTTAATTTAATATTTTATCTTTTATGTTCTAAAGATGATTTAATTATAACTCGTTAAAGTATTAATTTAATTGAAATTTTAAAAGGGTTTAATTTAAATAATTTAACTTTAATTTAATTTAATGATTAAGTCTTTTAGCATTTTAAATCTTAAATTTGGATTATCATTTTAATTAGGAATTAAATATTATTGAGATGATTAATTTAGGGATTCTTAAATTAAAGAACAAATCTCTTCCTAATAATATCCCTATTTTAATAATTCCAATTTTATTATTCTTCCAAATTTAATCAATTATTTAATTAAGGTTTATTTCAATTATTTTTAAATTGTTTAATAGGTTTCTACCCTTATTATTCAAGTTTCAATCATCCAAATCAGATTAACATCAAATATTTTACTTTTTAATTTTATTAAACCTAAAGTTTTAATTAAGGGTTAAAATTTTAATTACCATTTTGCCCTTCAAGCTTAATATTTTAATTATTCACTAAATTGAGCTTAAATGAACTTGAAATTTTTATGTGGCTTCACTCATATGTCAATAAAGGCATTAGAGGAGAAAATGTGATTTTTCTATATTTAATTTATTTATGTAATTATTTTTGGTGGAAAATAGGGATTTCCAAGGAAAATTTAATAATATGACCAAGGGAAAGTTTCTATCCTTAAGAAAATTATGGGACATTCCTAATGACCAGAGGACCACTTGGACCAATTTTGGTGATTTTTTGAATTATATTATTTTTATTATAATTAGTTTAAGTTTTGGAGTATTAATTAATTTAAAAATAAAATAAAGATTGAAAAATGAATTTTATATTTTTCAAAAATCTCTCTGATATCAAGGAAATCAGAGAACCAATTTTCGTAATTTTCTGATTTTTCTTTGATTTATTAAAATTAATTTAGTGGAAATACTAAAAAATTATACATTCTTTAATTTTAAAATTACCTTAGGGCTTTAAAATTTAATATCTCATCATAGAGACCTAAGAAAAATATGGGATTTGTTCCTAAGTGATTAAAATTCAAAATTTGACATTTTGGTGAATTTTATTATTTTTGTGATTTTTATTATTTTTTAATTATTAAAATATTAAAATAATGCAAAAAATCAACTTTTTTAGAAAATTACAATTTTATTTTTCTTAAATTCCCCTAATATCAGAGAGGCTCCAAAACCAATTTGGTGAATTTTTGAAAAATATTTTGAAAGTTATGAATTTTTAAAGTTTAAAATGGCTAAATGGCTTAATTAACCGATTTAGTAAGGCTAACCAAGTCCAATTGACTTCAAATTTTTATGATGGATTCCTCTAATCCTAAAGGTCAGTGGAGAATTGATTTTAAGTCAATTTGATGTATGATTAGCTCTAATTAATTAGGGACCTATTTTGGGTGTTTAAGCCAATTAGGGTTATTCCAAGTGGATTAATTCAAAACCTATTTTTCCTAGAGTCCTCTGGTCATAAGAAACATCCTCAAATTTTCCTAGAATTTATTTCACAACATGCTAATTATTGGAATTAAAATACTCAAAACAGCAACATGAATTTGAAAAATCAATAACTTCTCATAGGGATGGCCTCTGATTTTGGAAAATTCAGGGAATGTTCCCAAATTCAAAAGCTTCAAAAGCCCTATGGTCTCATGCCATGGTGAATTTCCTATATGCATGGAGAATTAAAACAATGCAGAGAGTAAATAAATTATTAAAAATAAAATACTTGATGAAATTAAATGATTTCCTTTCCACATTATTCTCCTCTGTTCACTGAGCAAGAGGGTATTTTTATTTTATTTTTCTGATTTTTCTACACAAAGTTATGCATTTTTGAAGTTTAGGGAATTAAATAAATAAGAAAATCCCTATTTTTCTATTTATCCGAATCGGCGCCGCGTCAACCTTAGCATCTCCGAAGCGCCGCGTGGCGCTTTCTGATTCGACGCCGCCATCCGACTCAGCGCTCCAGGGCCCCGCTGTATCGTTCCGTCTCCTCATCCGGCGCGATCCTGGCCGTCCGTCCGCGCGTGTATTAAATGAACGGCATCCGTTCATCGTCCCCAAGCATCTTAACCCGAGAACCGTCCACACTAAATCCCTAATATCCCACTCAATACTTAACGGATTTTCGTGTTCTTGTGCTCTATGGATTCGTCTTAAAGAGACGAATACATCTATACGGTGATCATGCATTGAAATTAAGGCATTTGAAATGGAGAATCTCCGAAGCTCGGGATAAAGAGTTAGCTCATACCTTTGCTCGGAGAAGTGTGGCTTCAATCCGAGGGTTGCGTCACCTTCGATTGGGTCCAAGCAAGCTCCGGATGAACTCCCTTGGCCCGGTGAATTGTCCAGGTATGATTTCGACCAAGCCCAATCACAAAGCTTGGAGTCCGGAACGGATGGGTGGCTCGGAGAGGGGGCTTTTGCTGGTGGACTTCTTCCCTTGGTCTGGTGAAGGTGTAGGATCAATCAATTTTAGGATTGATCCACTGTGGAGAAGTGTCCTGGTTTTGGTGGAATTTTGGCTGAGAAATTGAGCTCTGTTGGTGGGGATTAGGGCAAATTGTCACTGGGGATCAACTGCTCTAAGTATGGAGAGTGGTCCGTAGCAATTTTGGCGGGGTTTCGATAAGGTTCGGTTCGGCACCTCCTCATGGCCGAGAGAGGTGGGGTTTAAATAGGAGAGGGCTGGAGGGCATCCCGGGGAAGTTAGGGCTTGGGATCACTGCTTAGAGTCAAGGGAAGAACAACCATGTTGGCCATCGGGCATGGGGAAACTCGACAAGGTGGAATTCCAAAGTTTGGCTCCTCCCGAGGTCTCGGCCATGGTGTTTTCCGCCGACCCGTGCAGTGGCCGACAGGCATGGGTCACCTTCGAGTCCGAGTGGGTCGGAGTTGGAGGTTTGTGCGATCAATTGGCCATGGACATGTGTAAAGGGTTTGGATTAAAATGATATGGGGTGAGGCTCATTTTGGGTCCAAATGGGTCAACCCACCATTTTGGGTTTGGTGCACCCTTCCAAGTTCGGTTTTGGGTGGGAGGATCATGTGAGTCAACCTACCAAAGGTAGTGAAGTCCACATCAAGGATTAGGTGGCAAAGTATGGTTTAGAGTGTATCATGTTTAAGGTAAAAAGGGCTTAAAAGAGGTTTAAGAAAGAGATCCCCTCTCTTGTCATTAATGGTTTGGTGAGGTGGAAAGTGGATTCCATGGCTCTCATGGCTCCTATGGGGCTCATGCATGGCTTCATGGCTTGTCTTTGGCTTGGGGAAAAGCTTGGTCAATTTCATGAAAATGGATTTTATAAATTTTGGTAATTTAGGGGTGATTTGATGGGATTTGGCATATGGCTTGATTTGGATTTATATTATCATGGGTTTAAAACTTAGGAGATGGTTTCATCCAATGGATGATGATATAGGGTTGTCATGTGGGCTTTGGGCCTTTGAAATTTAGTGAAAGTGGGCTTTTAAAGCGATTTATGGAAGTGGGTTTTTTTTTTATTTTAGGATGAGAATTTCGCAAAGGATTTGATCCAATAAGTGTTGAATTTAGTTTAGGAATGTTTCATGAATGATTTGGAATAAATTTGAAGTGTTTGGGCTAAGTTTGGGTTGGATTTGGACCTCTTTGGTGAATGGGCCAATGTAGGTCAAATTGGGCTAACTTGGGCCAATGTTGGGCTAGGGTTGAAATTGATGTAAAATAAATGTTTGGAAATGTTTATGGGAGTGTTTCAAAGAGGTTTTGGCTTTGGTTGGGTTTTGATTTTGGGGTTTGGGCTTATTTGGGTTAGGTTTGGGTTTAGGTCAAAATTGGGCCTTTTAGCTTTGGGTTGAATTTGAGTGGGGTTCGGGTCTAAATTTTGGGCAAATCATGTTAGTGTTTTGTTTGTGGGGATGCTAAGGAAGGTTTAGAAAAGATTTGGGGTTAATTGGAGTTGAATTGGGTTAGTTTGGGTTAGGTTTGGGTCATGGGTCCAAATTGGGCTTTAAGGCCAAAAGTGAAATTGGATTCAAATGTCAATCAAATTAGACTTGGATCTGGTCTAGATTGGTGTTGGGAATGTTAAATTGAAGTTTAGAATTGAATTGGACCAGAATTTGGGTCAATTGGGTAGGTTTGGCTTGACATTGGGTTCATTTTGGGTTAAAATGGGTCAAATTGGGGGTTTTGACAAAAGTAGGGTAAATTGACAAAATTGACCCATGGTGTAGTTGAACAAAATGAAATTGGGAATATTTGAGATTTTCTGGAATTTTCTGGGAATTTTCTGAATTTTTTGGATTTTTTGGTCAAGAGGGGTATTTTGGGTATTTGGAGGGTATTGGGAGGTATTCTTGGAATTTTTGATATTTTTGGCTATGGATGATCAACTTGATTGGTGAGAAAATGTTCAAGGTTAATTTTGGGGAATTTTGGGTGATTTGGAAATTTTGAAAAATTTGGGTAACTTCGAGGGCTTTGGGTAGAGTAGGCGGGTGTAGGGTCCCGGGGGTCAAAAATTGAAAATTTGCAAAATTGAAGATTGAGTAATTGTAAGTGGAATGAAATCATTTTGGTTGAGCCATGAAGCCATATCAAGCCCACATAAGCCATGAAGGGACTCATTTGAGGCATCCACTATGTTGTTCCTAACCCTCTTAGCCAAGGGCTTAGGGGTTAAGGACCATCTATGTGAATCACCTTTATGAGTCAGGAGGTCAAGTTAGGTATGGGTGTGTTTTTAGGATGTGTGTGAAAGTGTAGTGTATAGGTGTAGTGTGTGTGTAAGTCGACCCTTCACTGGACCAGGCCACCTGGGCGGTCCTAAGGCCAAAGAGTCCTATAGGAACTCATCCTTTAAACTTCCACATTTGATTTCAACCCTACAGGTGATTAGGGGTCTATAGTCAAGTTTGTGGAGTTTGCGGGGAGTTTAGAAGTGGTTTTAATTTCTAAGTGGTGGGTCCCAATTCTAATCCTCTAAGATAGTCAAAGGAAAAGCCTAAGGCTAGATCCTAAGTATCTAAAGAGAAGAAGAGAAGACCTCATCAAAAATGAGGTCAACAGTATAAATACCTCGAGGCCCAAGTTTTTAGCACCGTTAGGAATTTCCATATCATAATTGTATGTATAAATATCCAGTGGATCAAGATGTCGGCCATCCGTGGTGAGAGAAGTACTTGATCAGGTCAGGCCTGGAATATTCGATGATACTAGGAATGGCCTCAGATTAATGAATGTTGACCAGTTTTTTGCTCTACCTCCTTACCCTCAAGAGAATATCCTGACACTTTAAATTCTGCAATGTTGGCATTATGAGAAAATGCTATTCAAAATGGGAGGCAAAGAGCTAACTCCTGCCTGATGAAGTTGCACTGATGATCAGCATGCCAAACATAGGAGAAGTGCCTAAGTGGAAGCAACATCAACCGTCTTCTCTGAATTTTGTCAAGATGAAGGATAAACTTTTGGCCTTTTCAAGCGGGGACTCTTCAGAACCCTTTGATAAATTGTTCATAAAATAGTTGTTATCAAACTTTTTTTTCCTTCTAGTAATTTGAGTGTGCCAGCAGCACTCGAGACCTTTGGGGAGAACACACAAACCTTCTCCTCCTTTAACTAGCTCGCTGCTATCTGTGAATACCTGATATAGCAACTTAATGCAGTTGCTATCAAAATAAGGCGGAACTGTAACATTAGTTACAAAAATGGTTTTCTATTTTTGCTAACGGTTAGTATATCGCAGAGACCTCACAATTTCTTTATTGATATTGATCAAAGCTGACAATTACATATGTTTTACTCAGCTCTGGTTTTACAAGCACACTTCTTTGGTGACGCCTGCCGCTCCCGAGGCCAGACCGTGAATGTTGAGGTGGCCAAGAACCGTTGGCTGGAGCGTGTTGATCCATGAAAAAATACCTATTTTTATGCTTTGGTTTTTATTAAAATTCTAAGGATATTATGCTTTAATGAAAGGTATTTTTATGTTTTTGGATGCAGGTGATGTAAAAATGTTCAAAAAGAAAAAAAGGATGAAAAAGGATGAAAAGGGAGCAAAAATGGAGCCAAAATGCAAAATTGCCAAAATAATAGGTCTGGCGCCTAAGCGCCAAAATCCGGCGCCTAAGCACCAGCTCGATACCAGAGCAGTCACGATTTTGTAACTCCTTTAGGCGATTATTTTGACGGTGTGAGCGGTTATTTGACCTTCTAGAAGATTGACAGTTGTTCCTGGATTATAGGACATGTGATACATTGTATCTAGACGCTTGGAAACAGTTTGGATCACGAAGAGGTGTGATCCAAAGTGAAGAGGTGCGAAGAACTAGATGCGGAGTCAGGCGCCTAGGCGCCAGGCACAGTTTTTAGAAGATTCATTGAACTTGGACACATTTTGAAGAGATGCTTTAGGCAACCCTTGAAACCTATAAATAGAAGGCCATTTCTATAGAGAAATAAGCCCCCAATCAGAGAGATAATTTTAAATATAGGGCCACACTTTTAGTTTACTTTCCTTCATAAATTAGTGAGTTTATTTTACTTAGAGTTTGTATTGAGAGATTGGAAGAGTTGGTGCTTTTGAAGTCTATTTCGCTTTGGAGCCAGTAAGAATCATTAGTTCAGTTGGAGAAACACTTGAGATAAGTATTTGTAATTTGATTTAAAGTTTTATTTACATGTTTATTTATTTAATTTCAATGTGTTCTGAGTAGTTACTTTACTTTCTCCATTCAATAATGAAAAGATAAATAAGATAATATAAAATTCATTGGAGAATTAAAAAAACTAAATATGTTTAAATATTGTGATGATTTTAATATCAGATCTTAATTTACTATTTAAAGTGGTCATTTAAATTGTTAAAATCTGTTGAAGAATTTTGAGACCTAGAAGGAGATGAATTCTTAACTAGTAGATATCACATGAATCCTTGGGTAGTCGAAAGCCTTGTGCGGGTTATTCAAGGTGAAGTACAAATAAATATGAAAATATTATTTAATGGGCTTAGAATTGATAAGTTTTTAGAGTGAAATACTAAATTCTTTTAATTTGGTTTATAGAGAGGGAACAGGTCACTAGTAGGGCCGACCATAGCCACCCTTAGACATCTAGTGTGAGCCTAAATTAACTCATTCTACTAACAATACATCCAGACCTGATCTATAGATTAGCCAATGTTCTTTATACTATCAAGCAAAGGTAAATAATATGAATGCTTCTATTTGGCACGATACCATAAATTTATATTCTACATGAAGATTACTTTATCTAAAAAGTCTTGGATTAATTGAAAGGAAGAAAGTTGTTTGCTTATTATTAATTACATCACTCATTTTAATATTGCTTTATTTCTCCATTTAGTAAATTAAATATTAAATTTACAACTTTAAAAGAAATATATAAAAAGAAAATTCAAATATTTTAAAAAATATCTATAAACCTTCTCGTGGGATCGATACTGGGGTCTTTATTTAAAGCTCTATTTTACTTGAAACGATACGTATACTTACGTAGTACCTCTAGTGTGTAAAATATTTTTCATAAAATTATATTTATATACACTAGCCGCTATTATTATTTGGGTTAAAGTATGGGCTATAACATATTTTTGGAAGTATAAATTACTGCGTTATTTGCGGTCGAGTTAAGTTTTTGGCGTCGTTGCCAGGGAGGCTAATTTATAGATTTTAAATATTTTTTTATTATTTTATTTTATTTATTTCTTTTATTATCAAATTATAAACATATAAAAATAAAAAAACATTTATAAAAACAAAAATAAAATAAAAAAAAGAAGTAGTAGAGATTTTATTTCTTGCTTTATTTTTTTATTTTATTTACGTTTTATGCGTAGTTCTGGATCTGAAGGATTATTACCTATAGACACTGAATTAGAAAGAACTGTAAGAAGAAATAAAAAAGGAAAACAAATTCAAAAATATCAAGAGATGGCTAATTTACATAACAATTTACAAAATCTAATTGAAATTAATGAACAAAATGTTTACAAACCATTAAGGGATTATGCTAACCCTACAGCTGATGAACTTCA
Organism: Papilionanthe hookeriana x Papilionanthe teres; assembly: GCA_022702705.1. Taxonomy (NCBI): domain Eukaryota; kingdom Viridiplantae; phylum Streptophyta; class Magnoliopsida; order Asparagales; family Orchidaceae; genus Papilionanthe; species Papilionanthe hookeriana x Papilionanthe teres. The sequence goes on from CM040421.1 coordinate 180,489,391, forward strand.
TACTAGTATTCAAATACCTGCGATAGATGTTAATTCTTTTGAGCTTAAACCGTCTATTATTCAAATGGTTCAAAATAATCAATTTGGGGTAACACCAAATGAGGATCCAAATTTACACATTGCTAGTTTTTTTAGAACTTTGTGTTACCTTTAAATATAACAATGTTTCTGATGATGCTATTAGACTTAGACTCTTTCTTTTCTCTTTAGGAGATAAAGCAAAGATGTGGCTGAACTCATTAGCAACAGGTTCTATTAAAACATGGGCTGAAATGGCACAAAAATTCCTTGCTAAATTTTTTCCTCCTTCTAAAACAGCTAAATTAAGAAATGATATTACTTCGTTTAGTCAATTTGACGGGGAGACAATTTATGAAACTTGGGAAAGATTTAAAGAACTATTAAGAAGATGTCCTCATCATGCTTTACCTGATTGGTTAATTATTCAAATGTTTTATAACGGACTAATTGGATCACTAAAATCAATTATTGATGCTGCTGGAGGTTCTTTAATGGCTAAATTATTTGAAGAAGCTTATACTTTAATTGAAGAAATGGCTAACAATAATTTTCAATGGCCTTCTGAAAGGGTTAATCCTAAAAGAATGACAAGTATTCATGATAATGAAGCCTTTTCTATCTTAGCTTCACAAGTGGCTGTAATATCTAAGAAATTAGATAATTTTGCTATCAATATATTACATAACAACTCTTCTAATATTGAAGATTCTTAAACTATTGAAACTTTACAAGCTATTGCTAGTAAAAATAACCCTTATTCAACTTATTATAACCCTGGATGGAAAAATCACCCTAATTTTAACTGGAATAATTCACAACAACAGTGGGGTAATAATCAATCTCATCCAACTAGAAATTGGAACAATCAAGTAAATTCAAACTATAAACCTCCTGGATTTAATAATCAATAGAAAAGTTATCAATAGAAGATTAATTTTACAACTGAGTAATCAATTGCAAAATCAAAACACTGCTATTCGTAATATTGAGAATCAAATGGGACAAATCGCTAATTTAACTAATTACAGACCTCCAGGAACATTTCCTAGTAATGTTGAAATCAATCCAAAAGAAATTGGAAAAGAACATGAACATGCTAAAGCTGTATAACTTAGAAGTGGAAAGGAATTAAAAGAAAGAATTCAGAATGAAACTGAAAATGAGATGGTGGTTGAAGAGATTGAAAAACCTAAAGAAACTCTTTCTCCTAGTAAAGATCAGAACGTTATTCCTATTAATGTGGAAGTTGAAAAACCACCACCACATTTTCCTCAAAGACTAAAACAGCAGAAGCTCGATCACCAATTTTCTAAGTTCTTTGAAATTTTTAAGAAACTTACTATTAACATACCTTTTGTTGAAGCTTTGGAACAGATGCCAACTTATGCAAAATTTATGAAAGATATTTTAAGTAAGAAACGAAAATTTGAAGCTTTTGAAACTATTGCATTAAGTGAAGAATGTAGTGCAATAATTTAAAAGAAATTACCTCAGAAACTTAAAGATCCTAGAAGTTTCATTATACCTTGTGCTATTGGAGAAAAATTTTGTGGAAAAGCTTTATGTGATTTAAGAGCAAGTATTAATCTCATGCCACTTTCTATTTTTCGAAGGTTGAATTTAGGAGAGATTTCTCCCACCACCGTAACCCTTCGATTAGTGATAGATCTATCACTTACCCTAAAGGAGTTATAGAGGATGTTCTTGTTAAAGTGGATAAATTTATTTTCCTTGTGGATTTCATTGTACTTGATATGGAAGAAGATAAAGAAATACCTATTATTTTAGGGAGACCTTTTCTAGCTACCGGACGAGCTATGATTGATGTGCAAAAAGGAGAATTAACTATGAGAGTTAATGATCAAGAGATTAAATTCAATGTCCTTAAATCAATTATGTACCCTGACAAAGAAAAATGCTATCGAATGGATATTATTGATTATATAATTGAAAAACATTATCAAGAAAAATGTAAAGTTATTTCTGGAGAAAAAATTGAATTATTAACGAACGAAAATGAAAAACTAAAAGAAGAAGAATTATCTAAAGAAACTCATTTTATTAAAGATAACTCTGAAACTTTGGACATAACTCAAAATGATATACTTTTACCCTCGATTAAAAAAAGCCCCTGAACTAGAATTAAAAATGTTACCTCACATTTAAAGTATGTTTTTCTTGGAAATTCATTAACTTTACCTGTTATTATTTCTTCTAAACTAAGCTTAGATCAAGAAGAAAAATTAATAGGAGCGTTAAAGAATTATAAGAAAGCTTTTAGTTGGACTATTGCTGATATAAGAGGATTAAGCCCTTCCATCTGTATGCGTAGGATTTTAATGGAAGAAGATTTTAAACTTACTATTGAACCTCAAAGAAGATTAAATCCTATCATGGAAGAGGTTGTTAAAAAAGAAATATTAAAATGGTTGGATGCTGAAATTATTTATCCTATTTCAGATAGTTAATGGGTGAGTCCTATTCATTGTGTTCCAAAGAAAGGAGGAGTAACTGTCATTGTTAATGATAAAAATGAACTAATTCCTACAAGACAAGTTACTAGATGGTGAATTTGCATTGATTATAGGAAATTAAATAACGCCATTAGAAAGGATCATTTTCCTTTACCTTTCTTGGATCAAATGCTTGATAAATTAGCTGGACACTCATATTTCTGTTTTCTGCATGGATATTCTGGTTATCATCAATTACTTGTCGCTCCTAAGGACCAAGAGAAAACAACATTTACAAGTCTTTATGGAACATTTGCGTTTAGAAGAATGCCTTTCGGTTTATGTAATGCACCTGCAACTTTTCAAAGATGTATGATGTCAATATTTTGTGATTTGATTGGCAAAGGAATTGAAATACTTATGGACGATTTTTCAGTTTTTGGAACTTCTTTTGAATCTTGTTTGGAGAATATTTCCAAATTTCTGAAAAGATGTGAAGAAACAAACTTAGTTCTTAACTGGGAAAAATGTCAATTTATGGTCACAGAAGGCATTATACTTGGTCACACAATTTCACAAAAAGGGATGGAAGTTGATCAAGCAAAAGTGAAAATTATTGTTGAACTGTAACCACCTACTACTGTTACTGATGTGAGAAGTATTCTGGGACATGCTAGATTTTATAGAAGATAAATAATGGATTTTTCTAAAATTGCTAAACCTCTTTGTCATTTATTGGAAAAAGATGCTAAATTTTAATTTAATGAAGACTGTGTTAATGCTTTCAAAATTTAAAAAAGAAATTAATAACTGCACCTATTATTTTTGCACCTAATTGGAATAAACCTTTTGAATTAATGTGTGATGCAAGTGATTATGCAATTGGAGCTATATTGGGACAAAAATATGAGAAAATTTTCAAAGTTATATATTATGCTAGTAAAACTCTTACTGAAACTCAAAGAAATTACACTATTACTGAGAAAGAGCTTTTAGCTATAGTCTATGCCATTGATAAATTTAGACCTTATCTTCTTGGTACCAAATGCATAGTTCATACTGATCATTCCATTATTAAATATTTAATGTCAAAAAAAGATGCTAAACCTAGACTGATAAGATGGTTTTTACTTCTACAAGAATTTGATTTTCAAATTGTGGATAGAAAAGGAACTAACAACCAAATTGCTGATCATTTATCTAGAATTAAGAATGATATTATTATTGAAGAAAATATAAATGAGAAATTTCCTGATGAACATTTATATGTTATTCAAGGATGCCAAACACCTTGGTATGCTGATATAGCTAACTATTTAGTTAACAATATTCTACCTTATGGATTGAATAACAAATATATTAAGAAATTTAAAAATGATGATAAATCTTATATTTGGGAAGATCCTCATTTATTTAAATTGGGAAGAGATTCTGTAATTCGAAGATGTGTACCTTTTGAAGAAAATTTTACTATTATTCAAAAATGTCATTATTCTGAATTTGGAGGACACTTTGGAGTAGATAAAACTGGATTTAAACTTTTAAATTCAGGATTTTATTGGCCTACCTTGTTCAAAGATGTGAGACAATATGTAAAAACAGGTGATTGATGTCAAAGGATGGGAAATATATCTAGGAAAGATGAAATACCTTTAAACTATATATTGTAAGTTGAAATTTTTTTGAAATATGGGGTTTAGACTTTATGGGACCATTTGTACCATCATCTGAAAAGATTTATATTTTATTAACAGTTGATTATGATTCAAAGTGGATTGAAACTGTAGTTTTACCTAACTGTGATTCCAAAAGTGTTTCGAAATTTTTAAAGAAAATAATTTTTCAAGATTTGGAATGCCTAAGGTAATTATCACAGATGGTGGAAGTCATTTCAAAAATATAAGAATTCAATAATTACTGGAAAAATTTGGAATCAAACATAGAATTGCAACTGCTTATCACCCACAAACAAGTGGAATGGCTGAAGTATCAAATAGAGAAATTAAAAGAATTTTAGAGAAAAATGTTAATCCTAAAAGAACTGATTAGGTTGATAGACTTGATTCTGCATTATGGGCTTATAGAACAGCTTATAAGACACCAATCGGAATGTCACCTTACCGGTTAGTTTATGGTAAACATTGTCACTTACTTGTTGAACTTGAACATAAAGCTTATTGGGCAATAAAGGAGTTTAATTTTGATTTGAATACTGCAGGAGAAAAACGATTATTACAATTAAATGAGATGGATGAAATAAGAAATGAGTCATATGAAAATGCAAAGATTTATAAAGAGAAAATGAAGATATTACATGATAAAAATATTTCAGGAAAAATATTCGAGCCTGGACAAGAAGTATTATTATTTAATTCTCGATTAAGACTTTTTCCTGAAAAATTAAGATCTAAATGAATTGGACCATATATAATTGAGAAAGTATACCATTATGGAGTTGTGGATATTAAAGACCCCAAAACGGGAAAAATATTTAAAGTTAACGGATTAAGACTGAAGCCTTATTTGGGAGACATAAAAATGATTTATAAAGAGGCTTACGAGTTGAGTCTACTTGATTAAAGACATAATTAGGTCGGGCTGACGACGTTAAACCAAGCACTTTGTGGGAGGCAACCCATTGTTATTTTTTGTGTGTTTTTACATTTTTAATGTAAGGTTATGCCTTGGTATTGACTTAATTTTATATAACTTTAGGAAATTGGATGCTAATAAGTCTTTATTGACTTAAGCTAAAGATTATCTCCGGGTATATAAAATTTGGACTTTGGATCACTCCATTTCGTATGTGAGTAAAAAGGAGATCAAGTTAACCTTCATTATGATTGTTTAAAATTTGAGTTAATTTTAATTACTGAGTCTATATTGATCTTACCATTTACCTATTTTTTAGATCGAAACTTTGAAATCTAACGTTAGGCGAAACGGAGTCGAACATGGTTCCGGCACCTAGGCGCCAGAATCCGGCGCCAAAGTAGACTGTGTATCGATGGGTCTGGAGCCTAGGTGCCAGATTTGGCGCCTAAGCGCCACAGTTACTGGGTCGTGTAAAAATAGAAAATTTTCAGTTTTTCACATGATTTTCTCCTATAAACTACCCCATCTTCATTCCCAATCCCTAAGCAACCATAGATACGACCTTTACACTTCATTCTTGAGGAGATAAGAGAAGATTTTGAAGAAATGGAGAGAAGAAATCATGGAGAAGAGGCTAGAGACAAGAGTTCTAAGGATCCTCAACCTTACTTCAATGATTTCATCGTTGTTAGTTTGGAGAAGTTTTTGAGTTGCCTAGATAAGTTTGAAGCGGAATTCAAAAGTATTGGAGATCGCCTCCATGAGATGTATCATCAAATCGAGCATCTGGAATGGCAGGCAAAGCTTTGATTCAATCATCTAGTGGCCTATCAAGACGCTCAAGTAAAGATGTATGCGAAGAACAAATGGATCGACAAGAAAATGGCTACGGATTTTCCAAGGGCGTTAGTGTTCTTCCCAAGTAGGCCAGGTAATCTTCATTGTGACGAGAATGAAAATTTCAAATATGAAGATTAAATAGTAAATGTAGTTAGATCAAGATTTTATCTAGTGTGTCGTGTCATTGTATCGATTGGTAAATCGAATGTGTTGTTTATGTGTTTGTTTTATTGTTCAATGTGTGTTGTATTTGCTTTGAAATTGTGTTGTTTGATTGTTTGTTAAGACATGAATCTTATTATTATAATTATATGTAAGTCATTGAGGTCAAAATTGAAGATTATGAATGGAATTAGAAGAGTTTAATTTAAACTTATGTTTAATTGATGGATTTAATTTATAATTTTAAAAATTTTTGGAAAATATTTTAGAGTTGGAAAATGAAGCAATACTCTTATATGACTAATTGAAAGCTGAAGTTTTAAGTTTTGGTGGAAAATTAAATTTTTAAAATGATTTTTGTGAAAGGCAAGTCTGGCGCCGGTTCGGCCTGCTAATCAAAAATTAGGAATTAAACCCCCATTAGCCATTGCCAATGCCTAGGCTTCATCCCCTTCCTCTTTTTTACGAAAACCTATCAACTAGATCCATCTTGAGGCCAAATCTTCACGTTTTTTAGCCCGAAAACATTCGATTTCTTCATCTTGAGGTCAGATCTACCTTCTAATCTATTTTATTTTTATTTCTACCATGGATTTTTCTATTTTTTGCTAAAAACTAAAATTTTGGAGAAAAATTTTGATTTTTAGAAATTTTCCATGGATTTTTAAACTCATTTTAAGTTTCTCAAGCTTAAAAGAGTTTATATATTTGATTACTTAATTTATTTGTGTTTTCTTTCATGTTTACATTACACCTAAATCTAAGCGCGGAAAAGAATGAGAAAATTTCGATCGTAGCAAGTTCGCTACCGCGGCAACCCACTTTCGTTACCACGAATTTGCATCATCGAGAAAATTTATCTCGAAACGAAGTTTTTACAATCCTGGAGAGATGATCGAGAACACGATCGTTGCACACAACTGACAGCGATTCTGTTATTTCACTGCCGTTGCTGTTATTCCTGTTGTATGAGAATTTTACGCCAACTTTATGGATGCAGAAGACTATGAAGTCTTCATTAGAGGTGTCGGAGTGGGATGCACTCCGGAACAGATCAATATTTTCTACGGCCTACCACCTACCATCGAGTGCTACTATTCTGGTCTATCTCCATTTGAAGGTGATCTGGAGATGATCATTGCATATCTGACTGATGGCACTGGAGCTTGGAAGATCCGGAATGACAAACGGGTAAACTTTAAATCTTCTAAGCTTAATGGTATTTTAAAGGCCTGACACTATTTTATTTCTGTGGACTACTTCCTTCCAACCACCTGAGTGAAGTTACCAAAGATAGAGCTATCCTAAACTACTGAATTCAGGAGAGGAAGCCGATAGATGTTGGTAGCATTATCTATGATTCTGTGGAGTCAATTGCATGATCCAGCACTTCTGTGGGATTAGGATTCCCATCTTTGATATATTCTTTATGTGTGAGCAATGGAGTTATTGCTGATATTTCAGAGGAGAAGCTAAAGACTACAAAGCTTATTACGCAAGAGAGTGTTAGTATTTATGATCGTCTTCGCGGGAAGAGATCTACTGCTCCTACTTCTGTACCTACTTCAGGTAGAGCTTCTACTTCTAAACCTTCTACTTCTACTGCTGAGCCACCATCTAATTTTTGGGAATCCATGCATGATCAATTTATAGCACAATAGAATGAGTTATTTTTAACTCACTGCAGAGTATATACTCTAGACAAGAAGATTGATCATCTATCTGAATATACCTAAAGGAAGAGCAATTATGATGCTGAGTACGATGAAACTCTTGTTCGATTCCTAAAGGGAGAACAGTCTGTTCAGTTCCCTACCTGTCCTAGATTTTCACTGTATGTTGATCCAAAGGATGTTGAATTTTCTTTTGGTGATGACGATGACGAGGCTACAGATAGTGATTAGTAGCTTGATTTACCTCTTGAGATATGTTGATTCTGTTTTCAGTTTATTTCTTGTTTGTTAGTACTGATTAGTTTGTTGTTTGTTAGTGTCGATTTGTTTAAGTAACTTTGTGTAGACTTTTTAATGTTGAGACATTTTTTAAAGCATCTAGTGTGATATGTATTTAAGACTGAAATATGGATGAATTTTTTTATTTTCTATGATTAATGTTTATTTCTGTTTTAGCCTACTGTTAAGTATTCGTGAATAGTTATTGATGTTGTTCTGTTTCTGTTATTGTGATTAGTATAGTCGTTTAATTCAGCTACTGATATAAAAATTTAACCTGCTTACTTTTATATATGCTTCATTATTTCAGTAATATTCATAAAAAATATGTGTAGAAGTAAATTTTTCTTTGTAGACAGTTTTTACATACTTATAAAATTCCTTTTTAAATTATGCCTTTCTTTCTCTCATACTTTAAAATTTTCATGATATTCCAAAACTTAAGTTTGGGGGAAGGGAAAATACATGCAAATTTAAATTTTATTTGTCCTTAAGTGCTAATATTTTTTTTTAAAAAAATAATATTAACATAACATAAGGAAAGATAAATCTATTTAAGATCACTTAAATTTTTGAAATTATAAATAATTTAGTAGACTTAACCAAAATTTTAATAACTTTGATTGATTTAAAGAATAGAATTATTCAAATTAAAAAAGAATAAGAGTAAGAATTTTTTTTCTATTCATGGTAGAAATAATTGAATTTTATAAGTATTAAGAAATCAAGAATTATAACTTGAAAAAAAAAGATTGAAAGTCTTTTTGAAAACTATTTATGTTATAATGATTAAGTAAAAAATGTATAAGTTTGTAAATATAAGTTAAGGATAGTGAAGTTCAAAATCATTAACAGTCTATCCAGATACAGTAATCCTCACTGTTAAAAAAAAAAAGAGGAGAAGCTTGAGGAGATGCCTAATCAAAAATTGGCTTCACTTGATTATCTTATAAGAAGAAAACTAATTACATATTTTACTTAATTTTTATGCATACATCTTTAATAGAAAAGATTTTTATGAAGATCTTTTTCTTGTAAATAATTTATGTGATCTTAATATAATAAACTACAATTATTTTTGAAATGAATGAAATTTTTTTTTGAAATCTTACGATTTGATGGTTAGAATATTCTTTAAATTATTAAAATTAAACTTAGTTAATGAAATTTGGTTAATGATTTACTAAAGCCTTTATAAAATCAAATATTACAAGGAATCTTAAATATTTACCCTTTATTCAAAATGTTATACATGTTATATAGTAAAAAGGGTTACTTGAGGACAAGTAATGTTTAAGTTTGGGGGATTTTTATCCATGAAAAAAATACCTATTTTTATGCTTTGATTTTTATTAAAATTCTAAGGATATTATGCTTTAATGAAAGGTATTTTTATGTTTTTGGATGCAGGTGATGTAAAGATGTTCAAAAAGAAAAAAAGGATGAAAAAGGATGAAAAGGGAGCAAAAAGGAGCAAAAATGGAGCCAAAATGCAAAATTGCCAAAATAATAGGTCTGGCGCCTAGGCGCCAGAATCCTGCGCCTACGCGCCAGAATCCGATACCTAAGCGCCAGCTCGATACCAGAGCAGTCACAATTTTGTAACTACTTTGGGCGGTTATTTTGACGGTGTGAGCAGTTATTGGACCTTCTAGAAGATTGGCAGTTGTTCCTGGATTATAGGACATGTGATACAGTGTATCTAGATGATTGGAAACGGTTTGGATCGCGAAGAGGTGCGATCCAAAGTGAAGAGGTGCGAAGAACTAGAAGCGGAGTCCGGCGCCTAGGCGCCAGATGCTGATGCCAGCGCCTAGGCGCCAGACACAGTTTCTAGAAGATTCATTAAACTTGGACACATTTTGAAGAGATGCTTTAGGCAACCCTTGAAACCTATAAATAGGAGGTCATTTCTACAGAGAAAGAAGCCCCCAATTAGAGAGATAATTTTAAATATAGGGCCACACTTTTAGTTTACTTTCCTTCATAAATTAGTGATTTTATTTTACTTAGAGTTTGTATTGAGAGATTGGAAGAGTTGGAGCTTTTGAAGTCTATTTCGCTTTGGAGTCAGTAGAAATCAGAGGTTCACTTGGAGAAACACTTGAGATAAGTATTTGTAATTTGATTCAAAGTTTTATTTACATGTTTAGTTATTTAATTTCAATGTATTATGAGTAGTTACTTTACTTTCTCCTTTCAATTATGAAAAGATAAATAAGATAATATAAAATTCATTGGAGAATTAAAAAAAACTAAATATGTTTAAATATTGTGATGATATTAATACCGAATCTTAATTTACTATTTAAATTGACCATTTAAATTTTTAAAATCTGTTAAAGAATTTTGAGACCTAGAAAGAGATGAATTCTTAACTAGTAGATATCATATGAATCCTTGGGTAGTCGAAGGCCTTGTGCGGGTTATTCAAGGTGAAGTGCAAATAAATATGAAGATATTATATAATGGGCGTAGAATTGATATGTTTTTAGAGTGACATACTAAATTCTTGTAATTTGGTTTATAGAGAGGGAACGGGTCACTAGTAGGGCCGACCATAGCCACCCTTGGACATCTAGTAGTGTGAGCCTAGATTAACCCATTCTACTAACAATACATCCAGACCTGATCTATAGATTAGCCAATGTTCTTTATACTGTCGAGCAAAGGTAAAGAATATGAATGCTTCTATTTGGCACGATACCATAAATTTTTATTCTCCACGAAGATTACATTATCTAAAAAGTCTTGGATTAATTGAAAGGAAGAAAGTTGTTTGCTTATTATTATTTACATCACTCATTTTAATATTGCTTTATTTCTGCATTTAGTAAATTAAATATTAAATTTATAACTTTAAAAGAAATATATAAAAATAAAATTAAAATATTTAAAAAAATATTTATAAACCTTCTCGTGGGATCGATACTGGGGTCTTTATTTAAAGCCCTATATTACTTGAGACGATACGTGTACTTGCGTAGTACCTCTAGTGTGTAAAATATTTTTCATAAAATTATATTTATATACACTAGCTGCTATTATTATTTGGGTCAAAGTATTAGCTATAACATATTTTTGGAAGCATAAATTAATGTGTTATTTGTGGTCGGGTCACGCGTCACAGATTGATCTGGCCTTTATGGGGCTGAACACCTAACAGGCATGTCATCTACATCCCTGTTACACACTATATATTGAAACAGTTACTAACGGATTTCTTTCTGTAACAATTCATAGGTTTATGATAAGTTTATTGATCTAAAGGAGGAAGATTTTATTTTGCTGGCCAATCCGGATGAATGACTTCTCAGTCCATTCCATTCCCGTGAAGTAGAAGTTAGAACTCAATCACCCGTTACATATGATATGGGTCAAGTTGCCTCAGATGACAGCGCTTTTGCTCCATTATTAAATACAATAAATCGGAACATAGAAGTAATGCTTGAAATACTTAGAGGATAGGGAAAATTGTTCATAGAATTCCAAGGAACAATGCAGGATCAAATGTCTCTATTGCATAATAAAGTTGACAAGATTGTTACCAATTTAGCTAATAAAGGACCAGTGTTATCAGAAGACTATGGCCAGCTGTCCACTTTACCTATTGAAACCCCTCATGTGGAAGATGATATTGAAATGAACGATGAGGGAACGCATGTTACATCCCATCCTCTTGAAGTCCGTACTGGAGAAGGTAGCAATGAGGGCATGTCATTAACAGAAGGTGATTCTCAGGTTGATATTTCTTCTGAAGTGACAACCTCCATTCTGAGCCTAATGCAAAGGGTTTTGGCCCGACATAGTCGACGAAAGAAAGCAGTGATTTTACCTTTCACTGCTTTCCAATTTAAAAGAAGAAAGACATCAAAGGACACAGAGGCGCACACTACAGCTGAAGAACCAATAACAGATGAAGCTGATTACGCCGCGGTAGATCAAGCCAATGCACAAATATCTACAATAATAGAACAACTACTGTAGGACACTTCAGAGACGCCAGAGCAAGCAGGAGGTGAACAACTTGCACAGAGTCCGATAAGAATAGAGGAAGAAAATGTTTCGCATACTCAAGAAGAGAATGCCTTGCAAATAGTTTTATATTCACCTCCTGTAGTTGCACAAGTTCAAGATGAGGCAACTGAACAAACAACATCGGTAATTTTGAAAATCATTCACAAAAATTCTGCATATGTTGGCTTTTAATATCAATTATTTCATAAGTTTTATCCATGCGTAGCTTGCTTCTACTTCGTGAGACAAGCAACTTGAGTTTTTTTGGGAGAGCACTGATTCCGCTTCCAATGCAAAAAATAATTGATCAGTGCATTTCAAAATACCCAACAAGTTAGTAAATCCTTATCTTCCTCATTTATTGTAAGTCTGTTAAAGTGAAATGACAGAACTGTTTTATTCGTGCTTTCTAGGAGTGACATTTTCATAGACCGTGGTACGATGGACGATCTAATGTTTGATCGATTAATAGGAAATGAACTTGTTGATGCCTTAGTAGTAGTTTTGAGTAAAGTAAAGAGAGCCAATCCAAACTTATTTAATAATTACCTTTACGTGTCGCCGCTATACTGGGTAAGCAGATAAATGCAGTGTTAAGTCTCTTATATGCTCCATGAGAATATTAACTGTGTGCCATTTCATGCAGTTTTATCATAAAATAAACAATGATGCCTCGAGGTTTTTGTTGCATATCACAAAGACTTCAGTGAAAAATGTAGATCTTATTTTGTTTCCTATTATGCACAACGAACACTGGGTTCTGTTGGTAGCGGACTTGATAATAAAGAAATGGAGAATATACGATTCGTTACCCAACGAAAGGCATAAGAAAGTCTGCAGAAACGTTCTGAGTACATTCATGAGAATAAATAAATCCCATGCATTCTTCTCGTCCAGGTAACAAATTCCAAAATTAATTTTGTAGGTCAAAGTGTTTGTAACCCAACCGAGGCAAAATTTTAGGGGGAAACTAAGAACTTGGGGGATCACAATCATTAAAGGCGTATCCATCCAGAATAATAGTATTGACTGTGATATATTTATATGTAAATACATGGAGAAAATAGTACAGGCTAAACCAGTTGATTGGAGTCAGGAGCAGGGTTGGCAAGCAGACATGCCTAAATTCACGGCACAATTAGCCCATGATCTGTGTATGTGGTTTTTATCAATTAATACTAAATAAAGTGATGTGTTAATGCTATATGTGGTTTTCCTCTTATTTTTTATGATTGTATTTGTACATTGTTGTTGTTGGAGTTCAGTAAGGCTTCCAAGTTCCGGTCCTGCATCGGGTTGTATCTCGATGTTATTGTGATAGTATATACATATCGTTGGTTGTATCTCGATGCTAATGTTGTTTTACGAAATATTAGTTCTACAACCCGCTGCTTTACATTGGTTGTATTTGGGCATTTCTTAGGACGTATTAAGGTAGTACTCTTTATATGATAATATTATCTGTCGCAGTATTCTGATGTATGACGAGGAATATTCCAATACAACCATGTTTTATCCGCCGCGGTATTCCGAAATAAGGCGACGAATATTCCAATACTACTGTGTTTTATCCACCGCAGTATTCCAATGCATGATAAGGAATATTCCAATACAACCATGTTTCATCCTGCGCGGTGTTCTGAAATAAGACGAATATTCCAATACTACCGTGTTTTATCCACCGCGTAGTACCTTCACATTATTACGATCATTTTATGATTGTATACTGTAGGCTGCTTTATTCCGTGGTCTAAGTGGAATGAGCCACAGAATATTCCAATACGACCAGTGGAGGGGCTTAATATCATTGGAAGTATAATACAATGACAACAATTTGAGAACACTTCCTAAATAATACGACTGTTTGTTGTCATAAAACTAAATGTAGAAAGGGCCATAACACAATCAAACGTTTGACCTGAATAAGTTGTTGTTGTTGTAGTAGAGCATTATTACAGTGGTTTTAATGTTGTATTTTGTAGGCTGCTTTATTCCACAGTCTAAGAGAAATGAGCTGCGGAATATTCCAATACAATCAATGGGAGGGAATTAATATCATAAGTATAATATAACGACAATAATTCAAAAATCTATCACAAATCATACGACCAGTGGAGGGACAATAGCACAACAACTAGAATACAATGACAACAATTCCAGAATATAACCTAAATTATACGATTGAGTTGAATAAACTAAATCCAGTGGTGGTTGTTTTTTTCCATTATCAAATACATACCACAGAGAAATCCAACCACAACAACAATAGAACAACTCCAAAATATTGCAATTGAACTTATCGTTCTAGACATAATCATCCATGTCCATTAACAAGCTCGTATATGTCTCTGTGTGTTGTGATGTAAGCAGTTCCTGGCTAAATTGATCTGGCATTCCGAACCAATTTGCCGAGCTTGGGGAAACTCTAACTTCTCCTAATCCGTCATCTTTCTCCATTCTTGTAAAAAATATTACATGTTAGGGACTCCATGTATAGTTTGTAAAACTTTAATTTAGCGAACTAAAACTTACTTTTTGTTCTCTTATTTTTTTCCAGTAGCCTTTCAACCTTGAATTACATATTCCTTTTGAACGCATCTTTCTAGGGTCGTTCACATTTTGCTCTCTACGCGGTGTCTTCTTCTTACTTGATTTTGTCTTTTCTTGAGGTTCTCTCCCACTCAATATGTGATCGACATCGACTATTAGTTTATTTAATGTATCCATAACAAATTGCTCAGCGCGTTCATGACCTTGCGTTTTTGTACTGATTTGGTATGCAAATTTATGAACATGTGTGCGATATATGAGTCCGTTTGAAGCGCTTTGTAACATTTGGGACCCCTTAAGCTGTCAAAATCCGTAACTGTTATTTACATCTCTTTTTGCATGAATAGACCACCTTAGTAATATACATTTCTCTGAAATTTTGGACACGTTTGCATGTTGAAGAACCCTTAGAGCGTGAGCACATAATAAACTCATCATTTCAAATTTTTGCAATTGCACGTAATTTCTGAATTACCTCTGTCAAGTTTTACAATCCAAAGTTTTTTTGTGTTCATATTATCATAGGTTCGTATGTAAAATTCTGAATCGTTGTTGCCAGAGCACTCCACAGCAAGCCCACACAAACCATGTAAAAACTCTACTTTGAACTTCAAATATAACTTCCTTGTGTAATGTAAAGCAACCTGCCTCAATACAGGACTACTTTTTACAGCAAGAACAATTGCAGACTGTTGGCATTTAAAATCTTCATCCTTCTCATTTCTTCTCCAATTTTTCATGATATTTTCAAGACCCAAAAAACATTCAATTAGAGAGCTTATTGCTTTAGAGACATCATGACAGATGTTATTCATCGACTCACTTCTTTGATTTGATAGAATACCCATTCCAAATATTTCTTTATTGAAGGCTGTTGACCACCGATGCCTTATATTATACAAATCATCCAACCAAACATTCTCCTAAAGATTTATTCTCTTAATCATTTCACCCCAAGTTTCTTCCAACTTCTCTTCTGAGTCACATCCATTCATGCATTTATAAAAAAGATCATTGATTCTCTTGCTCCCTGATGCGTTGTGACTTAGCCTAAAGGGGCTTATATATACTTTCAAATGCAAGAATTTGATACTACTGATAGAAGATTTAATCACTAACAGCAGCGCCAAAAACTTAATGTGATTTTACTTATTAAAGAATTTATGAATTTATATTTAGATTATATTTTGTAAAAGTCACAATTATAAACACAAGTATATGTATCGTATCAAGTAATACGGGGCTCTAGTGGAGTCCCGGTTATCGATCCCACGGGGAAGATTTTTAGGAATATAAAGTAATATTTTTTTATTTTTCAAATTAAAAATAATTTTCCTTATTTTTATTTCTTTTTAAAGTTTAGATTTTATATTTAATGAAATTTATACTAAATGAAAGTAAGCAATACTAAAATAAATATTAATGCAGGTATAAATAAAACAACTTTCTCCTTTTCAACTAATCCAAGATTTTTAGAATAATTACCTTTTGTGGAGATTTTAGATTATGGTATTGTGCCAAATAGAAGCATTCCTATTCTTTACCCTTTGGTCCAGGTGCAAAGAACATTGACTAATCTATAGATCGGTTCAGGATGTTTTATTAGTAGAATGTGTTAATCTAGGCTCACACCATTAAATGTCCAAGGGTGGCTATGGTCGGCCCTACCAGTGACCCTTTCCCTTTCTATAAACCAAATTATCTGTCACTCTAAAAACTAATGAATTCTATGCCTAATAAATCATATCTTCCTATTTATTTACACTTCGCCTTAAATAACTAGTTAAGAACTCATCTCCTGCTAGGTCTCAGAATTCTTCAACAGGTTTTAACAATTTAAATGGCCAGTTTAAAGGGTAAACTAAGATCAGGTCTTAATATCATCACAACTTTTATAAATATTTTAAGTTAATTCTCCACCAAAGTTCAATTATTTTATTATCTTTTCTTAGTTGAAAGGAGAAAGATAACTAACTACTCAAAACACATTGAAATCACACAACAAAATATATTTATAAAACTTTGAACTAAAGTGTCGGCATATTTTTAGGTTTGTGTTGTATTTTTGAAAAAGGGGGTCGCCTACAGAAGTTGTCGGTGAATTTTAGATTTTAAATATAATTTAAAAATATATATATAATTTAGAAAGTAGCATTTGATTTTGAAAGTAATTTTAAGTTTAAAAATTTTAAGATATGAAATCAAACCGATCTCACATCCCGAATAGTTTATAAAAACCAGCACCGCACCACAAACTGTGTATCTATCCTGAAGAATAGACACACTGCTTGATAATGGGGCTCGATTAAATAAACTAGAAGATCTGTGCATCCGTTTGGTCTGCGAACCAATTTTATAAGCCGACAAATTCCCCTGCTTAATAGAAAAAAATTAAGCAGGGTTTATATTACCTGGGTTCTTAAAGTTTCCTATAAGGGCAAGCCCCTATAGTTAATTACATCTTAAATGACGGGAATCATTTAAGAAAACTCTCGATAATGATCAGTGGTTTTGCTATCAAGAATTTCAAAGTTTAAGGTTTTCAAAAAATTGAATTTTGGAATTTCAATAGGGAATGGATCAAATTTAGGACAATTTGTTTTGGGAATTTAAGAGGAGAGAAGTAGGAGAAGTTGAGGATCCAAGAAGAATTTTGGTAACTTCCCAAACTATCCTATTGTTTGGCTTCAATTTAGGGAGAATCCTAATATTATCTGATATTTCAATCTTGCCAATTTTAGTTAATTGGGACTTATATTTGTATGACAAAATCACACAAATAGCCTTGAAGATATGAGGGTTTATGTCGTACCAAATGACTACCTCGGAGTCCTAAGACTGGTTAGGGCTTAATTCACATAACATGATCATGCAAATGCCTAACGAAAAGTTGAGGATTTATGTTGCACTAGGCAAACTACCTCGAAATCCTCTGGCTTGGTTATTTAATTCTAAGAAAGTTTTGCTGAAGTAGATTCAGGTTATGCTGATGACGATGGCGAGCCGCCCACCATGCTCAGAGCTCCTTGTTGTTGCAGAGGTTTAGTTTTAGAAGTCATAAATCAGGAGATGAGAGAGGTGTTTCGGTTTAGAGAAAAATCTTAGAGTTCAAATGTTTTTAATATTTCAATTAAAACAAATCTTAAAGTTTGATTAAACAGAACCGATTAAGATCCCACGGTTCCGTCATCCCGGCACCGTTATTTTCATCGAATTCACTTAGTCCGAGATGAATTTGCTAAACTCAATTGAATGAGTTCCACACTTTCATTTAGACCGTGGGAAATCCCGTTAGCAACACGTGGGGTACATCATCCGAGGTATTCCCGATCATTCGATGAGACATTTTAATTTAGTTGTAATTGTAGTTTTGTGTTCTGTTTGTGATTAAATTTTGAGTTGTTTTATATTTTGAAATGTTGTGGCGGTGAATTTTATCTTGTAATGATTTTTAATTTAATTCTGATTTCAGTTTTAGGGACTACCCTAAAGGTTTTGGTTTTCATGCAACAGTTGTTTATCATGCAAGAAAAGTAAAGTGCATTTGCAATAAAGTAAATTGCAATAAAATAAAAGCGTACTGAGGGTCTTCCCGTCATCCCAAGCTGCACTTAAAACACACATTAAGGCATTTAAATATTTCAACAAGTACCTAGGTAAAGCTAAGGGAAAGGTTTTGATTGTCTATCAAAATCCTAGTCCTATAGCTAGTCATCTCCTATGACGTCTAGGTTTTCAGTTTTGTTTTAAGGACTATTTTCTTCATCAAAGAACAATTAAGTTCAATTATTCTTATAAACATCCTATCATATTGAGGAAGTGCTTAAGACGAGTCTTAAACATCTTTTCAATACCTCTAGGATTGTTTTAAGTCTAAGAGAATTTAATTATACAAGTGAATTAATTATTCAGGAGTTTAGTTAAGTTTTGTTCTTTTGCTCAGTGAACTAGGACACTTGAATATCCTATAAGTGAAGTAACATTTCACTTAATACTCCGTTTAGGAGTTATGACAACCAGATCTTTCGAGGGTAAATTGATGTTTAAGTGATTTGTGATTTAATTTAATTTTAATTAATGGGTTTAAGTTTGGAATAGTGTTCAAGTTGTTTTAGATTTAATTCTTAATGATTTCATTTAGGTTTATTATTAAATGATTTTAATTTAATTTAATTTTTGATTTAATTTAATTTAATTTAATTTGATTTAATTTCAATTTAATTTTAATTTAATTTAATTTTAATTTAATTTAATTTTAATTTTAATTTAATTTAATTTTAATTTTAATTTAATTTAATTTTAATTTAATTTAATTTAATTTTAATTTAATTTAATTTAATTTTAATTTAATTGAGATTATTCTTTTAATTAATTTTAATTAAGACTTAAGTATTATTGAAGTGATTTATTTAGGGATTTTTAAATTAAAGAATAAATATCTTCTTAAATAATATCCCTTCTTTAATAATTTCAATTTTCCATTAATCTTCCAAATTTCATTAATTAAATGATTAAAGTTTACTTTAATTAATCTTAAAAATGATTGATGGGTCTCTATCCTTTAATTATTTAAATTTCAATCATCCAAACCAGATTAGGATCAAATATTATACTCTTTTATTTTATTAAACCTAAAGTTTTAATTAAGGGTTAAAATTTTAATTACCATTTTGCCCTTCAAGCTTAATAATTCAATAACTCACTAAATTAAGCTTAAATGAATTTGAAATTTTTATGTGACTTCACTCACATGTCAATTAACACATTAGAGGAGAAAATGTGATTTTTCTGTATTTAATTTATTTATATAATTATTTTTTTGTAGAAAATAGGGATTTCCAAGGAAAATTCAATAAGATGACCAAGGGAATTTTTCTGTTCTTAAGAAAATTATGGGCACTCCTAATGACTATAGGACCATTTAGACTAATTTTGGTGATTTTTTGAATTTTATTTTATTTATTATAATTATTTTTAGTTTTGGAGCATTAATTAACTTTAAAATAAAATTAAAGTTGAAAAATGGATTTTATATTTTTATTAAATCTCTCTGACCTCAAGAGGTCCAGAGAAATAAATTTTATATTTTTCTGATTTTTCTTTGATTTATTAGAATTATTTTAGTGAAAAGGTTGGAAAATACATTTTAAATATTAAAAATTACATTAAACCTTTAAAATTCAATATCTTATCCTAGGAACTTAAGAAAAGCATTTGGTTTATTCCTAAGTGTTTAGAATTCAAAATATGACATTTTGGTGATTTTTAATATTTTTGTAATTTTTATTATTTTTTAATTATTAAAAATATTAAAATAATGATAAAAATCAACTTTTTTAGAAAATTACAATTTTAATTTTCCTCAGTTCCTCTAATATCAGAGAGGCTCCAAAACCATTTTTGTGAATTTTTGAAAAGTATTTTGTGAGTTATAAATTTTTAAAGTTTAATTTTACCCATTATTACTTAAGAGGCTTAAGCAACCCATTTGGTAGGGCTAACCAAGTCCAATTAGTTTCAAAATTTTATGTGGTGTTCTCCTATCCCTAGAGGACAGTGGAGAATTGTTTTTAAGTTAATTTGATGAGTGGTTAACCCTAATTAATTAAAATTCAATTTTGGGTGTTTAGTCTAATTAGGGTTGTTCAAATTGAATTAGCTCAAAAATTATTTTTCCTAGGTCTCTCTGGTCAAAAGCAACATCACCAATTTTTCTAGAATTTATTTCTCAACATGCTAATTATGGGAATTAAAATACTCAAAACAGTAACATGAAATTAAAAAATCAATAACTTCTCATAGGGATGGCCTCTTCGACCTTGGAAAATTCGGGAATGTTCCCAAGTTCAGAGGCTTCAAAAGCCCTATGGTTTCATGCCATGGTGAATTTCCTATATGCATGGAGAATTGAAATAGTGCAGAGAGTAAATAAATCATTAAAAATAAAATACTTAATGAAATAACTTGATTTCTTTTCCACATTATTCTCCTCTGTTCACTGAGCAAGAGAGTATTTTTATTTTATTTTTAAGATTTTTCTACACAAAGTTATGAATTTTTAAAGTTCTGGGTATTTAATAAATAAGAAATATCCCTATTTTCCTACTTATCCACGTGGCGCCACGCCATCCTCGGCAGCTCCGAAGGCCCACGCGGCGTGCTCTGATTCGGCACTGCCATCCGTCTCAGGGCCCTAGGGGCCCGCGGTTCATGTACCATCGCGCTGTCCGGCTTGATCCCGACCGTCCGCTTGATACACACTCGATCCGACGACTCCCAGTCATCGTCTACGACTGGTGTGGACCCGTGACCGTCAACCTTCTAAACCTAATTTCTCACTCGATTCTTAACGGATTTTTGTGTTCTTATGCTCTATGGATTCGTCTTGAAGAGACGAACACATCCATATGGTAAACATGCATTGAAATTGATTCAAATTAAATGGAGAATCTCTGTAAGCTCGGGAAGAAGAGTGAGTCCATACCTTTGCTCACCCTCAGGTCCAGGTGGGTCAGGGCTGGAGGTTTGTGTAGGCAATTGAGCTTCGCCATGTGTAAAGGGCTTGGATTAAAATGGCATGGGGGAGAGGCCATTTTGGCTTGATTTGGTCTAAGCCATGTATTTGGGCTTGGTTCACCTTCCCATGGTCTGATTTTGGGCCAGGGGAATCAGTTGGGTCAGCTGCCATGGAGTGGTGAAGTCTCCATCCATGGTGAGGTGGCCAAATTTGGTTTAGTGTGTGACATGGTTATGGTTAAAAAGGCTTAATGAAGGATTAGGAAAGGGGGCCCTTCTTTTTCCATTAATGGCTTGGTCACATGTTAAACCTTCCATGGCTTCATATGGCTTGTAAATGACTTGCTCGTGGCTCCATGTGGCTTGGGACAAAGCTTGGTCATTTACATGAAAAAGGGTTTTAGAAATTTTGGTAATTTAGGGGTGATTTGATGGGATTTGGCATATGGCTTGATTTGGAATTATTCCATCATGGATTTAAAACTTAGGAGATGGTTTTATCGAATGGATGATGATAGAGGATTGTCATGTGGGCTTCAAGATGGATTTTGGGCTTTTGAGTTTGGTTAGGAATGGGCTTTTAAATGTCCTTTAGAAGTGGGCTTTTAGATGAAAATTTTGCAAAGGGGCCATGCCAAATAAATGTTGGGTTTGGTTTAGGGATGTGTTATGAGTGATTTGAAATGAATTTGAGGTGGTTTGGGTTTGAATTGGGTTGAATTTGGGTTCATTTGGTAAATGGGCCAATGTAGGTCAAATTGGGCTAATTTGGGCCAATGTTGGGCTAAGGTTGAAATTGATGTAAAATTAATGTTGAGAAATGTTTATGGGAGTGTTTCAAAGGGGTTTCAACTTTGGTTGGGTTTTGGTTTTGGGACTTGTGCTTATTTAGGTTAGGTTTAGGTTTAGGTCAAAATTGGGCTTTTTGGTTTTGGGTTGAATTTGAGTAGGGTTTGGGTCCAAATTTTGGGCAAATTATGTTAGTATTTTGTTTATGGGGATGTTAGCGAAGGTTTAGAAAAGGTTTGGGGTCAATTGAAGTTGAATTGGTTTGGTTTGGGCTAAGTTTGGGTCATGGGTCCAAATTGGGCTTTAAGGTCAAAAGTGAAATTTGACCCTAATGTCAATCAAATTGGACTTTGATTTGGTCTAAATTGATATTGTGGATATTGAATTGGAGTTTAGAATTGAATTGGACAAAAATTGGGGTCAATTGGGTAGGTTTGGTTTGACATTGGGTTCACTTGGGTTAAGAATGGGCTAAATTGGGGGTTTTGGTAAAAGTGGGGTAAATTGACAAAATTGACCCATGGTGTAGTTGGACAAAATGAAATTGGGAATATTTTTGGATTTTCTGGAATTTTTCAGAAATTTTCTGAATTTTTGGATTTTTTGGCTAAGAGGGGCATTTTGGGTATTTGGAGGGTATTGGGGGTATTTTTGGAATTTTTGATATTTTTGGTTATGGATGATCAATTTGATTGGTGAGGAAATGTTCAAGGTTAATTTTGGGGAATTTTGGGTGGTTTGGAAATTTTGGAGGATTTGGGCAATTTTATGGGCTTTTAGTAGGTTTGATGGGCGTAGGGTCCCCGGGGTCAAAAATTGAAATTTTGAAAAAAAGAAGATTGATCAAATATGATTGAAATGGAAGCACTTTGGTTGAGCCATGAAGCCATGTTAAGCCTATATGAGCCATGAGAGGACTCATTTGAGGCATTCACTATGTTGTTTCTAACCCTCTTAACCAGGGGCTTAGGGGTTAAGGTATATCCATATGAATCACCTACATGAGTCAAGGAGCCAATTTGAGTATGTGTGTGGTTTTAGGATTTGGATTGTGTGTGTGAGAGTGTAGAGTATGAGTGTAGTGAGTGTGTAAGTCAACCCTCACCAGACCAAGCCACCTGTGGTGGTCCTAAGGCCAAAGAGTCCTATAGGGAACTCATCCTTTAAACCTTCACATTTGATCTCAACCCTCTAGGTGAATAGGGGTCTACAATCAAGCTTTGTGGGGTTTGCAGGGAGGCAAGAAGTGGTTCAAATTTCTAAGGGATGGGTCCCAATTCTATACCTCTAAGACAGTCAAAGGAAAAGCCTAAGGCTAGATCCTAAACACTAAAGAGAGAAGAGAAGACCTCATAAAAATGTGGTCAACAAATGGACCCCCAATAGGTGTGGTGTACTAACCAAGCACACCGCGCATATTGGTGTTGAACGAAGAGATCAACAAAACTAACACAGATGTCCAAGTGACAAACTTAGGATGAAGTAGAAGAATTTCCCCTAGGGAGTATCAGGTAAATCTCCAAGACTGAAGATTCCAGAACTCTCGCTGGGGAAAAAGGAGGTGAATTTCATATCACAAGATTTTAAGAGATTGGATTTTAGATTCATTTCATTTTTTATTTCAAGTTTTAATTTTGAGTTTGAATTTCGATTTGAGTTTCAATTTTGGTTTTATGCGGAGAAAAGAGTAGGGCTAAGGCCCACCCGATTGCATTTGTATGCCGAGAAGGAAGCAGGACTGAACCTATTCCAACTGCGTATGCTGAGAAGGATTAGGACTGAGCCTATCCCAAATGCTGAGGAAGAATAGGACAAAGCCTATCCGAAATGCGGAGTGCTTTAATTTCAATTTCTTGCTGAGAGGATCAAATTTTGAGATTGTTGAGAAAGGAGTAGGACTGTGCCTATCCTGAGTACTGAGAATTTCTGAGAAGGGAGTAGAGCGGAAGCCTATCCCGATTGCTGAGATGGGAGTAGGGCAGAGGCCTATCCCGATTGCTGAGGTGGGAGTAGGGCGGAGGCCTATCCCGATTGCTGAGATGGGAGTAGGGCGAAAGCCTATCCCGAATGCTGAGATTGTTGAGATGGGAGTAGGGTGGAGGCCTATCCCGAATGCTGAGATTGTTAAGATGAGAGTAGGGCGGAAGCCTATCCCGAATGCTGAGATTTGCTGAGATTGGAGTAGGGCGGAGGCCTATCCCAATTGCTGAGATGGGAGTAGGGTGAAGGCCTATCCCGATTGCTGAGGTGGGAGTAGGGCGGAGGCCTATCCCGATTGCTGAGGTGGGAATAGGGCGGAGGCCTATCCCGATTGCTGAGGTGGGAGTAGGACGGAGGCCTATCCTGATTGCTGAGATGGGAGTAGGGCGGAGGCCTATCCCGATTGCTGAGATGGGAGTAGGGTGAAGGCTTATCCCGATTGCTGAGATTTGCTGAGATGGGTGTAGGGCGGAGGCCTATCCCGATTGCTGAGATGGGAGTAGGGCGGAGGCCTATCCCGAATGCTGAGATTTGCTGAGATGGGAGTAGGGCGGAGGCCTATCCCGATTGCTGAGATGGGAGTAGGGCGAAGCCTATCCCGAGTGCTGAGATTTGGTTTATGCAGTGGTTGTGAAAAATTTTGTTGATATTTGATTTATGCTGTGACTATGCAGAATTTTGTTGATATTTGGATTATGCTGAGATCAAAATGAGATATGAAAGTGTTCCATATCCCACGGGAATCAATCAAAGTCTGCTTGCTTGGCGAAGGGTACGAACCTATGCCATCCGAATCAAATTGAAGATTCCTCGTGATTCTGAAATCATCCCGAGAGAGGGTTTCAGAGGAGGTCTGGAATAGATCTCTATTTGAAGAAGGATTAGAGGATTTGAAAAGATGGACTTAAGCTGGAATCCAATTTGAGCTTTAGGTTTGTTTTGTTTGTTCTTTAACTATCCCATTTTTTTTGTTTATTTGGTGTTCATGTGGATTTGAAATTCTTTTTAATGTTTGGATTTTTATGTAAGAGAGTTCTTATTTATTTTCTTTTTCTTTTTTGTTCTTTGTTCGAAGTTCATTTAACTTTAATGGCGTTTCCCAGTCAATTTGCACAAAAAGAGGTGAAGGCAAAATGTGACATGGTCACTTTCATTCCAATCTTGTTGAAGATACATCATACAACTCGATCCGAAATATCTTTCATACAATCCATGACTCAAAACGGACTATGTATGATTCTTGTTGATTCATCCAAAAGTGTCCGTCAAATCCATGTCTGAATAATGAGATACACGGTCAATAACATCACCTTCCAAGCCATCCTTGGCAGGAATGTCGCATGGATGTGCATTGGAGGTGTGCTATTTCCCTTGTAACTCACAGCTCGTAGGGCCGGAGATTCTCCAATTCTAGATCTGGCTGAAAGTGGTATGAAGCCTTTCTGTCGTCCATCCTTCTAAAAGTAACGGAGATCCGCTCCACTGGTACTCCCGGTATGCAATGCTTTGCGACGTTCGCTCCATTTCCTTGTAATATCATGACAGAACCTACAGGAAGTGGTATCTCCACCGGCCCTCGAAACTTACCCGGGCCGGCTATCCGGAGGTCAAATCCGAACATGATATTGCATTGGTTGACGAATGAAACTGTGCAAAAAGGCCTGATAAAGTCATAGTGGTCTATGTGTGTAGGTATGCAGTCGCCCTTCTGATAAATGTTGATGATGCAACTGTTAGGTATGCAGTCTGTTGGCAGTACCCTCCACGTTATCATTCTTTTCACCATTCTTTTAATTATTCTCAGCATTAGATCCACCTCACCGTGATGGAGTATCCCCGTTGGATTTCCTTTTACGTCTTCTCGCGAAGTTATAGCAAGCATCTCGCATTGTATTGTGACTCTTCCTTTCCCTGGCATCCATTTCTGGGGTTCCGAATAAGTCTTTTCTCTCAGACGGCCTGCTCGACCCATCTTCTGAAGTTCTAGAATGCAATCCATAATCTGTTGTTGCTCGTACTCTGAGAATACACCTGTGTGTAACTCGAGGCCTTCCAAAATGTTGATTCTTTTGCCTCTAATCCTTTCAAAGTATTCGAAAGTCTTCTTCTCAACATTTTGCATTCTTTCTAGTTCATATTCCGGAATGATCCGCAAGTGACGAGGCCTAGTAACGTATCGCAGGATGTATGGCTCAATCCCGTCACGTTCTCCTGCATACCTTGGCTCCTCGGGGATTGTCTTTGTCATGACATCCTCCGGGGTTGCTTCAGCAACAAGGTTCTTCAGATATGGTATCTCTGCCTGGCTTCGAGGCACTGATTCTATCTCTGTCCTTCTTGGCTATTCTCTGATCTGTTCTGATTCTCTCGACATTGACTTTCTTCTTTCTGGTTGGTGCCGAACCGGTATCTTTGAAGTGTGTGTGTCAGCGAAGGTGGCTGTTTCTTCGTGTTGATCTGCTGCAAGTTTAGTCAACATCTTGCGGATACGGCGATTTTTATTCCTTCTTTGAGTAGCAGTGAGCGTAGCTCTCCTCACTTCTTGAATTTCTGTGGGCGTGGCGCTGATGAGCCTGCCCTTTGTCGTGGCAACTACTGACTTGATTTTCTTGCTTTCTTTGGTGTTTGCCTTTCTTTTCTTATTGCTGGATTGGTGGCTTGGGCCACCCATCTTCATTACCGTCTGGCTATGAAGCTCCTCTCGGTCCACTGGGACCCAGTCATTTTCTTCATATTGTAGGCTGACTGGTGTGAAGTCAGAATCAATCTCTATTACTGCTCCATCCTTCACCCTCTTTTCATCGAGTGCGAGACTCACGCCATTTTTAAATTTTAGGACCAACCGCCCGTTCGACATTTCCCTGCTAAGAAAACAAGGAAAGGATCAGGGGCTGTACTAAGAACAAGAACAATAAGAAAGTATTTATCACTGAAGATTCTTATTCACTTATTCCAATTTTAATTTTTTTTAAGGAAAGTAGGAAAAGATAAAGAAAGATCAGGAAAAAGATTTGATTTGAAAGGAATGGTAAAACTTTATTATTATGATTTCACATATTTTATTTTTAGCACATATTTCATTTTATCCATTTTTACGTTTTTGGGTTCGGACCTAGTCACAAAGTGATTGCTTCACCCGTGTTTCTAGGGATAAGACTCTATTTTAGAGGCCACCCTTCGAAACATTAGGTTGCGTAATACTTCTTCAAATATCGTCCATTGATTGGAAGCATTTGTCATTCTCCTTGGTAATTCATAAGTTGGTAGGAGCCTCCTGAGTAGACTGCCTCGACCACAAACGGCCCTTCCCAAGTTGGTTCAAATTTGCCTCTTATCTTGCGATGAGCAAGAATAGGTCTTCTGAGAAAAAGAACTAAGTCACCCACTTTGAAAGTTCTTGGGTGGACCACTTTATCATGGGCCTGGATCATCTTAGCTTGGTACAGTTCCAAATTTTGTTGCGCTGCAAGTCTTTTCCCTTCCAAGTTTTCCAGTTCTTCTAGTCGTAATCTGGCATTTTCTTTTGTAGTAATTTTATTCGCAACTGCAATTCTGAGTGATGGAAGCTGGACCTCCAAAGGTAAAACGGCCTCGGACCCGTACACTAAAGTGTAAGGTGTGGATCGAGTAGAGTCCCGAAAGTCGTCCTGTAGGCCCATAAGGCTTCTAACAACTTCTCGTGCCAATTTTTCTTATTGTCATCCAAAGTTTTCTTTAAAATTTGAACGAGAGTTTTATTAAAAGCCTCGGCCAAGCCGTTTGCTCTTGGGTAGTAAATTATTGAGTATCGTCAATCGATTCCATGTCTTCTGACAAAATTGTTGATTTTTGTGCTTCTGAATGCGGACCCATTATCTGAAATGATTCTGCACGGTACTCCGAAACGGTAAACAACTTGATTTTTGAAAAATTGTAGCACGTGGTGTACCTTTACTTCTCTGAGTGGAACTGCTTACGCCCATTTAGAAAAGTAGTCACGTAGCCGCAAGGATGAAGCGATGTCCTCTTGAAGAAGGTGGTTCTATCGGACCCACTATATCTGTGCCCCAATACTCAAATGGCCACGACGCAATTGTCGGATGTAGCACATTTGGAGGTTGGTGTAGAACCACTCCGTGCACTTGGCACTGGTGACAACTTTTGGCAATCTTCATGCAATCGGTCATCATTGAGGGTCAGTAATACCTTAGTCTTTTAATTTTCATCTTCATTTTCGGACCCGACTGATGAGCGCCACAAAGTCCTGAATGCACTTCTTTGACAATTTCACGAGCCTCGGACCCGTTCAGGCATCTTAACCACATTTGATCAAAAGACCTTCGTATAATGTATTTTTATTAATGCGTAAGACGAGCTCTTTTCTTGATTTGATGTGCTTAATGACTTATCATATGGTAATTTGCCTGTTGCGGGTAGTCTATTAGCGGTTGACGCTGATCTTCTGTGTTTTCCGTCACTGCTGCAACTGATTCCTCTGTCTTTTCTGATTTCTGTATCATATCCATATCGAGCTGTGATAGGACCTGTCGTCCTTGAACTAACACTTGAACTGACTCGTCTTGTGAACAGGCAAATTCTTTTGCAAGACGAACTAGCGCATCCGCGAGAGCATTTTCTCTTCTGGGGATCTTGTAGATTGTTACATTCGGAATTTGTTCCAACAGTTTCATGGCATACTGAAAGTATTGCTCGAGTCTTGGCTTTAAAATTTTGTATTGTCCGTGATCTATTGAATGATCAACCGAGAATCTCCGTAGATGTTGATATCCGTTATTCCCATTTGAATGGTCGGTTCTAGATCCTGTTATGAGGGCTTTGTATTCTGCCTCGTTGTTTGTGCACAGCTCTGTTAAGTGGTAGGAGTATCTTAACATCCCCCGCTCCGGTGTTATAAAGATTATTCCTATTCCTACCTTACCGGGCACTATCATTTGCAATTCTTTGTCTTTCTGTGCTGAGGATGCTCCGTCGAAGTATAGTTCCCAACGTCGATCATCAGTGTCTTCTAGGCTCATTATCTGCTCGTCAGGCAAATCGTCGTCGAGAGGCGAATCTGCCGGTAAAGGGTGTGCTGCAAGGAAGTCAGCTATAACTTGTCCTTTTACGGCACGTAGACAAACGAAAGTTATGTCGAATTGCAATAGTATTATCGACCACCTGGCAAGTCTACCAGAAAGTGTTGGACGGGTCATCAAATATTGCAACGGATTAACTTTCGAGATAAGGTTGACCTTATGAGAGAGCATGTAATGCCTGAGTTTCTGTGCGGCGAAGATCAGGGCCAAACAATGCTTATCAATTGGAGGATATTTTACTTCCATCAAAATCAAACGACGGCTTAAGTAATAGAGAGCATTTTCTTTTCCCTCTTCATTGACCTGGGCTAGCAGGGATCCAAGGGAGTCGTCTAGAGCCGTGGTATAAAGTATCAACGATCTACCTGAGACTGGGGCTGCTAAGACAGGAGGTGTCATTAAGTATTGCTTAATGTCCTCGAAGGCCCATTGGCATTTCTCTTCCCAAATGAATTTGGCATCCTTTTTAACTAATGCCGAGAAGGGCTGACACCTACCTGACAAGTTCGAAATAAAGTGTCGAAGATATGTCAACTTCCCTTGAAAGGATTGTAGCTGTTTTAAGGTTTTGGGAGGCGGCATCTCTAAGATAGCTTTAATCTTTTTCGAATCAATTTCAATCCCGCGATGTCGGAAAACAAATCCTAAGAATTTCCCGGAGGTAACGCCGAAGACGCATTTTAAGGGATTCATCTTAAGGTTGTATTACCTTAGTCGCTCGAAGACAATTCTCAAATCATACAAGTGATCTTCCTTCAGTTTGCTTTTGATGACCACATCGTCCACGTAGCACTCGACTTGGTTGTGAATGAGATCATCAAAAATCTTTGTCATTGCTCTTTGGTATGTTGCTCCTCGCATTCTTTAGTCCGAATGGCATTATCGTGTAAGCAATACACTCCAATTGGTGTTCTGAATGTCGTGAGCTTTTCGTCTTCTGGTGCCATCTTTATCTGGTTGTATCCTGAAGATCCATCCATGAAAGAGAATATTTCATGTGTCGAAGCGATGTCGATCATTAACCCTGGAATTGGTAGTGGAAATTCATCCTTCGGGCATGCTTTGTTCAAGTCTCTGAAATCCACACAGATTCTGATCTGACCATTCTTCTTCCTGACTAGTACTACACTGACCAAGTAGAGTATTGATCTTCACGGACAAATTTAGCTTCAATTAGCTTCTTAACTTCAGCTATTACTTGTTGTTCAATTTCCAAACGCATCCTTCTGGAAGCTTGTCTGACTGGAACGGAAGTAGGATCCACTCCTAGCCTGTGAACTGCGACTTCTAGAGCTAATCCAGGCATTTCGTCGTAACTACAAGAAAAACAGTCCTTGAATTCCATTAATAGCTTGATCATTTTCTCGGAATCCTCTTTATTGAGTAAGGAGCTAACAAAGGTTGGTCTAGGCTTTTCATTAGTTCCTAAGTTAACTTCCATTAACTCATCTATTGTGGATTTGATTTCTTCTTCGAATTCTGATGGAGCATCTCCAATTTGTAGATCTTCAAGCTCTTCTGTAGTTTCCAAACAGTCTTCATTAAGTTCACAAGTGACAACCAAACAAAATTCCGTATCGTCAACTGAACCTACTGTGCCGAATCCGAGACCATGTTTTGAATTGGGAGGCCGACCGGCATTATTCCATAATTTTTCGAAGTGTTGTGATCGGCCTTTTGTTCATTGTCGAGGTAAGACACCACGCTGAATTAAATTTTGAACACAGGGAGAGTACCACTCAAAAGGTAATTCCATTAATTTGGATGAAGTGACATCTTCAAATTGTACATTTTTTTCAGTATTGGAAGAAGAAGTGCCACGGTAAAATTTGATTGGCTTTGCACCGCTGCTATGTACTTCTTTGACCACCATACCCTCGATCTTATTAGACTAGATCGGGGTCAGGGTCATAGTGTGTACATAGTGATTAATCTTCTCATACATCGATTTGTATTCTTCGTTCTTCTCATCTTCAAGATAAATCTTGAATTGTGGTTTCTTCTGGTTTATTGTAGCTACTTCTTTGTTGATTTCTTCTTCTTCTTCAGAGTTGCATTCCCAATCAACATTGATCATCAGCTTTTTCTGTCCAACTGTCCCAGTGTCTCTTCCACGACCTCGTCCCCGGCCTCGACCTCGGATGCGAGTTCTGGAGAAACCTTCACCATCTCGCCGTAAGGGAGTGGTGAGTGACTGTTGGACTAGAACTTAAGGTTCTTCATTGTCTTGAATTTCTTTTGCCTCATTTGGCACGGTGTTTCTGGAGAAGGTTGTTTTCTTTGGAGGTGCGTAATAAGCTGCATCTTCATGGATTCCAATCTCATGTACGGAGAAAGGTTGCAAATCACCTTTAATGCAACCGTTCTCCTCCTTCGTAGTATTTTATGCACTGATGCAGAGACGATGGTACCATCCGGTTTTCATTGATCCACGGCCGGCCTAGTAGAGCGTTGAACGATGTCTCAGAGTCAATTATGTGGAATTTTGCGGTTGTCTTTGCTAAGTCACCGGTCTTCATCAATAGTGTTATTGATCCAAGGGCTCTTTCTCCTTTCTGGTTGAATCTTCTTAGTAACATCTTATCTGCTTCAAGCTCGCGAGCATCAATTTCCAAGTATGCTAGTGTCCAAAGGTTCATTATGTTAATTGATGCTCCTGGATCCACCAATACTCTGGAGAGCGTAAACTTTTCGATTGTGACAGAAATGTACAACGGTCGGTTGTGATCGGCCGTCCCGAGTAGTAGATCATTGTCCGTGAAGGTAACACCTCGTTGTTCCTTTAACGAGCAAACCTCGTCCAAGGAATCTTCGGCCATCTGAGCTAAACAAATCTCTGGATCAAGTAAGGCCTTGATCAGAGCTTCCCTCATCTCTTTTGATAAAATGAGAGCGTCGTAGATGCTCGGCTTGGCGAGTAGTTTCCTAAGATAGGCTAGCACGTTATAGTCCACTTTGTTACCATGTGTTTCAGTTTCTTCTCGAATGGGCAATTCTTCTGTCGGGGTTGATTCTTCCTTAACAACCACCTGCTTTTCTTTGTCTTTTGGACCCATTCTTGGGGGTAGAACCCTTCTGCTCCTTAAGTTGACTTATGTGATTTCTTCTGAGTCTGGTACTGAGTTTACTAGTGTCTCCTTTTGAATCGGCATGACAGGTTCTTCTGGAGTCGCTTCAAAATCTGAAAGCTCTAACTCTATTGTGATTGGAGTTCCTTGGAATTCACAAATAGATTCATTGCTTGTTGAACTTTCGTAGCCTTCTTGGTGAATGTCTTCTTTGTCATCGTGATTGTGGAGGTTGTGTATGATTTGAGAATTGTTATTGGTATCAGAATCAAGATCCGGATTAGATTGGTTGTCGTTAGTTACGTAATTGTTAGAAACAGTCAAAACGTAGCCAACGCCATAACTCTTATCATTATAAGATTCTGCCGAGCGAGCAAATAATCATACGAGTTCAGAGGTTCGAAGAATTTTTCCCCCGAATCGGAAACAACCATCCTAGGATAAGCAGCCCCTAGTCTAGCCTTAAGAGCCTCGGTCTTCTCTTCTTCTACGATCTCCTTCTTTTCTATGATCTTTTCTTCCTGGGACGGTTCTTCAATTGTAAGCGATAGCGCCGGCTTGACAGGTTTCAAAATCTGAGTTTAAGCATGCGCCGAAGCAGTTTGGATGCGATCCAAAATTTTCTTCGATGACTTCGTCCAAGTGGTACTCCATCCATCATCAGTCGTGTAAGGGTCTATTGGAACAATGGGATCTGTTGAAATAACATTGACAGAACCTCCTTTCTGGGGTTCTTTCAAGTATTCCTTTGGGATCGTTATGTTCCCTTTTCGGAGATTGTTGTCAAGCCAACTTTTGAAGGTGATGCAATCCTCTATCTTATGTCCAAGCATCTGGTGGTAAGGACAGTAGTTGGGATGGTCTTTCTTATTGACTTCTTCTGGCTTCCTGGGTTCTGGCAGTCGAAAATCAGAAGTCTTCATCAAACTGCAGAACATCTTTGGCACTGCCTCATTCTTGAATGGATATTCTTTATTTATAAGATCCTTTCACGTGCACTGTGGGCGAGGCGGTTGCTCATGTTGTTGAGTTGGCTGATAACCGGGTTGAGGTTGTTGGTAGTTCTGCTGAGGTTATTGATAGCTAGGCTGCGGCTGCTCCGGCTGTATTTCCATTGGCTGCTTGCCCTTATCGACTGCAGCGATGATCCCGGATTTCTTTTCAAATGTCTTCACAGGCTTCTGTTTGTCTGTTTTGTCGACGAAACTTAGTTTCTTTGCTTCCTCTTGCAAGCTTCCGGCCTTGCTTAACAACTTCTCGAAAGTATTAATTGTAAATCCCTTAAGGAGAAGTGCTATCGGGCCGTGAATGCTTTTAAGCAAGATATCGATCGCATCTTCTTGTTGTAGTCGTAGCTCACACTTCATGCTTAGATTTCTCCATCGAAGTATATAGTCCACTAAAGTTTCATTCAGTTTCTGTTTCTCCACCACTAAGTCACCGATGGTGATATGGTGCTAAGCTCCGGCAAACCGTTTCATGAAGAGGTTTTCCAATTCTGAAAATGTCTTTACCGAACCGTTTGGTAACTCTACATACCAATCAAAAGCGATCCCTGACAGGCTGCTAACGAATTGTCAGAAGAGTAAGGCGTCACTCCCACCGGCGTTGCAACAACCAGCTCAAAAATGTGCAACATGCTGTCGAGGGTTTTCGGTACCATCAAAAGTCTTGAACAGAGGTGGTACGAAGCCTTTTGGGTATTGTACCGCATCGAATTCTTCGGGGTAAGGTCTACCCGTCTGAATAGATGCTTCGCTCTTAGACTGTGTTAAGGCTTCTCGCACCTGCTGTTCCACCATGTTCTTGATGTCCTTCTCTGGAATCATATTCTAGGTAGAATCTTTCTTCGGCTGATCGTCTCCGTTAACGGATGTAATCTCTTTTCCTCCGTCTGTAATATGAATAACTTCTGGAGGCGTTTCTCTTGGGGGTTGAGCACGACTCTGAAGAGTGGCTAGGGCTGCAGCCATCTCTTCCATCCTTTTTGCCATTTGAGAGATTGTATCATCTTTTTCTAGAATTTGTGCTCTTAATTTTTCCGGTTCATCTCTCTCCGCAGCTGTCGGGGCACCTTGCGAAGCTGACGATGCTCGTGTTTCAACCATATTGATCTCCACATATTCGTCATCCATGAACTCCGACGAGTCAACTTCATCTCCAAACTTTTCTTCTCTTTCTCTTGCTAATCGTTGAATGTCAGTTCTTAGTTTTTCCATAGCATCTTCCAATGGTCTTTTTTGTGCGGTTTCGCAGTTATCACGCGATGGCTGTTGGATTTCCTTCTTGGAAGTCCCCTTCATTGCAGTGGCGCTTTCTTTGAACTCAAGTCTCCTAACGAGACTTTCCTTTTCAGGTCGTTGTTTCGTCTCAATTGGCCAGTAGTAGGACGCCATACCATCCTTCCAGCGACGAAGGCACTAGGACCGGATGGTCTATCGGTCGAATCGTCGGAAGGTGGTATCCTCCCTGATCTGTAAACCCGAAACAACAGGTGGACTCGCCTTCATCTTCTTATTCGGCTTTTCTGTGGTGATAATGGGTTCTACTCGTGACCCAAGATGGGACTTGGCTGGCACTCGCCCTATTCTTCTTAAAATCTCTGACACAGGAAATTTCTCTTTCTTTGCTAACTTCTCTATCACAGTCTATAGTCAGGCAAATGGTGTAATCCTAGCCCTTTTCTTTCGGCTGTCGCTATAGTATGCGGGTCGAGGTAATGTAGAAGCAATCTTGCGGACATTTTCCTCGTCAGTTGCGGCGGAAAGGGGATGGAATCTACTTCCTTCCAAAAACGGTGTATACTCAGGCAATGGTATGTATTCAGGAAAAGGTGTGTACTCGTGGATTTCTTCAAAAAGCGACTTCGGCGGCCTCTAGCCTTTCCGGCAATCTTCCTACCTCTGTTTCTTCTCCGAGTCCGTGTTAGGGGTGGAACCCTTGAGCTGGACCCAATTTCAAAAATAGAAGGTCTTGCACGGAAATCCGTACCCTCCACGCGTAACATGCTCGTTACAAATTTGAACTTCCTTCCCCTTCGGCTTGGCGGAAGCCGGGGTAGGTGCGGAGACGACTAGCACCGGTGGGGTAGAGATAACAGTCCTCCTATGGACAGTAGCATTCCTCTCAGCTAGAACCCTTTGCAGGGGAGGGAACTCTTGAGTTGACTTGAGGTTGAATTCGATCAAAGGTCTTTCAGTTTCAGATACTTTGTCTGTAAGTGTGAAAAGGGTAACGTCAGTGATCTTGACATTTGTGTTCTCGAATCCTTGTCTAAACCGGATGATCCCATTGTCGGGCAGCTCATCCTTGTAAACAGTGAAGTCCAGTCCATTGGTGAAGGAGAAAATCAGCTTTGGGGCAGACATCTTCTGCAAGGTAAATTCTGATTGTCTGTCCCAAGTTATGCTTCTTCTCATCAGGACAAAAAGAAAGGAATTGAAAAGAGTCCGAACACATTTTTGTTCATGTATTTATAAAAAGGAGTTATTTGTTAAAAGAGTCATTCATTAGAGGGTTTTTTTATTAAGAACTGAATGTTCAAAGGCGTAGAGAAGGTAAGGAATCCGATTCAGAATTGGAAAAGAAAAGAAAGTTTTATGCAAGACTTCCCGACTCGAAGGATCGCTTCCTAAACTAATACCTATTGGGGGTCCACCCCACCTCAAAAAGAGGTAAAAGGATCTCGGAACCTCTCCGTTTAGGGGTGTCTAAACAGCGACTCCTAAATCCAGGAGGAGTTGGCTATACTCGTTCAAGACAGAAATGAACTGGGTATTCCAACGGAAAGAAT
The DNA here is from genome assembly GCA_022702705.1 of Papilionanthe hookeriana x Papilionanthe teres. NCBI lineage: Eukaryota > Viridiplantae > Streptophyta > Magnoliopsida > Asparagales > Orchidaceae > Papilionanthe > Papilionanthe hookeriana x Papilionanthe teres. The sequence continues at coordinate 180,525,202 of CM040421.1, forward strand.
GGTAGTTTGGTCCACTAAGGGCATGGGCTCACTACCGATTTATGAAAGCAAAGCCATCTTATCAAAATGGAGAGAGGAACTATTCCCCAGCGGAGTCGCCAGAAGTTGTCGGCATATTTTAAGGTTTTGTATTTTTGAAAAAGGGGGTCGCCTTCAGAAGTTGTCGGTGAATTTTAGATTTTAAATATAATTTAAAAAAATATATATAATTTAGAAAGTAGCATTTGATTTTGAAAGTAATTTTAAGTTTGAAAATATTAAGATATGAAATCAAACCGATCTCACATCCCGAATAATTTATATAAACGAGCACCGCACCACAAACCGTGTATCTATCCCGAAGAATAGACACACTGCTTGATAATGGGGCTCGATTAAATAAACTAGAAGATCTGTGACATCCGTTTGGTCTGCGAACCAATTTTATAAGCCGACAAATTCCCCTGCTTAATATAAAAAAATTAAGCAGGGTTTATATTACCTCGGTTCTTATAGTTCCCTATAAGGGCAAGCCCCTATAGTTAATTACATCTTAAATGACGGGAATCATTTAAGAAAACTCTCGATAATGATCAGTGGTTTTGCTCTCAAGAATTTCAAAGTTTAAGGTTTTCAAAGGATTGAATTTTGGAATTTCAATAGGTAATGGATCAAATTTAGGACAATTTGTTTTGGGAATTCAAGGGGAGAGAAGTAGGAGAAGTTGAGGATCCAAGAAGAATTTTGGTAACTTCCTAAACTATCCTATTGTTTGGCTTCAATGTAGGGAGAATCCTAATATTATCTGATATTTCAATCTTGCCAATTTTAGTTAATTGGGACTTATATTTGTATGATAAAATCACACAAATAGCCTCGAAGATATGAGGGTTTATGTCGTACCAAACGACTACCTCGGAGTCCTAAGACCGGTTAGGGCTTAATTCACATGACATGATCATGCAAATGCCTAACGAAAAGTTGAGGATTTATGTTGCACTAGGCAAACTACCTCGAAATCCTATGGCTTGACTATTTAATTCTAAGAAAGTTTTACTGAAGTAGATTCAAGTTCTGCTGATGACGATGGCCGAGCTGCCCACCATGCTCCGAGCTCCTTGTTGTTGCAGAGGTTTAGTTTTAGAAGTCATAAATCAGAAGATGAGAGAGGTGTTTCGGTTTAGAGAAAAATCTTAGAGTTCAAATGTTTTTAATATTTTAATTAAAACAAATCTTAAAGTTTGATTAAACAGAACCGATTAAGATCCCACGGTTCCGTCATCTTGGCACCATTATTTTCATTTAATTCACTTAGTCCAGATGAATTTGCTAAACTCAACTGAATGAGTTCCACACTTTCATTTAGACCGTGGGAAATCCCGTTAGCAACACGTGGGTTACATCATCCGAGGTATTCCCGATCATTCAATGAGACGTTTTAATTTAGTTGTAATTGTAGTTTTGTGTTCTGTTTGTGATTAAATTTTGTGTTGTTTTATATTTTGAAATGTTGTAGCGGTGAATTTTATCTTGTAATGATTTTTAATTTAATTATGGTTTCAGTTTTAGGGACTACCCTAAAGGTTTTGGTTTTCATGCAACAGTTGTTTATCATGCAAGAAAAGTAAAGTGCATTTGCAATAAAGTAAATCGCAATAAAATAAAAGCGTACCTGGAGGGTCTTCCCGTCATCCCAAGCTGCACTTAAAACACAAGTTAAGGCATTTAAATATTTCAACAAGTACCTAGGTAAAGCTAAGGGAAAGGTTTCGATTGTCTATCAAAATCCAAGTCCTATAGCTAGTCATCTCCTATGACGTCTAGGTTTTCAGTTTTGTTTTAAGGACGATTTTCTTCATCAAAGAACAATTAAGTTCAATTATTCTTATAAACATCCTATCATATTGAGGAAGTGCTTAAGACGAGTCTTAAATATTTTTTCAATACCTATAGAATTGTTTTTAAGTCCAAGAGAATTTAATTATACAAGTGAATTAATCATCCAGGAGTTTAGTTAAGTTTTGTTCTTTTGCTCGATGGAATTAGACACTTGAATATCCTATAAGTGAAGTAACACTTCACTTAATTCTCCATTTAGGAGTTATGACAACAAGAGCTTTCGAGGGCAAATTAATGTTTAAGTGATTTGTGATTTAATTTAATTTTAATTAATGGGTTTAAGTTTGGAATAGTGTTCAAGTTGTTTTAGATTTAATTCTTAATGATTTAATTTAGGTTTGTTATTAAATGATTTTAATTTAATTTAATTCAATTTAATTTAATTTTTGATTTAATTTAATTTGATTTAATTTCAATTTAATTTTAATTTAATTTAATTTAATTTTAATTTAATTTAATTTTCATTTTAATTTAATTTAATTTACTTTAAATTTAATTTAATTTAACTTTAATTTAATTTTAATTTAATTTAATTTCAATTTAATTTTAATTTAATTTAATTTTAATTTAATTGAGATTATTCTTTTAATTAATTTTAATTAAGACTTAAGTATTATTGAAGTGATTTATTTAGGGATTTTTAAATTAAAGAATAAATATCTTCTTAAATAATATTCCTTCTTTAATAATTTCAATTTTCCATTAATCTTCCAAATTTCATTAATTAAATGATTAAAGTTTACTTTAATTAATCTTAAAAATGATTGATGGGTCTCTATCCTTTAATTATTTAAATTTCAATCATCCAAACCAGATTAGGATCAAATATTTTACTCTTTCATTTTATTAAACCTAAAGTTTTAATTAAGGGTTAAAATTTTGATTACCATTTTGCCCTTCAAGCTTAATAATTCCATAACTCACTAAATTGAGCTTAAATGAATTTAAAATTTTTATGTGCCTTCACTCACATGTCAATTAAGACATTAGAGGAGAAAATGTGATTTTTCTGTATTTAATTTATTTATATAATTATATTTTTGTAGAAAATAGGGATTTCCAAGGAAAATTCAATAAGATGACCAAGGGAATTTTTCTGTTCTTAAGAAAATTATGGGGCACTACTAATGACCAGAGGACCATTTAGACTAATTTTGGTGATTTTTTGAATTTTATTTTATTTATTATAATTATTTTTAGTTTTGGAGCATTAATTAATTTTAAAATAAAATAAAAGTTGAAAAATGGATTTTATATTTTTCTTAAATCTCTCTGACCTCAAGGAGTCCAGAGAAATAAATTTTATATTTTTTTGATTTTTCTTTGATTTATTAGAATTATTTTAGTGAAAATGTTGGAAAATACATTTTAAATATTAAAAATTACATTAAACCTTTAAAATTCAATATCTTATTCTAGGAACTTAAGAAAAGCATTTGGTTTGTTCCTAATGTTTAGAATTCAAAATATGAAATTTTGGTGATTTTTAATATTTTTGTAATTTTTATTATTTTTTAATTATTAAAAATATTAAAATAATGATAAAAATCAACTTTTTTAGAAAATTACAATTTTAATTTTTCTAAGTTCCTCTAATATCAGAGAGGCTCCAAAACCATTTTTGTGAATTTTTGAAAAGTATTTTGTGAGTTATAAATTTTTAAAGTTTAATTTTACCCATTATTACTTAAGAGGCTTAATCAACCCATTTAGTGGGGCTAACCAAGTCCAATTGGTTTCAAATTTTTATGTGGTGTTCTCCTATCCCTAGAGGATAGTGGAGAATTGTTTTTAAGTTAATTTGATGAGTGGTTAACCCTAATTAATTAAAATTCAATTTTGGGTGTTTAGGCCAATTAGGGTTGTTTAAATTGAATTAGCTCAAAAATTATTTTTCCTAGGTCTCTTTGGTCACAAGCAACATCACCAAATTTTCCTAGAATTTATTTCTCAACATGCTAATTATTGGAATTAAAATACTCAAAACAGTAACATGAACTTGAAAAATTAATAACTTCTCATAGGATGGCCTCGACCTTGGAAAATTCAGGGAATATTCCCAAGTTCGGAGGCTTCAAAGCTCCTATGGTTTCATGCCATGGTGAATTTCCTATATGCATGAAGAATTGAGATAGTGCAGAGAGTAAATAAATCATTAAAAATAAAATACTTAATGAAATTACTTGATTTCTTTTCCACATTATTCTCCTCTATTCACTGAGCAAGAGGGTATTTTTATTTTATTTTTAGGATTTTTCTACACAAAGTTATGGATTTTTAAAGTTATGGGTATTTAATAAATAAGAAAAATCACTATTTTCCTACTTATCCACGCGGCGCCACGCCATCCTCGGCAGCTCCGAAGGGCCACGCGGTGTGCTCTGATTCGGCGCCACCATCCGACTCAGCGCCCCAGGGGCCCGCAGTTCATGTACCATCGCGCTGTCCGGCTCGATCCCGACCGTCCGCTAGATACACTCTCGATCCGACGGCTCCCAGTCATCGTCTACGACTGGTGTGAACCCGTGACCGTCAACCTTCTAACCCTAATTTCTCACTCAATTCTCAACGGATTTTTGTGTTCTTATGTTTCATGGATTCGTCTCGAAGAGACGAACACATCTATATGGTAAACATGCATTGAAATTGATTCAAATTAAATGGAGAATCTCTGTAAGCTCGGGAAGAAGAGTGAGTCCATACCTTTGCTCAAAGAAGTGAAGCTTCGATCTGAGAGTTGTGTCACCTTCGATTGGGTCAAAGCAAGCTCCAGATGAAGTCCTTGGCTCGGTGAATTGTCTAGGTATGATTTCAACCACGCACCGATCACAAAGCTTGGAGGCCGGAAGCAATGGCCGGCCTGGTGAGGGGGCTTTTGCTGGGGAACATCTCCTCTTGGTCTGGTGAAGGTGTAGGACCAATCAATTTGGAGATTGGCTCACTATGGTGAAGTGTCCTGGTTTTGGGCTTGAATTTCAACTCTAAAATTGAGCTCACAGAGACGAAATGGCAGGGGGATTTCAGTGGGGATCAAGTTCTCTATGTGTAGAGAGTGGTCTGGGATGATTTTTGCAGGGTTTCAGTAAGTTTTGGTTCAGCACCTCTCATGGCCGAGAGGAGGTGGTGTTTAAATAGGAGAGGGTGGAGGGCCTCCCAGGGGGGTTTGAAGGCTGGGATCAGCTGCTCTGTTGAGGAGAAGAAGAGCTATGATGTCCGTTTGGGTTGAGACAAGTCAGCAAGGGAGAATTGAAAAGTTTGGCTCCTCCCAAGGTCTCGGCCATGGTGTTTTCCGGCGATCCAGGCGGCTAGCCGGCAGGCATGGTTCACCCTCAGGTCCAGGTGGGTCAGGGCTGGAGGTTTGTGCAGGCAATTGAGCTTTGCCATGTGTAAAGGGCTTGGATTAAAATGGCATGGGGGAGAGGCCATTTTGGCTTGATTTGGTCTAAGCCATGTATTTGTGCTTGGTTCACCTTCCCATGGTCTGATTTTGGGCCAGGGGAATCAGTTGGGTCTGCTGCCATGGAGTGGTGAAGTCTCCATCCATGGTGAGGTGGCTAAACTTGGTTTAGTGTGTGACATGGTTATGGTTAAAAAGGCTTAATGAAGGATTAGGAAAGGGGCCCTCCTTTTGCCATTAATGGCTTGGTCACATGTCAAACCTTCCATGGCTTCATATGGCTTGTAAATGGCTTGCTCATGGCTCCATGTGGCTTGGGACAAAGCTTGGTCATTTCATGAAAAAGGGTTTTAGAAATTTTGGTAATTTAGGGGTGATTTGATGGGATTTGGAATATGGCTTGATTTGGAATTATTCAATCATGGATTTAAAACTTAGCAGATGGTTTTATCAAATGGATGATGATAGAGGATTGTCATGTGGGCTTCAAGATGGATTTTGGGCTTTTGAGTTTGGTTAGGAATGGGCTTTTAAATGTCCTTTAGAAGTGGGCTTTTAGATGAAAATTTTGCAAAGGGGCCATGCCAAATAAATGTTGGGTTTGGTTTAGGGGTGTGTCATGAGCGATTTGAAATGAATTTGAGGTCGTTTGGGTTTGAATTGGGTTGAATTTGGGTTCATTTGGTAAATGGGCCAATGTAGGTCAAATTGGGCTAATTTGGGCCAATGTTGGGCTAAGGTTGAAATTGATGTAAAATTAATGTTGGGAAATGTTTATGGGAGTGTTTCAAAGGGGTTTCAACTTTGGTTGGGTTTTGGTTTTGGGACTTGTACTTATTTGGGTTAGGTTTCGGTTTATGTCAAAATTGGGTTTTTTGGTTTTGGGTTGAATTTGAGTAGGGTTTGGGTCCAAAGTTTGGGCAAATTATGTTAGTGTTTTGTTTATGGGGATGTTAGGGAAGGTTTTGAAAAGGTTTGGGGTCAATTAAAGTTGAATTAGTTTGGTTTGGGCTAAGTTTGGGTCATGGGTCCAAATTGGGCTTTAAGGTCAAAAGTGAAATTGGACCCAAATGTCATTCAAATTGGACTTTGATTTGGTCTAAATTGATATTGTGGATATTGAATTGGAGTTTAGAATTGAATTGGACCAAAATTGGGGTCAATTGGGTAGGTTTGGTTTGACATTGGGTTCACTTGGGTTAAGAATAGGCTAAATTGGGGGTTTTGGTAAAAGTGGGGTAAATTGACAAAATTGGCCCATGGTGTAGTTGGATAAAATGAAATTAGAAATTTTTGGAATTTTCTGGAATTTTTTTGGGAATTTTCTGAATTTTTGGATTTTTTGGCTAAGAGGGGCATTTTGGGTATTTGGAGGGTATTGGGGGTATTTTTGGAATTTTTGGTATTTTTGGCTATGGATGATCAATTTAATTTGTGAGGAAATTTTCAAGGTTAATTTTGGGGAATTTTGGGTGGTTTGGAAATTTTGGAGGATTTGGGCAATTTTAAGGGCTTTTAGTAGGTTTGATGGGTTTAGGGTCCCCAGGGTCAAAAATTGAAATTTTGAAAAAAAGAAGATTGATCAAATATGATTGAAATGGAAGCACTTTGGTTGAGCCATGAAGCCATGTTAAGCCTATATGAGCCATGAGAGGACTCATTTGAGGCATTCACTATGTTGTTCCTAACCCTCTTAACCGGGGGCTTAGGGGTTAAGGTACATCCATATGAATCACCTACATGAGTCAAGGAGCCAAGTTGAGTATGTGTGTGGTTTTAGGATTTGGATTGTGTGTGTGAGAGTGTAGAGTATGAGTGTAGTGAGTGTGTAAGTCAACCCTCACCGACCAAGCCACCCAGGGTGGTCCTAAGGCCAAAGAGTCCTATAAGGAACTCATCCTTTAAACCTTCACATTTGATCTCAACCCTCTAGGTGAATAGGAGTCTACAATCAATCTTGTGGGGTTTGCAAGGAGGCAAGAAGTGGTTCAAATTTCTAAGGGATGGGTCCCAATTCTAGTCCTCTAAGATAGTCAAAGGAAAAGCCTAAGGCTAGATCCTAAACACTAAAGAGAGAAGAGAAGACCTCATCAAAAATGAGGTCAACACAAAGTACAAATAATTATCTGAAGTGTTTCTTCAAGTGATCTGCTGACTTCTACTGACTCCAATGCAATGATGAAAGACTTCAACAGCAATAATACACACTAAACACTCAAAATAAACTCTCAAAATACTAAAGAAAGTTGCACCCTAAATGTGAAAGAAAACTAAAATGCTAGATGAGACTAAAGGGGGGGAGAGAAGGTGCAATTTTTTCTATAGAATGGGCTCCTATTTATAGAGCTCAGAATTTGACCAGGGGTTGCTTAAGGCAACTCTTCAAAATTCATCTAAATACAATGTATCTTCTAGAAGGTAACTGTCGCGCCTAGGCGCCGGAATCTAGCTCCTAGGCGCCAGACTCTTTGACTAGGTCTTCATACCTCTTCACTTTGGGTCGCACCTCTTCGCAATTAAAACTGTTTCCCTGCATCCAGATGCATTGTATCACATGTCCTATATATTAGGAGTAACTTCCAGTCTTCTAGAAGCTCCAATAACCGCTTAACACCGTCAAAATAACGGCCCAAAGTAGTTAAAAATCTTGTCTGCGACTGTATAGAGCTGGTACTTAGGCACCGGATTCTGGCGCCTAGGCACCAGACCAATAATTACAATATTTTTCTCCGTAAGCTCCATTTTGCTCCTTTTGCTCCTATTTCCTTCTTTTTCCTTCTTGGACTCTTCTTTAATCATCTACATCCAAAAACATAAAAATACCTTTCATTAAAGCATAATATCCTTAAGAATTTAATCATAAATAAGGCATAAAAATGGGTATTTTTAAAGTGGATCATTCCCCACACCACAATGTACTTTTGAAGATAACTTTTTGTATATATGTCATTGGCATAGTCTATGTCTAGTGTGCGGCAGACACTGTTGAATTGCTCTAGACATTGCTTGATCCTGGTCAGTGAATATTGTAATTGGGTGCTTGTTATCCATTATACGGATGAAGGCTTTGAATAGCCACTTGAATGACTCAACGATTTCATCTGACAAAAAACCAACTCCAAAAAGAACATTCTGTCAATGGTGATTCACACCAACAATCGGCGCACAACATAAGTTGTATTTATTCAGTCTGTAACTTGTATCAAAGGTTATTACATGCCCAAAGCAGTCGTAATCAAGTATTGACATCCCATCGCTCCATAAGAAATTCAACAAACTACCAGACTCATCAATTTGGAAGTCCTGAGTAAACATTGGATCCTCGGCTTACCGTGCAATGAACAGTTGTATGGATTTGGTTCAATCATGTGAGTTTCTTAAAGGGTAGAAGGTAAGGGTTCAAGGTTTAGGTTAAGTGGCTTAGGGGTGTGTGTGTGTGTGCAAGAGAAGCTCAAGTCACCCAAGGTTACTCTAAGTCCAAACATTCCTATGTGAACTCACAAGTGGGTCTTCACATGGTGGTTAAAACCTTTCAAGATGATTTAGAGGTTTGCAACCATCCAAGTGTGGTCCCAAGAGGATTTAAGAAGTGGCTGAAATTTTCTAAATGGTGAGTTCCAACTCTAGTCTTCTAGGATAGTCCAGGAGAAGTCCTATGGCTAGATCTTAAGCACTAAGAGGAAGAAACATACCTCACCAAAAATGAGGTCAACAAATGAACCCCCAATAGGAGTGGTGTTTTAACCAAGCACACCGCACGTATTAGTGTTGACCAAAGAGATCAACAAACCAACACAAGAGTTCCAAGCTCACAAACTTAGAACAAAACAAAGCAGGAGTAGAGAAGGTTCCCGCTGGGGAGTATTAGGTAAATCTCTGAAGCTGAAGATTCCAGAACTCTCGCTGGGAATTAAGAGGGTGAGTTTCAATTTGATTGAATTCGAGTTTGATTTAGATCAAGGTTTCAAGTTTTGATTTTAATTTTGTTCTTTTGATTTTGAATTTTGAATTTTGATTTTGAGTTTTGAAATTTTGATTATTTGAGATTGGAATTGAAAGGGAATTTGGGGTTGACAATGTAAACTTTAAATTGGAAAGGGGTGAAGACTGGAATTTAAGTACTACACTCGGAGCGAGAATCAAAATTTAGGTACTGATCCCGAAAGGTGAGAATTAGAATTTAGGTATTGATCTTGAGATGAGAACTGGAATTTAGGTACCAGCCTAAAAAATGAGAATCAAAATTTTGGTACCGATCTCAGAAAGATGAGAGTCAGAATTTAGGTACTGCCCTCAGAAAGAAAGAATACTCATAAAGAGAGTCGGAATTTAGGTATCGACCTCGAAAGGTGAGAGTCAGAATTTTGGTATTGACCTCAAAAGGAGAGAACTAGAATTTAGGTACCAGCCTCAAAAGAGGGGAATCAGAATTTAGGTACTGATCCCAAAAAGAGAGTCAAAATTTAGGTATTGACCTCAAAAAGAGAGAATTGAAATTTATGTATCAATCTTAGAAAGAGAGTCAGAATTTAGGTACCGACCTCGAAAGGTGAGAGTCAGAATTTAGGTACTGACCTCAGAGAGGAGAGAACTAGAATTTAGGTACCAGCCTCAAAAATGAGAATTGAAATTTAGGTACCGATCTCAGAAAGATGAGAGTCAGAATTTTGGTACTGGCCTCAGAAAGGAGAGAACTGGAATTTAGGTACCAGCCTCGAAAATGAAAATCAGAATTTAGGTACCGATCTCAGAAAGATGAGAGTTAGAACTTAGGAACTAACCTCAGAAAGGAGAAAACTGGAATTTAGGTACCAGCCTCGAAAATGAGAATCGGAATTTAGGTACCGATCTCAGAAATATGAGAGTCAAAATTTAGGTACTGACCTTAAAAAGGAGAGAACTGGAATTTAGGTACCAGCCTCGAAAATGAGAATCAGAATTTAGGTACCGATCTCAGAAAGATGAGAGTCAAAATTTAGGTACTTACCTCAGAAAGGAGAGAACTGGAATTTAGGTACCAGCCTTGAAAGTTGAAGATTGACTTGTGAAGGTTTCAGCGGTTAGAAGTGTAGTAGAAGATTAGAATGGGATATGAAAGTGTTTCACATCTTGAAAGATTTGATCAAAGGTTGATTGTTTGGCAAAGGATGTGAATCCATGCCATCAGAATCAAATCAAGAATTTTGTGGTTCTGTGTCAGTAGACTTAGTCGACCTTCTCAAAATAAGGAAGAAATCGCGGAGAGTCGAAAAGATTTTGAGTACAGCCAGAGGCTGGGGATTTCAGATTCGGGATTCGCTTTCATTGTTCTTCGTGTTTTAGTGATTTGATTTCGTCTTGATCTTCAAATTTCATTCCGATTGGAATTTCATTTTGACTTAGATTTTTATTAATTTATTTTATTTGTAATTTAAATTTTGGGATTTTGAGTTGATTTACTTTGAGCTTTAATTTCTTGTCTTTTTTAGATTTTGAATTTGAATTTTTATTTCTGTTTTATTTTTATTATTTTATTAGATTTCGATGAGTTACATTTTTTTGTTTATTATATTTCATTGAAATTATTTTTCATTCAACTTTTCTTTAAATCGAGTCAAACTTAGATTTAGAAGCGTTTGTAGTCAGTTGAACGAAACTGAAGGCAAAATACGACATAGTCATTTCCATTGAAATGTCAAGAATACATCATGTGATTCCACCAAAACATTTCTGATGACATCTTCTTGGAAACAGACTTTTACAAAATCCAGATTGTACTGGCATCTTCATGTCATTTGGCAAAATTATCTGTTTGATTTATCCGTGTCTAGAAAGTAAACTGCATAGGTAATAACATCACCTTCTAAGCCACTTTCCAGAGGGAAATTCCGTGTAAGTGTGCTTTAAAGGCGTGCTATCACTATGTAGCTCACAACTCATAGGGCTACAAATTTTCTAACTCTGGATCGGGCTGGAAGTAGACCGAAATCTTGCTCTCATCCATTCTCCTGAAGGTGATGGAGATCCGCTGGTAGGGAACCCCTGGTATGCAGTGCTTTGCCACATCTGCACCATTTCCTTGTAGTACGAGAACAGAGTCTACCGGTAGAGGTATCTCTACTGGTCCTTGGAATTCTCCGGGGCCGACTATCTGGAGTTCTGTCCCGAACATAATATTGCATTGGTTAATGAAGAAAATGGTGCAAAAGGGTCTCACAAAATCGTGATGGTCCACGTGAGGAGGAATGCAATCTCCTTCTTCATAAATGTTGATAATGCAGCTATACGGTATGCAGTCAGCGGGTAAGACTCGCCAAGTCACCATCCTCTTAATAATTTTCTTGATTAAAACTGTCATTGGATCCACTTCATCATAGCGGAGTATCCCTATTGGGTTTCCTCTTTTATCATCGGCAAAGTTGTAGCAGCATCCGAACTGGATTATAATCCTCCCCTTTCCTCGTTTCCATTTTTGTAACTCAGAGTAGGTCTTGCTCCATAGTCGTCCTACACGACCCTACTTTTTTAGCTCGAAGATGTAATCCACGATCTCACTCTGCTCATAGTAAGAGAACACATCAGTATGCAATTCTAGTCCCTCCAAGATATTGACATACTTGCCCTGAATCCTCTGAAAATATTCAAAATCCTGTTTCCGTACTCTCTGGATCATCTCCAACTCGTGCTCTAAGATTATCTGGAACTGTCGAGGTCTGGTGACATATTGTGGGATGTATGGCTCTACCTTAGGTACGGGCTCTGTAGTGACCTTCTCTGGAACAACCTCTGCTACAATTCTTTTAAGGACTGGCCTCCTCGGGGCAACTGCCGCGACCGTCGAATTCTCTTCTTTGTTATGCTCTTCTGTCAATTTCTTTAGCATTCTGTGAATACTTCAGTTCTTGTTTCTTCTTTGAGTTGGGGTCAAAGTGGCTCTTCTCTCCCCCTGGATGTCGGCAGGGACGGCACTGACAAGTTTCCCTCCTGCTGCTGTTATTACTGATTTCATCTTGTTGTCTTCGATCGTGTTAATCTTCCTTTTTTGGTTTGCAGTGTGTAGAACCTTCTCACTGAGCTTCATCACTGTCTTTCCATGGGACTTCCCGAGGTTTACAGTAGTCCAAGCAGTATCTTCATATTCTAGCTCCATCTATGCAAAGTCTGAGTCAACCTTGATCACAGTACCAGCTTTCAGTTCCTCTTCATTAAGTGCAAGATTTACACCATATTTAAAAGAAAGGACCAGCCTCCCGCTCGACATCTTCCTGTGAAAACAAGGAAGGGATCAGGGGCCAAACCTAAAAGGAACGAGAACAATAAGAATTTTAAATTCATTGTAATTTTCTTTTATTTATATATAATTATCTTATTTTGAAATTTTATTAGGAAAGGGAAAGATTTGATTTGGAGTTTTGAAATTGCAACAAGTTTCAATTTTTTATTTTATTTATTTTATTTGAGAAAATTTATTTTGTATTTTGGTTTTAAAGTTTTTATTATTATCATTATTATTTTGGTTCGGACCCAGTTGCACACAATTATCACGTCGGTGCTTCTACGAGCGAAACTTTATTTCTGAAGTCAGCTCTTCAAAACATCACGTCGTGTAATATTTCTTTAGATATCGTCTGTTGATAGGAAGCATTGGTCGCTCTCCACAGCAATCCATGAGTTGGTAATAGCCTCCTGAGTAGACTTTCTTGATTACAAACGGTTCATCCCAAGTTGGTTCAAATTTACCCCCTATCTTGCGGCGTGCAAGAATAGGTCTTCTGAGAACGAGAACTAATTCACCAACTTTGAAAGTTCTTGGGTGAACCAGTTTGTCATGGGCTTGAATCATCTTAGCTTGGTATAATTCCAAATTTTGCTACGCTGAAAGTCTTCTTCCTTCAAGCTTTCCAATTCTTCCAGTCGTAATCTAGCGTTCTCTTCTGTAGTGATTTTATTTGCGACCGCAATTCTGAGCGATGGAAACTGAACCTCCAAGGACAAGACGGCTTCAGACCCGTACACTAGAGTGTATGGTGTAGACTGAGTAGGTGTTCTGAAAGTTGTCCTGTAGGCCCATAAGGCTTCTAATAACTTCTCGTGCCAATTTCTTTTGTTGTCATCTAAAGTTTTCTTTAGGATTTGGACAAGAGTTTTATTAAAAACCTCGGCCAAGCTGTTTGCTCTTGGGTAGTAGATTGTTGAAAAGCTCCAATCCATCCCGTGTCTTCTGACAAAATTATTGATCTTCGTGCTTTTGAATGCGGACCTGTTATCTGAGATAATTCTTCACGGTACCCTAAAACGGTAGACGACTTTATTCTTGAAGAATTGTAACACGTGATGTGCCTTCACTTCTCTTAGCGGTACTGCTTATGCCCACTTTGAAAAGTAATCTGTCGCTGCAAGGATGAAATGATGTCCTCTTGAAGAAGACGGTTCTATCGGACCCACGATATTTGTGCCCCAACACTCAAATGGCCACGATGCGATTGTCGGATGTAGCACATTTGGAGATTGATGTAGAACCACTCCATGCACTTGGCACTGGTGATAACTTTTTGCATCTTTCATGTAGTCGGTCATCATTGAGGGTCAGCAGTACCCTAATCTCTTAATTTTCATTTTCATCTTCAGACCTGACTGATGAGCTCCACAAAGTCTCGCGTGCACTTCTTTAACAATTTCACGTGCCTCGGACCCACTCAGGCACCTTAGCCACATCTGATCGAAAGACCTTCTGTAGAAGTTATTGTTTATTAAGGCGTATGATAGAGTTCTTTTCTTGATCTGATGGGCTAATGACTTATCATTCGGTAGGTTTCCTGTTTGCAGGTATTCTATTAATGGCTGCCGCCAATCTTTCATAGTTTCTGCCACAACTATAACTGTCTCTTCATTTCCCAATCTGCGCAAAGTCCCTGCACTGTCACTTCAACTGATTCTTCCCGTTTACATGCAAACGCTTTTGCAAGTCAGGCCAAAGCATCTGCAAGGGCATTCTCTTTTCTGGGAATCTTCTATATTGTCACATTCGGAATACGCTCCAGCAACTTCATTGTATACTGAAAATACTGCTCGAGTTTGGGCTTCAGAATTTTGTACTGTCCAACGACCTATTATATGATTAACTGTGAATCCCCGTAGATGTTGATATCTGTTATACCCATCTGAATGGCTAACTCCAGTCCGGTTATAAGAGCTTCATATTCTGCTTCATTATTTGTACATTGTTCTGTCAAATGGTAGGAGTACCTTAACATCCATCGCTCTGGTGTTATAAATATTAGTCTGATTCCTTCCTTATCAGGCACTATCGTTTGCAATTCTTCATCTCATTATGCTGATGATGCTCTGTAGAAGTACAATTCCCAACATTGATCATCGAGGTCTTCTAAGCTCATTATCTGTTCGTCTGGCAAGTCGTCGTTGAGAGGCAATTCTGTCAGTAAAGGGTGTGCTGCGAGGAAGTCTGCTAGGACTTGTCCCTTTACGGCATGAAGAGGAACGAAAGTTATATCAAATTGCAATAGTATCATTGACCACCTAGCTAGTCTGCCGGAGAGTGTCGGGCGAGTCATCAAGTATTGCAATGGATTAAACTTTGAAATAAGGTTGACCTTATGAGAAAGCATGTAATTCCTGAGCTTTTGAGCGGCGAAGATCAGGGCCAAACAATGCTTCTCAATAGGAGGATACTTTACATTTATCGGAATTAGACGACGACTTACATAGTAGAAAGCGTTTTCTTTACCCTCATCATTGACCTGGGCTAGCAAGGCTCCGAGGGAGTCGTCTAAAGCCATGGTATAAAGTATCAACAGTCGACCTGAGACTAGGGCTGCTAATATAGGAGGTGTCATTAAATATTGTTTGAGGTCCTCGAAGGCATGTTGACATTTAGAGTCCAAAGTAAACTTGGCATCCTTCTTAATCATAGCAGGAAAAAGGCTGACACCTTCCTGACAAATTACAAATAAAGCGTCGAAGATATGCCGACTTCCCTTGAAAGGATTGCAGTTGTTTTAAGGTTTTGGGAGGCGGCATTTCTAAGATAGCTTTAATCTTTTTAGGATTGATTTCAATTCTGCAATGTTAGACAACAAATCCTAGGAATTTCCCTGAGGTGTCGCTGAAGGCGCATTTCAAGAGATTCATCTTAAGGTTAAATTGTCTTAATCGCTCGAAAATAATTCTTAAATCATACAAGTGATCTTCTTTCAATTTACTTTTGATGACTACATCATCCATGTAGCATTCGACTTGGTTGTGAATGAGATCATCAAAGATCTTCATCATTGCTCTTTGGTATGTTGCTCCTGCGTTCTTTAATCTAAAAGGCATCACTGTGTAGCAGTTTACCCCGATTAGTGTTCTGAATGCTGTGAGCTTTTTGTCTTCTGGTGCCATCTTTATCTGATTGTATCCCGACAATCCATCCATGAAAGAGAAGACTTTTTGTGTTGAAGTGATGTCAATCATTAATTCTAGAATTGGTAACGGGAATTTGTTCTTTGGGCACGCTTTGTTCAAAACTCTGAAATCCACGCAGAGTCTGATCTGACCATTCTTCTTTCTAACTGGTACCACATTGGCCAACCAAGTCGAGTATTGTTCTTCACAGACAAATTTAGCGTCGATTGACTTCTTAACTTCAACTATTACTTGTTGTTCAATCTCTAGACGCATTCTTCTCGGAGCTTATCTGACCGAAACGGCAGTGTGATCCACTCCTAGCCTATGAACTGTAACTTCTAGAGCTAATCCCGGCATTTCCTCATAACTCCAAGCAAAACAGTCCTTGAATTCTATTAGTAGCTTAATCATATTTTTGGAGTCTTCTTTATTGAGTAAGGAGCTAACAAACGTCGGCCTAGGATCTTCACTAGTACCTAAGTTAACTTCCATTAACTCATCTATTATAGATTTAATCTCTTCTTCAAATTCTGGTAGAGAGTCTCTGATTGGCAAGTCCTCAAGGCCATCTGAAGCTTCCAGGCAGTCTTCATTAGACTCACAAGTGACAACCAAGCAACATTCTGTATCGTCAGCTGGCCCTACCATGCTGATTCCAAGAGTTGGGAGGCCGACTGACATTATTCCATAACTTTTCAAAGGGGTGTGATTGATCTTTTGACCATTTCTTAGGTAGAACACCACATTGAATTAAATTTTGAACACAGGGAGAATACCACTTAAAAGGCAATTCCATTAATTCAGATGAAGCAACATCTTCAATTTTTACATTATTTTCAGTATTGGAAGAAGTACCACGGTAAAAATTAATTGGCTTAGCACCGCCACCATGTACTTCCTTGACCACCATACCCTCAACCTTACCAGGATAAATCAGGGTTAGGGTCATAGTTTGTACATAGTGGTTTATCTTGTCGTACATTGCTTTGTATTCTTCATTCCTCTCATCTTCTAGTAAGATCTTGAACTGGGGCTTCTTCTGACTTATCATTGCTGCTTCTTTCTTTATTTCTATTTCTTCTTCTTCAGAACTGTCTTCCCAATCAACATTGATAACCAGATTCTTTTGTTCAACTATTCCACCGTTTCTACCTCGATCTCGTCCCCAGCCTCGACCTCGGATGCGAGCTCTAGAGAAACCTTCATCATCTCGCCGTAAGGGAGTGGTGAGTAATTGTTGAACTAGAATTTGAGGATCTTCGTCGTCTCGAATTTCTTTTACTTCATTTGGAAGGGCATTTCCAGAAATGATTGTTTTCTTTGGAGGTGCGTAGTAGGCAGCGTATTCGTGAATTCAAATTTCTAGCACGGAGAACGGTTGCAAGTCACCCTTGATGCACTGTTCTTTTCCTCCTTCAAATACTTTATACACTGGTGTAGATATTATGATACCATCCGGTTTTCTTGGATCCACGGTCGACCTATTAGAGCGTTAAATGATGTTTTAGAATCAATTATGTAGAATTTTATGGTTGTCCTTGCTAAATCACCGATCCTCATAGATAGTGTTATTGATCCAAGGGCTCTTACTCCTTTCTGATTCAAACCTTTTAGTAACATTTTATCAGCTTTGAGATCACAGGCGTCAATTTCCAAATATGCTAAAGTCTGAAGATTCATATATTGATTGATGCTCCCTGATCAACTAACACCCTGGAGAGCGTGAACTTACTGATAGTGACTGAGATGTACAAGGGTCGGTTGTGATTAGCTGTCCCAAGTAGCAAGTCATTGTCCATGAAAGTGACACCATATTGTTCTCTTAACGAGCAAACCTCGTATAAGGAGTTACCGGCCATTTGAGCTAGGCAAATTTCTGGATCAAGTAGGGCCTTGACCAGAGCTTCTCTCATCTCCTTTGAAAGGATCAGAGCGTTGTAGATGCTTAGTTTGGCGGGTAACTTCCAAAGATGGGCTAGCACGTTATATTCCACTTTCTGCCTGGTCCTTCAACTTCTTCTCAAACGGGCAATTCTTCTGCTGGGGTTGACTCTTCTTGAGCAACCACCTGCTTTCCTTTATCTTACGGACTCATTCTTGGGGGTAGAATTTTTCCACTTCTTAAGTTAACTTCTATTATCTCTTCCAAGTCTGGTTCTGAATTAGCTGGCGCTTCCTTTTTCTGAATTGGAGTAGCAGATTCTTCTAGAGTCACTTCGGGATCTGAGAACTCTAGCTCAATCGCGATAGGAGATCCTTGGAATTCACAGACGAGTTCGTCATCTTCCAGACCATTGCAATCGCTTTTGTTGACATCCTCTTCTTTAACGCTATAGTTGAGGTTTTATATGATTTGAGAATTTTTATTAGGATCGAAATTGATATTTGGATTAGGTTAGTTGTCGTCAGTTACGTAATTGTTAAAAACAGTTGTTGACCTCATTTTTTATGAGGTCTCCTCTTTCCTCTTTAGTACTTAGGATCTAGCCTTAGGCATTTCCTTTGACTATCTTAGAGGACTAGAAGTGGAACCCACCACTTAGAAATTCAAACCACTTCTAAACTCCCTGCAAACTCCACAAACTTGATTGTAAACCCCTAATCACCTAGAGGGTTGAAATCAAGTGTGGAAGTTTAGAAGATGAGTTCCTATAGGACTCTTTGGCCTTAGGACTGCCCTGAGTGGCCTGGTCTGGTGAAGGGCTGACTTACACACACACTACATTTATACACTACATTTTCACACACCTCCTTAAACCACACCCATACCCAACTTGACCTCCTGACTCATGGAGGTGATTCACATGGATGGTCCTTAACCCCTAAGCCCTCGCGCAAGAGGGTTAGGAACAACATAGTGAATGCCTCAAATGAGTCCCTTCATGGTTCATGTGGGCTTGATATGGCTTCATGGCTCAACCCAAAATGGTTCCATTCCACTTACATTTACCCAATCTTCAATTTTCCAAATTTTCAATTTTTGACCCCGGGGACCCTACACCCGCCTAGCCTACCCAAAACCCTTGAAATTACCCAAATTTTTCACAAAAATCTCCAAATCACCCAAAATTCCTCAAGACCAATCCCAAACATTCCCACATTACTCAAATTGATCATTCATAGCCAAAAATACCAAAAATTCCAAAAATACCTCCCAATACCCTCCAAATACCCAAAATGCCCTGTTGACCTCATTTTTGATGAGGTCTTCTCTTCTTCTTTTTAGTACTTAGGATCTAGCCTTAGGCTTTTCCTTTGACTATCTTAGAGGACTAGAGTTGGGACCCACCACTTAGAAACCCAAACCACTTCTTAACTCCCCGCAAACTCTACAAGCTTCGACTATAGACCCCTAATCACCTGAGGGTTGAAATCAAATGTGGAAGTTTAAAGGATGAGTTCCTATAGGACTCTTTGGCCTTAGGACTGCCCTGGGTGGCCTGTTCTGGTGAAGGGCTGACTTACACACACATTAAATTTATACACTACACTTTCACACACTTCCTAAAAATACACCCATACCTAACTTGACCTCCTGACTCATGTAGGTGATTCACATGGATGGTCCTTAAGCCCTGAGCCCTTGGCTAAGAGGGTTAGGAGCAACATATTGGATGCCTCAAATGAGTCCCTTCATGGCTCATGTGGGCTTGATATGGCTTCATGGCTCAACCAAAATGATTTCATTCCACTTATATTCACCCAATCCTCATTTTTCCAAATTTTTCAATTTCTGACCCCGGGACCCTACACCCGCTTAGCCTACCCAAACCCTCAAACTACCCAAAATTTGCAAAATCACCTAAATTGCCCAAAATTCCTCAAAACCAATCCCAAACATTTCCACATCACTCAAATTGACCATCCATACCCAAAAATACCAAGAATTCCAAAAATACCTCCCAATACCCTCCAAATACCCAAAATACCCCCCTTGACCCAAAAATCCAAAAATTCAGAAAATTCCCAGAAAATTTCAGAAAATTCCAAATATTCTTAATTTCATTTTGTCCAACTACACCATGGGCCAATTTTGTCAATTTACCCCACTTTTGTCAAAACCCCCAATTTGACCCATTTTAACCCTAAGTGAACCCAATGTCAAACCAAACCTACCCTATTGACCCAAATTCTGGTCCAATTCAGTTCTAAACTTCAATTCAACATTCCTAACACCAATCTAGACCAAATCCAAGTCCAATTTGATTGACATTTGGATCCAATTTCACTTTTGGCCTTAAAGCCCAATTTGGACCCATAACCCAAACTCACCCAATCCAACTCCAATTAACCCCAAATCTTTTCTAAACCTTCCTTAACATCCCTACAAACAAAACACTAACATGATTTTCCCAACATTTAGACCCAAACCCCACTTAAATTCAACCCAAAACCAAAAAGCCCAATTTTGACCTAAACCCAAACCTAACCCAAATGAGCCCAAACCCCAAAATCAAAGCCCAACCAAAGTCAAAAACTCTTTCAAACACTCCCATAAACATTTCCCAACATTTATTTTACACCAATTTCAACCCTATCCCAATAGTGGCCCAAGCTAGCCCAATTTGACCTATATTGGCCCATTCACCAAAGAAGCCCAAATTCAACCCAATTCAAACCAAAATCACTCCCAATTTGCTTCAAGTCACTCATGACACATCTATGAGTTAAACCCAACAATTATTTGGCCCAAACTTCTACAAAATTCCCATCCATAAATCTATTTTTAAACCAAAAGCCCACTTACATGAAACCTTCCTAAAAGCCCAAATTTTATACTAAAGCCCATATGACAATTCTTCTCATCATGCCCTTAATTAAAATCAATCCCTAAGTTTGAAAATTCATCATGAAGCCATTCCAAATTAAGCCCCATACAAATTCCCATCAAAATACCAAATTTTGCTTAAATCCATTTCCATGAAATTGACTTAGCTTTTCCCAAGCCAAAGGTGAGCCATGAAGCCATGCATGAGCCACATGGGAGCCATGAGAGCCATGGAATCTACTTTCCACCTCACCATACCCAAGATGGCAAGAGGAGGAGGCCCTTTCCATATTCTCTTAACGATGATTAACCACTTCCATGACTCCACTAAACCATGCTTAAACTTAATTGTACTTGGATTGTGACTTGACCCCACTAATCAAGCTGAGCCAAGTGACTTTCCCTTCAGCCCAAATTGGCCTTGGAGGGTGAACCTAACCCAAAACCAAGGGTTGACCCATTTAGACCCAAAACTAGCCCTTTCCCATTCCATTTCGATTCAAACCCTTTACACATGTCCATGGCCAATTGATCGCACAAATCTCCGACCCGACCCACCTGGACCCGAGGGTGACCCATGCCTGCCGGCCAGCCGCCTGGGTCGCCGGAAAACACCATGGCCGAGAGCTCACATGTGAGCCAACCTTGGAATTCTCCCTTGCTGACCTGCCCCATGCCCAATGGTCACCATGGCTGTTCTTCCCATGCCTAGAGCAGCTGATCCCAAGCCCTAACTCTCCCTGGGAGGCCCTCCACCCTCCTCTATTTAAACCCGACCCCCTCACGGCCATGAGAGGAGAGTTGCACAAACCTTGCCGAAACTCTGCCAAAATTGTTCCAAACCCTTCTCCATCCTTAGAGCAGTTGATCCCGGTGTCAATTTGCCCTAATCCCCACCAACAGAACCCAATTTCTCAACTGAAATTCCACCCAAAACCAGGACACTTCTCCACAGTGGGTCAATCTTCAAATTGATTGGTCCTACACCTTCACCAGACCAAGGGAAGGAGTCCACCGAGCAAAGCCCCATCTCCAGAGCCACCCGGTTGCTCCAGCCTCCAAGCTTTCGATCGGCCGTGGTCGAAATCCTACCTCAGGAAATTCACCGGACCGGGAGACTTCATCCGGAGCTTGCTGGGATCCAATCGAAGGTGACACAACCCTCGGATTGAAGCCACACTTCTCCGAGCAAAGGTATGAGCTAATTCTTCATCCCGAGCTTCGGAGATTCTCCATTTCAAATGCTTTAATTTCAATGCATGGTCACCGTATAGATGTATTCGTCTCTTCAAGACGAATCCATAGAGTATAAGAACACGAAAATCCATTGAGTATTGAGTGAGATATTAGGGATTTAGTGTGGACGGATCTCGGGTGAGGACGCTTGGGGACGATGAATGGATGCCGTCCATTTAATACACACGCGGACGGATGGCTCAGATTAGGTCGGATCAACGGATGATACGCGGAAGGCGGGACCCGGGCTGCTGACTCAAGTGGCGGCGTCGAATGGGAGAGCGCCACGCGGCACTTCGGAGATGCTAAGGTTGATGCGGCGCCGACTCGGATAAATAGAAAATTAGGGATTTTTTTATTTATTTAATTCCCTAAACTTCAAAAATCCATAACTTTGTGTAGGAAAATCAGAAAAATAAAATAAAAATACCCTCTTGCTCAGGTGAACGAGAGGAGAATAATGTGGAAAAGAAATAATTTAATTTCATAAAGTATTTTATTTTTAATGATTTATTTCCTTCTGCATTGTTTTAATTCTCCATGCATATAGGAAATTCACCATGGCATGAGACCATAGGGCTTTTGAAGCCTCCGAATTTGAGAACATTCCCTGAATTTTCCAAAGTCGGAGGTCATCCTATGAGAAGTTATTGATTTTTCAAATTCATGTTACTTGTTTTGAGTATTTTAATTCCAATAATTAGCATGTTGTGAAATAAATTCTAGGAAAATTTGGTGATGTCTCTTATGACCAGAGGACCCTAGGAAAAATAGGTTTTGAGTTAACTCATTTAAAATAACCCTAATTGGCTTAAACACCTAAAATAGATCCCTAATTAATTAGAGTTAACCATACATCAAATTGACTTGAAATCAATTCTCCACTGACATTTAGGATCAGAGGAACACACCATAAAATTTGAAGTCAATTGGACTTGGTTAGCTCTACTAAATGGGTTGATTAAGCCATTTAGCCATTTTAAACTTTAAAAATTCATAACTTTCAAAATACCTTTAAAAAATTCACCAAATTGGTTTTGGAACCTCTCTGATATCAGGGGAATTTAAGAAAATTAAAATTTCAATTTTCTAAAAAATTTAATTTTTTGCATTATTTTAATATTTTAATAATTAAAAAATAATAAAAATCATAAAAATAATAAAATTCACCAAAATGTCATATTTTGAATTTTAATCATTTAGGAACAAATCCCATATTTTTCTTAGGTCTATTTAATGAGATATTAAATTTTAAAGCCCTAGGGTAATTTTAAAATTAAAAAAATATATTTTCTAGCATTTTCACTAAAATAATTATAATAAATCAAAGAAAAATCAGAAAATTACAAAAATTGATTCTCTGATTTCCTTGATATTAGAGAGATTTTTGAAAAATATAAATTCCATTTTTCAACCTTTATTTTATTTTTAAATTAATTAATACTCCAAAACTTAAAATAATTATAATAAAAATAATATAATTTAAAAAATCACCAAAATTGGTCCAAGTGGTCCTCTAGTCATTAGGAATGTTCCATAATTTTCTTAAGGACAGAAACTCTCCCTTGGTCATGTTATTAAATTTTCCTTGGAAATTCCTATTTTCCACCAAAAATAATTATATAAATAAATTAAATACAGAAAAATCACATTTTCTCCTCTCATGTCTTTATTGACATATGAGTGAAGTCACATAAAAATTTCAAGTTCATTTAAGTTCAATTTAGTGAGTAATGAAATTATTAAGCTTGAAGGGCAAAATGGTAATTAAAAGATATAACCCTCAATTAAAACTTTAGGTTTAATAAAAAATTAACAAGTAAAATATTTGATCCTAATCTGATTTTGATGATTGAAACTTAAATAATTAAAGGATAGAAACCCACTAAGCAATTTAAAATAATTAAAATAAACCTTAATTAAATAATTGATTAAATTTGGAAGAATAATAAAATTGGAATTATTAAAATAGGGATATTATTAGGAAGAAATTTATTCTTTATTAATCATTTCAATAATATTTAATTCTTAATTAAAATGATTTAAAATGTTAAAGGACTTAATCATTAAATTAAATTAAAAAGTTAAATTATTAAACTTTTTTAAAATTTTCAATTAAATTAAAATAAAAAATAAAATTAAATTAAAGATTAAATTAAATTAAATCAAATAAATTAAATTAAATTAAAATAAATAAATAAATAAATAAAATTAAATTAAATCAAATAAATTAAATTAAATTAAATTAAATAAATAAATTAATTAATTAATTAAATTAAATTAAATTAATAAATTAAATTAAATTAAATTAAACTAAATTAAGAAATATTAAATTAAATTAAATTAAAACATATTAAATTAAATTAAATTAAATTAAATTAAATAAATAAATTAAATTAAATTAAATAAATAAATTAAATTAAATTAAATTAAATTAAATAACATCACCTAAGACATAAAGAAATTAAATATAAAACAACTTGAACACTATTCCAAATTTAAACCCTTTAACTGAAGTTAAACTAAATCACAAATCATTGGAACACCAATTTGCCCTCGAAAACTTTAATTATCATAACTCCTAAACAGAACATTAAATGAAATGTTACTTCACTTATAGGACATTCAAATATCCTAGTTCACCGAGTAAGATAACAACAAAACTTAATCGAACCTCGGACGATTACTTCATTCGATTGATTAAATCCATTTGGACTTAAAACAATCCTATCAATATTGAAAAGATGTTTAAGATTCTTCTTAAGCACTTCCTCAATATGATAGGATGTTTATAAGAACAACTAAATTTAATTATTCTTCGATGAAGAAAATCGTCTTCAAACCAAAACACAAGAACCTAGACGTCATAGGAAATGACTAGCTATAGGATTAGGAATTTGGTAGAAAACCATAACCCTTCCCTTAGCTTTACCTAGGAACTTGCTTAAATATTCTAATTGTATTTTAAGTGCAGCTTGGGATGACGGGAAGACCCTCCAGGTACGCTTTTATTTTATTGCAATTTACCTTATTGCAATTTATTTAATCGCATCACACTTACCTTTCTTGCATGATAAACAACTGTTGCATGAAAACCCGCACCTTTAGGATAGTCCCTAAAACTGAAACCAAAACTAAATTAAAAGTCATTGTAAGATAAAATTCACCGCCACAACATTTCAAAATATAAAACAACTCAAAATTTAATCACAAACGTAACACAAAATTACAATTACAACTAAATTAAAACGTCCTGTTGGATGATCGGGAATACCTCGGATGATGTAACCTACGTGTTGCTAACGGGATTTCCCACGGTCTAAATGAAAGTGTGGAACTCATTCAATCGAGTTTAGCAAATTCATCTGGACTAAGTGAATCCGATAAAAATAATGATGCCGGAAGGATGGAACCGTGGGATCTTAACCGGTGTCGTTATAATCAACTTTAAGATTTGTTTTAATTAAAATACAAAAAACACTTGGAAATTAAGACTTCTCTAAACCAAAACACTTTTCTCATCTCCTGATTTATGACTTCTATAACTAAACCTCTCGCAACAACAAGGAGCTCGGAGCATGGTGGGCAGCACGACCATCGTCATCAGCAAAACTTGAATCTACATCGCAGAAACTTTCTTAGAATTAAATAACTAAGCCATAGGACTTCGAGGTAGTTTGCTTAGTGCAACATAAATCCTCAACCTTTTGTTAGGCATTTGCATGATCTTGTCATGCAAATTAAGCCCTAACCGGTCTTAGGATTCCGAGGTAGTCGTTCGCTACGACATGAACCCTCATAACTTCTAGGCTATTTGTATGATTCTATCATACAAGTATAAGCCCTAATTAATTAAAATTGGCAAGATCAAAACATTAAATAAACATTAGGACTTTCCTAAATTCAAGCCAAACAATAGGATAGTCGGGAAATTACCGAAGTTCGCTTCGAATCCGTAATTTCTCCTACTTTTCTTCCTTTGAATTCCCAAAATAAAATGCTCCAGACTTGATCTAGTCCCTATTGAAATTCCAAAATTCAATCCCTTGAAAACCCTAAACTTTGAAATTCTTGAGAGCAGAATTACTGATTATTATCGAGAGTTTTCTTAGGAGATTCCCGTCGCTTAAGATGTAATTAACTATAGGGGCTTGCCCTTATAGGGAATTTTAAAGAACCCAGGTAATATAAACCCTGTTTAATACTTTCATATTAAGCAGGGGAATTTGTCGACTTATAAAATTGGTTCGCAGACCAAACGGATGTCACAAATCTTTTAGTTTGTTTAATCGAGCCCCACCATCAAGCAGTGTGTCTATCCTTAGGAATAGATACACGGTTTGTGGTGTGGTGCTCATTTATATAAACTATTTGGGATGTGTGATCGGTTTGATTTTATATCTTAAAATCTTCAAATTTAAAATTTAATTTCAAAATCAAATACTACTTTTCAAATTATTTATTTAAACTAAATTAAAAATTCGCCGACAATTTATGTAGGCGACCCCTTTTTAAAATAAAACACACAACCTAAAAAAATAAGCCGTACATGCCCCTCTAAACCAAAAATCCAAAAATTCAAAAAATTCCAAGAAAATTCCAAAAAATAGCAAATATTCTCAATTTCATTTTGTCCAACTACACCATGGGCGAAGTTTGTCAATTTACTCTACTTTTGTCAAAATCCCCAATTTGACCCATTTTTAACCCAAAATGAACCCAATGTCAAACCAAACCTACCCAATTGACCCAAATTCTGGTCCAATTCAATTCTAAACTGCAATTCAACATCCCCAACACCAATCTAGACCAAATCCAAGCCCAATTTGATTGGCATTTGAATCCAATTTCACTTTTGACCTTAAAGCCCAATTTGGACCCATGACCCAAACTTAGCCCAAACTAACCCAATTCAACTCTAATTAACCCCAAACCTTTTCTAAACTTTCCTTAACATCCCCACAAACAAAACACTAACATAATTTCTCCAAAATTTGGACCCAAACCCCACTCAAATTCAATCCAAAGCTAAAAGGCCCAATTTTGACCTAAACCCAAACCTAACCCAAATAAGCCCAAACCCCAAAATCAAAACCCAACCAAAGTCAAAACCTCTTTGACACACTCCCATAAACATTTCCCAACATTAATTTTACATCAATTTCAACCCTAGCCCAACATTGGCCCAAATTAGCCCAATTTGACCAACATTGGCCCATGTACCAAATGAACCCAAATCCAACCCAATTCAAGCCCAAACCACCTCAAATTTATTCCAAATCACTCATGAAACATCCCTAAACCAAACCCAACAATTATTTGGCCCAAGCCTTTACCAAACTTTCATCCTAAAGTCCATTTTAAAATCCAAAAGCCCACTTCCCTAAACCATTTTAAAAGCCCATCCAAAGTAAAATCCAAAAGCCCAAACCCATTCCAAAGCCCACATTGACAATTCCTTCTCATCAACCCTTTAATTGGAATCAATTCCTAAGTCTCAAATCAATCATCAAATTAATCTAAATCAAGCACCATCTAAATTTTCACTAAATTGCCAAAATTTCCAAATTCCTTTTTCATATAAATGAATCCACTTTTCCTAAGCCAAGGATGAGCCAAATGGAGCCACATGCAAGCCATGGACAAGCCACATGAAGCCATGGGGGTTTGACTTGTCACCAAGCCATTAATGGCAAGAAGAGGGAGTCCTTTCCTAAGCCTTCCTTAAGCCATTTTAACCTCTTTAATGCAACACCATAACCCAAAATTAACTTAAACTATTTTGATGGGGACTTCACCACTCCATGGCAGTGACCCAACCGATCCCCTTAGCCCAAAATCGGACCATGGGGAGGTGAACCAAGCCCAAATACATGGGTTGACACATGTGAACCCAAAATCACTCTTCTCCCTTTACCACTTAAATCCAACCCTTTACACTTGGCATTGGACAATTGCTTGCACAAACCTCCAAGACTCGGTCCTCCTGACCTTGAGGGTGACCTGACCCTGGCCAGCCAGCCACCACAGCCACCGGAAACCACCAAGCTGAGAGCACCCTTGTGAGTCAATTTTTGAATTCCTCCATGCTGAGTTGCCCCATGCCCGGTGGCCATTGCAGCTGTTCTTCTCTTGCCAAAAGCAGCTGATCCCAGTCCCCAACTCTCCCTGGGAGGCCCTCCAGCCTCTCTTATTTAAACACCACCTCTCTCGGCCATGGAGGAGGTGCTGAACTAACCTTAAGGAAACTCTGCCAAAATCATTCCATACTACTCCCCACACATAGAGAACTTGATCCCCACTAAAATCCCCCTGCTATTTCCTCTCTGTGAGCTCAATTTTGAGTTCAAATTTCAGCATAAAAACCAGGACACTGCTTCACAGTGAGCCAATCCCCAAATTGATTGTTCCTACACCTTCACCAGACCAAGAGAAGAAGTTTACCAGCAAAAGCCCCCTCCCCAGGCCGGCCATTGCTTCCAGTCTCCAAGCTTTGTGATACCTAGACAATTCAATAGGCCAAGGAACTTCATCTGGAGCTTACTTGGACCCAATCGAAGGTGACACAACTCTCAGATCGAAGCTTCACTTCTCTGAGCAAAGGTATGGACTCACTCTTCTTCCCGAGCTTACAGAGATTCTCTATTTAATTTGAGTCAATTTCAATACATGTTTACCGTATGGATATGTTCGTCTCCTCAAGACGAATCCATAGAGCAGAAGAACATAAAAATCCGTTGAGAATCGAGTGAGAAATTACGGTTAGAAGGTTGACGGTCACGGGTGCACACCATTCGTAAACGATGACTGGGAGCCGTCGGATCGAGCGTGTATCGAGCGGACGGTCTGGATTGAGCTGGATAGCGCGATGGTACGTGAACCGCGGGGCTCTGGGGCGCTGAGTCGGACGACGGCGCCGAATCAGAAGACGACACGCGGCGTTTCGGAGATGCCTAGGTTGAGTTGGCGCTGCGTGGATAAGTAGGAAATTAGGGTATTTTTTTATTTATTTAATTCTCTAAACTTCAAAAATGCATAACTTTGTGTAGGAAAATTAGAAAATAAAATAAAAATACGCTCTTGCTCAGTGAACAGAGGAGAATAATGTGGAAAAGAAATCATTTAATTTCATTGAGTATTTGATTTTTAATAATTTATTTACTCTATGCACATTTTCAATTCTCCATGCATGTATACAATTCACCATGGCATGAGACCATAAAGCTTTTGAAGCCTCTGAATTTGGGAACATTCCCTGAATTTTCCAAAGTTAGAGGCCATCCCTATGAAGAGTTATTGATTTTTCAATTCTAGGTCATTATTCTAAGTATTTTAATTCCAATAATTAGCATGTTATGAAATAAATTCTAGGAAAATTTGGTGATATTTCTTATGACCAGAGGACCCTATGAAAAATGTTTTTTGAGTTAACTCATTTGTAGTAACCCTAATTGGCTTAAACACTCAAAATGGAGCTTTAATTAATTAGAGCTAATCATACATCAATTTGACTTGAAATCAATTCTTCACTGATCTTTAGGATCAGAGGAACCCACCATAAAAATTTGAAGTCAATTGGACTTGGTTAGCCCTATCAAATGGGTTGATTAAGCCATTTAGCCAAACTTAAACTTTAAAAATTCATAACTTTCAAAATCCTTTTCAAAAATTCACCAAATTGGTTTTGGAGCCTCTCTGATAATAGGGGAATTTAAGAAAATTAAAATTACAATTTTCCAAAAAAGTTGATTTTTTGCATTATTTTAATATTTTTAATAATTAAAAAATAATAAAAATCACAAAAATAATAAAATTCACCAAAATGTCACATTTTGAATTTTAATCACTTAGGAACAAACCCCATATTTTTCTTAAGTCTCTATGATGAGATATTAAATTTTAAAGCCCTAAAGTAATTTTAAAATTAAAAAATGTATTTTCTAGCATTTCCACTAAAATAATTCTAATAAATCAAAGAAAAATTAGAAAATTATAAAAATTGGTTCTCTAGTTTCCGTGGTATCAGAGAGATGTTTGAAAAATATAAAATTCATTTTTCAACCTTTATTTTATTTTTAAATTAATTAATACTCCAAAACTTAAAATAATTATAATAAGATAAATATAATTCAAAAAATCACCAAAATTGGTCCTAGTGGTCCTATAGTCATTAGGAATGTACCATAATTTTCTTAAGGATAGAAACTTTCCCTTGGTCATGTTATTAAATTTTCCTTAAAAATTCTTATTTTCCACCAAAAATAATTATATAAATAAATTAAATACAGAAAAATCACATTTTCTCCTCTAATGTCTTGATTGATATATGAGTGAAGTCACATAAAAATTTCAAATTCATTTAAGCTCAATTTAGTGAGTTATGAAATTAGTAAGTTTAAAGGGCAAAATAAGTAATTAAAATTTTAACCTATAATTAAAAATTTTAGGTTTAATTAAAAGGGTGGGTAAAATATTTGATACTAAGTTGATTTTGGATGTTTGAAACTTAGGTAATTAAAGGGTAGAAACCTACCAAATAATTTGAAAGTAATTAAAATAAACCTTAATTAAATAATTAATTAAATTTGGAATAAAAATAATAATAAAATTGGAATTATTAAAATAGGGATATTATTAGGAAGAGATTTATTCTTTAATCTAAGAATCCCTAAATTAATCACCTCAATAATATTTAATTCCTAATTAAAATGATAATCCAAATTCAAAACTTAAAATGCTTAATCATTAAAATTAAATTAAAATTAAAACATTTAAATTAAATTCTTTTAAAATTTCAATTAAATTTATACTTTAACAATTAAAATTAAATCATCTTTAAAGCATAAAAAAATAAAATATTAAATTAAAAAAATAATAATAAAATTAAATTAAAATTTAAATTAAAATTAAAATTAAAAATAAAACCAAATTAAATTAAAATTAAAAAAATAAAACCAAATTAAAATT
This sequence comes from Papilionanthe hookeriana x Papilionanthe teres, assembly GCA_022702705.1. Taxonomy (NCBI): domain Eukaryota; kingdom Viridiplantae; phylum Streptophyta; class Magnoliopsida; order Asparagales; family Orchidaceae; genus Papilionanthe; species Papilionanthe hookeriana x Papilionanthe teres. The sequence continues at coordinate 180,555,834 of CM040421.1, forward strand.
TAAATTAAACTAAAATTTAAATTAAATTAAAATTAAAATGAAATTAAATTAAATTAAAATTAAAATTAAATTAAATCACATTAAATTAAATTAAATTAAAACATATTAAATTAAATTAAATTAAATAAAAAATAAATAAAATCAAGTTAAAATAAAATTAAAATTAAATTAATTAATTAAATTAAATTAAATCTAAAACTAAACCCAATTAAATTAAAATTAAATTAAATTAAATTAAATTGAATTAAATAAAACATCACTTAAGACATAAAGAATTCAAAAATAAATCTAAAACAATTTGAAAACTATTCCAAACTTAAACCCATTGATTAAAATTAAGTCAAATCACAAATCACCTGAACATCGGTTTGCCCTCAAAAGCTCTTGTTGTCATAACTCCTAAATGGAGTGTTAAGTGAAGTATTACTTCACTCATAGGATATTCAAATGTCCTAGTTCATCGAGCAAGATAATAAAACTTGAACTCCTGATGATTGATTCATCGTATAATCAAATTCTCTTGGACTTAAAATAATCCTAAAAGTATTGAAAAGATGTTTAAGATTCGTCTTAAGCACTTCCTCAGTACGATAGGATGTTTATAAGAACAACTGAACTTAATTGTTCTTTGATGAAGAAAATCGTCATCAAACCAAAACACAAGAACCTAGACATCATAGGAGATGGCTAGCTATAGGATTAGGAACTTGGTAGAAAACCATAACCCTTCCCTTAGCTTTTCCTAGGAACTTACTTTGAATGCTTAAATATTCTAAATTGTGTTTAAGTGTAGCCTGGGATGACGGGAAGACCCTCCAGGTACGTTTTTATTTTATTGCAATATACCTTCTTGCAATTTACTTTATTGCAGATGCACTTACTTTTCTTGCATGATGAACAACTGTTGCATGAAAACCCACACCTTTAAGATAGTCCCTCAAAGTGAAACCAAAACTAAATTAAAAGTCATTACAAGATAAAATTCACCGCCACAACATTTCAAAAAATAAAACAACTCAAAATTTAATCACAAACAGAATACAAAACTACAATTATAACTAAATTAAAACGTCTTGTTAGATAATCGGGAATACCTCGGATGATGTAACCTACGTGTTGCTAACGGGATTTCCCACAGTCTAAATGAAAGTGTGGAACTCATTTAGTTGAGTTTAGCAAATTCATCCGGACTAAGTGAATCCGATAAAAATAACGATGCCGAAGGATGGAACCGTGGAATCTTAACCGGTGTTGTTATAATCAACTTTAAGATTTGTTTTAATTAAAACATAAAAAACACTTGGACTTTAAGATTTCTAAAACCAAACTTCTCTCTTCTCTTTGATTACAATCTTCTAAAACTAAACCTCTGCAACAACAAGAAGCTCGGAGCATGGTGGGCAAGCATGGTCATCGTCATCAAGAAAACTCGAGTCTACTTCAACAAAACTTTCTTAGAATTAAATAACCAAGCCATAGGATTTCGAGGTAGTTTGCCTAGTGCAACATAAATCCTCAACCTTTTGTTAGGCATTTGCATTGCAAATTAAGCCCTAACCAGTCTTAGGATTCCGAGGTAGTTGTTCGATACGACATAAACCCTCACATCTTCGAGGCTATTTGTATGATCGTCTCATACGAATATAAGTCCTAATTAATTAAAATTGGCAAAATCAAAACATTAAATAAACATTAGGACTTCCCTAAATTCAAGCCGAACAATAGGATAGTCGGGAAATTACCGAAGTTCGCTTCAAATCTGTAATTTCTCCTACCTTTCTTCCTTTGAATTCCCAAAACAATATGTTCCAAACTTGATCCATTCCCTATTGAAATTCCAAAATTCAATCCCTTGAAAACTTACACTTTGAGATTCTTGAGAGCAGAACTACTGATTATTATCGAGAGTTTTCTTAAGTGATTCCCGTCACTTAAGATGTAATTAACTATAGGGCTTGCCTTTATAGGGGATTTTAAGAACCCGTGTAATATAAACCCTGCTTAATTCATTTATATTAAGCAGGGGAATTTGTCGGCTTATAAAATTGGTTCGCAGACCAAACGGATGTCACAAATATTCTAGTTTATTTAATCGAGCCCCATCACCAAACAGTGTGTCTATTCTTCGGGATAGATATACGGTTTGTGATGTGGTGCTCGTTTATATAAACTATCTGGGATGTGAGGTCGGTTTGATTTCATATCTTAAAATTATTTTCAAAATCAAATACTACTTTTCAAATTATTTATTTAAATTAAATTAAAAATCCGCCGACAACTTCTGTTAGGCGACCCCCTTTTTAAAATAATACACATAACTCAAAAATATGCCGACAACTTCTGGCGACTCCGCTGGGGAAAATTCCTCTCTCCATTTTAATCAGATAGTTCTGCTTTCAAAAATCGGTAGCGTATCCATGTCCCTAGTGGATCAAACTACCCTTCTTTCTGTTGGAATACTATGTTCATTTCTACCTTGAACAAGTATAACCAACATTCTCTCGGATTTAGGAGCCACTGTTTAGACACCCCTAAACAGAGAGGTTTCGAGATCCTTTTACCTCATTTCGGAGGTGGGGGGGACCCCCAATAGGTATTAGTTTAGGAGCGATCTTGCGGGTCGAGAAGTTTCTACAAGACTTTCTCTTCCTTTTCCAGTTCCTAATCAATTCCTTTTACCATTCCTACAACTCTCCTTCTTTTAATAATTCTCTGTCCTAACGAACAAATCTTTTTTGAAAAACAATTTTCTTTTAATACCACGAATACACTAAGATAAACGGAAATGTGTTCGCACTCTCTCTTTTTCGTCATAAGTTTTACGACAAGAGGAAGCACGATTCGGGGACTAACACTTGGAATATGCCCTGCAGAAATGGAAGCCCCAAAATTGATCTTCTCCTTCGTCAACGGACTGGACTTGGCTGTGTTCAAGGACGAACTACCTGATAATGGAATCATTCGATTCGGACAAGGATTCGGGGACACCAACATCAAAATCCCCGACGTCACTCTCTTTTCACTCACAAGCAAAGTACCGGAAACTGAGAAGCCGTTGATTGAGTTTAACCTCAAGTCAACTCATGAATTCTCTCCTCTGCAAAAGATTCCAACCGAGAGGAGTACCGTTGTTCGCGAAGGACCGTTGTTGCTACCCCCACCGGTCTAGTTGTCTCCGCACCTACCCCGGCTTCGCCGTACTAAAGGGGAAGGAAATTCGAATTGTGATGAACTTGTTGTCGTGGAGGGTACAGATCTTCCTGTAAAACCTTCTGTTTTTGAAATCGGGTCCAGCTCAAAAATTCCATCACTGACACGGACTCAAAGGAGGAACAGAAGTAGAAGGATTGCTAGAGAAGCCAGAGCTGCTAAAGTTGCTTTCCTGGAGGAAATCCTGTAACCGCCCGAGTATACACCACCGCCCGAATACATACCACTTTTGGGAGGAAGTAGATTCCATCCCCTCTCCGCAGACAGAGGATGAAGAAAATGTCCGCAAGATTGCTTCGCATTGCCTCGACCCGCATATTACAATGACGGCCGTAAGAAAAGGGCTAGAATTACGCCATTCGCTCGACCGCAAACCCCGATAGAAAAGTTAGCAAAGAAAGAAAAATGCCTCGTATCGTAAATTTTAAGAAGGATAGGACGGGTGCCGCCTAAGTCCCGTCTTGGGCCGCGAGTAGAACCTCGCTATCGCCGCGTAAAAGCCGAATAAGAGAATGAAAGCTAGTCCACTCGTCGTTGTTTCGAGACTACAAATTAGGGAGGATACTACCTTCCAAGCATTTGACCGACAGTACCATCCGGTCCTAGACGTTCGTCGCTAGAAGGATGGTATGGCATCCCACTACCGGACAATTAAGATTAAAACAACAGCCTGAGAAGGAAAGTCTCGTCAGGAGACTTAAGTCCAAAGAAAGTGCTACCGCAGTGAAGGGGACTCATGAGAAGGAAACCCGACAGTTATCGCATGACAACTACAAAGATGTACAGAAAAGACCACTAGAAGATGCTATGGAAAAGCTAAGAATTGATATTCGGCGATTAGAAAAAGAAAGAGAAGAAAAATTCGGAGATGAAGTCGACTCGTCAAAATTCATGGATGATGAATATGCAGAAATTAACATGGTTGAAACACGAGCTTCGTCAGCTTCACAAGGTGCTCCTGCAGCCACAGAAAGAGAAGAGCCTGAAGTAATGAGGATGCAGCTTCATGAGAAAGATGATATGATCGCCCAAATGGCAAAAAGGATGGAAGAGATGGCTGCAGCTCTAGCCACTCTCCAGAGTTAGGTTCAACCCCAAAGAGAAACACCCCCAAAAGTTATTCACATTGTAGACGAAGGAAAGGAGATTACATATGTCAACGGGGATGATCAATTAAAAAAGGATGTAACACAAAGCATGATTCCGGAAAAGGATATCAAGAGCATGGTGGAACAAGAAATGCGAGAAGCCCGGCACAATCAAAGAGCGGGACATCCATTCGGACAGTAGACCTTACCCCGAAGAATTCGACGCCGTCCAATATCCGAAAGGCTTCGTACCACCTCCGTTCAAGACCTTCGATGGAACCGGAAACCCTCGACAGCATGTTGCACCTTTTCATGCCAGTTGTTGCAATGCCGGCGGAAGTGATGCTTTACTCTTCCGACAATTTGTCAGCAGCCTGTCAGGGATCGCCTTTGATTGGTATGCGGAATTACCGATCGGTTCGGTGAAAACATTTTCAGAATTAGAGAACCTCTTCATCAAGCGATTTGCCGGAGCTCAGCACCACATCACTATAGGTGATTTAGTGGTAGAGAAGCAGAAGCAGAACAGGAGGAGACACCAGCAAACTCAATACTAGATTCAGAAGAAATTACAGAAGTCAACTTAAGAAGTGGAAAAGTTCTACCTTCGAGAATGGGTCCAAAGGACAAAGGAAAGTAGGTGGTTGTTCGAGAAGAACCAACCCCGACAGTAAGAAATACCCATTCGGGAAGAAATCGAGACACATGGAAATAAAGTGGATTATAACGTGCTAGCCCATCTTAGGAAACTACCGGCCAAACTAAGCATCTATGATGCTCTCATCTTATCAAAAGAGATGAGAGAAGCTCTGATCAAGGCCTTACTTGATCCAGAAATTTGCTTAGCTCAAATGACCGGAGATTCCTTAGATGAGGTTTGCTCGTTAAAGGAACAACGAGGTGTTACCTTCACGGACAATGACCTACTACTCGGGACGGCGAGATCACAACCGACCGTTGTACATTTCGACCACAATCGGAAAGTTTACGCTCTCCGCAGTATTGGTGGATCCGGGAGCATCGATCAATATAATGAATCTTTGAACCCTAGCATACTTGGAAATTGATGCTCGCGAGCTCGAAGCGGACAAAATGTTATTAAGAGGATTCAACTCGTAAAGGAGAAAGAGCCCTCGGATCAATAACACCGCTAATGAAGACCGGTGACTTAGCAAAGACAACCGCGAAATTTCACATAATTGATTCGAAACGTCATTCAACGCTCTACTGGGCCGACCATGGATACATGAAAACCAGATGGTACCATCATCCCTACATCAGTGCATCAAATACTACGATGGAGGGGAACAGTGCATCAAAGGTGACTTACAACCATTCTCCGTACATGAGATTGGAATCCGTGAAGATGCAGCTTATTACACACATCCGAAGAAAACAATCTTCTCCAGAGATACCATAACAAATGAAACAAAAGAAGTTCGGAACGACGAAGAACCTGAAGTTCTAGTCCAACAGTCACTCACCACTCCCTTACGACGAGATGGTGAAGGTTTCTCCACAACTCGCATCCGAGGTCGAGGCCAGGGACGAGGTCGTGGCAGAGACGTTAAGACAGTTGGACAGAGGAAACCAGCCATCAATGTTGATTGGAAAGACAGTTCTGAAGAAGAAAAAGAGATCAAGCAAGAAGCAGCGACGATAAGTCGGAAGAAGCCGCAATTCAGGATCTCTCTCAAAGATGAAAAGAACGAGGAATATAAATCGATGTACGAGAAGATTAACCACTATGTACATAATATGACCCTGACCCCGATCCATTCTAATAAGATCGAGGGTATGGTGGTCAAAGAGGTACGTAGCGGCGATGCAAAGCCCATCAAATTCTATCGTGGTGCTCCTTCCTCCAAAACTGAAAACAATGTACAATTTGAAGATGTCACTTCTTCCGAATTAATGGAATTGCCTTTTGAGTGGTACTCTCCCTGTGTTCAAAATTTAATTCAGCGTGATTTCTTACCTCGACAATGGATAAAAGGTCAATCACAACATTTTGAAAAACTATGGAATAACTCCGGTCGTCCACCCAATTCAAAGCATGGTCTCGGATTCGGCACAAGTAGGATCGATCGACGATACCGAATTTTGCTTGGTTGTCACTTGCAAGTCTAATGAAAACCGCATGGAAACTACGTAAGAATTCGAAGATTTACAAATTGAAAACGCTCCACCGTAGTTCGAAGAAGAGATCAAATCTACAATAGATGAGTTAACGGAAGTTAACTTAGGTACTAGCGAAGAGCCTAGACCTACCTTTGTTAGCTCCTTACTCAATAAAGAAGACTCGAAGAAATAATCAAGTTATTAATGGAATTTAAAGACTATTTTGCTTGGAACTACGATGAGATGCTAGGATTAGCTCCAGAGGTCGCAATCCATAAGCTAGAGAGTAAATCCTACTCGTTCCAGTCGGACAAGGTCCCGGAAGAATGCATCTAGAAATCGAACAACAAGTCATAGCTCGAAGTTAAAAAGCTAATAGACGCTAAATTTGTCCGTGAAGAACAATACCCGACTTGGTTAGCCAATGTGGTTCCAATCGGGAAGAAGAATGGTCGATCGAATTTGTGTGGATTTCAAAGATTTAAACAAGGCATGTCCAAAAGATGAATTCCTCTACCGATCCTGAATTAATGATCGACATTGCTTCAACACATGAAATATTCTCATTCATGAATGGATCTTCAGGATACAACGAGATAAAAATGGCTCCGTAAGATGAAAAACTTATAGCATTCGAACGCCTATCGGAGTATATTGCTACACAAGGATGCCATTCGGATCGAAGAACGCAGAGCAACCTACCGTAGAGCGATGACAAGAATTTTTGATGATCTCATCCACAATCAAGTCGAATGCTACGTGGACAATGTGGTCATCAAAAGAAAAGTAAAGGAAAACCACCTGTATGATTTGAGGATTGTTTTCGAACGATTAAGACAATTTAACCTTAAGATGAATCCCTTAAAATACGCCTTCGGCGTCACCTCCGATAAATTCTTAGGATTCATTGTCCGACATCGTGGAATTGAAATCGACCCGGAAAAGATTAAAGCTATCTTAGAAATGACGTCTCCCAGAACCTTAAAACAACTACGATCCTTTCAAGGGAAGCTGGCATATCTTCGACGCTTTATCTCGAACTTGTCAGGTAGGTGTCAGCCTTTCTCGACATTAGTTAAAAAGGAAGCCAAATTTATTTGGGAAGAGAAATGCCAGAGGGACTTCGAGGACATTAAACAATATTTAATGACACCTCCTGTCTTAGCAGCCCCAATCTCAGGTAGACTGTTGATACTTTTTACCGCGGCTTTAGACGACTCTCTCGGAGCTCTGTTAGCCCAGGTCAATGATGAGAGTAAAGAAAATGCTCTTTACTACTTAAGCAGTCGTTTACTTCCGACGGAAATAAAGTATCCCACAATTGAAATGCACTGTTTGGCCCTGATCTTCGCTGATCAAAAGCTCAGGCACTACATGCTTTCTCATAAGGTCAACTTGATCTCGAAATTTAATCCATTGCAATACTTGATGACCCGTCCAATGCTTTCCGACAGACTTGCCAGGTGGTCAATGATATTATTGCAATTCGATATAACTTTCGTGCCTCTTCGTGCCGTAAAGGGACAAGTCCTAGCAGACTTCCTCGTAGCACACCCTTTGCCGGCAGAATCTCCTCTCAATGACGACTTGCTAGATGAACAAATAATGAGCTTAGAAGACCCCGATGATCGACGTTGGGAATTATATTTTGACGGGGCATCTTCAGCACACAAAGACGAAGAATCGCAAGTGATAGTGCCCGATAAGGCGAGAATCGGACTAATCTTTATAACACGGAGCGGGGGATGTTAAGATACTCCTACCACTTGACGGAGCCGTGTACAAACAATGAAGCAGAATACGAAACTCTCATAATAGGACTGGAATTAACTATTCAAATGGGGATAACAAACATCAACATCTACGGGGATTCGCAGTTAATCATTCAACAGATCGCCGGACAGTACATAATTTTAAAGCCAAGACTCGAGCAATACTTCCAGTATGCCATACAGTTGTTAGAAGAGATTCCGAATGTGACGATCTATATAATTCCCAGAAAAGAAAACGCTTTAGCAGATGCGTTAACCTGCCTTGCAAAAGAATTTGCCTGCTTGTAAGATGAATCAGTAGAAGTGTCAGTTCATGGACGTCAGGTCCTATCACAGCTCGACATAGACACAATACACAAATCAGAAAAAGAAAAAGAATTAGTTGCGACGAGTGACGGAAAACACAAAAGATTGGCGACGACCAATAATGAACCACCTACAAACAGGAAAACTACCGGACGATAGGTCGTTAGCCAATCGGATCAAGAAAAGAACTCCGTCCTACGCATTAATAAACAACACGTTATACGGAAGGTCTTTCGATCAAATGTGGCTAAGGTGCCTAAGCGGGTCCGAGGCCCGTGAAATTGTTAAAGAGGTGCATTCGGGACTCGTGGCGCTCACTCGGTCGGGTCCGAAGATGAAAATGAAAATTAAAAGACTAGGGTATTACTAGCCCTCGATGATGATCGACTGCATGAAAATCGCCAAGAGCTGTCACCAATGCCAAGTGCACGGAGTGGTTCTACACCAACCTCCAAATGTGCTACATCCGACAATTGCATCGTGGCCATTTGAATGTTGGGGCACAGATATAGTGGGTCCAATAGAACCACCATCTTCAAAAGGACATCGCTTCATTCTTGCGGCTACGGATTACTTTTCCAAGTGGGCGAGGCGGTTCCACTTAGAGAAGTGAAAGCACACCACGTGCTACGGTTTTCAAGAACCAAGTTGTCTACCATTTCGGAGTGTCGCGCGAGATCATCTCGGATAATGGGTCGGCATTTAGAAGCACGCAAATCAACAATTTTGTCGGGAGACACAGAATCGACCGGCGGTATTCAACAATTTATTATCCAAGAGCAAACGGCCCAGTCGAGGCTTTTAATAAAACTCTCGTTCAAATTTTAAAGAAAACTTTGGACGATAATAAGAGAATTTGGCACGAGAAGTTATTAGAAGCATTATGGGCCTACCGGACAACCTTCAGAACTCCTACTCAAGCTATACCTTACGCTCTAGTGTATGGGTCCGAGGCAGTGTTACCCTTAGAGGTCCAGGCTTCCATCACTCGAATTGCGAGCTTACAAACAAAATCACGACGTAAAGAGAATGCCAAGTTACGACTAGAAAAATTGGAAAGCCCGGAAGGGAAAAGACTTGCAGCGCGACGGAGAATTTAGAACTATACCAAGCAAAGATGGTTCAAGCCCATGACAAACTGGTCCGCCCAAGAACCTTCAAAGTTGGTGACTTAGTTCTCGTTCTCAAGAGACCTAATCTTGGACACCGCAAGATAGGAGGAAAATTTGAACCCACTTGGGAGGGACCTTTTGTGGTTGAAGCAGTATACTCAGGAGGCTCTTACCAGTTAGTGAATTGCCAAGGAGAACGACATATGCTTCCGATCAACGGACGATACTTGAAGAAGTATTACGCTACCTGATGTTTCGAAGGAATGAATTCTTCATCCCTAGAAGCACGGGCTAAGTAATTACTTATGACTGGGTCCGAACCCAAAAATAATAAAAATGTGCTAAAATAAATAAAATCATGATGATAAAATTTTCTTTGTTCTCTCTTCTAAATCAAAATCTTTTTTTGATATTTTCCCACATCATCCCTATTGAATTTAAAAAAATATATACAAAAGAAAACTCTGTCTCTAATAAACTTTTTCTTAATGTTCTTGTTCTTAGTACAGCCCCTGATCCTTTTCCTTGTCTTTTCGCAGGGAAATGTCGAACGGGCGGTTGGTCCTGAACTTTAGAAATGGCGTAAGCCTTGCACTCGACGAAAAGAGGGTGAAAGATATAGCGATAATAGAGATTGACTCAGACTTCGCACCAGCAGGCCCGCAATACGAGGAAAGTGACTCGGGTCCCGGCTGACCGAGAGGAACCGCCCGATCAGACGAGAATGAAAGTGGGTGGCCCAAGCCACCAACCCGCAGCAGAAGAAAAGGAAAACAAACACCGAGGAGGACAAGAGAATCAAGTCCGTAGTCGCTACGACGAGAGGGCGAGCTTGTCGCCGCCGCGCCCACGGAGATTCAAGAAGTACAAAGAGCTACTCTCACAGCAACTCAACGAAGAAATAAAAATCGCCATATCCGCAAGATGTTAACTAAACTAGCAGCGGACCAGCACGACGAGGCAGTCGCTACTACCAGTGCGTATACTTCAAGGAAGCCGGTTCACTGGGAACTCGAAGAAAGGAGGCCGACTCCGAGGATAACGTAAGAGACCGGGGAAATCTCAAGAAGATCGAAGAAGGAAGGCTACCACGCCACCGGATAAAGCCACCGGTAATGCATAACCTTGTTGCGAAGCAACCCCGGAGGATGTCCCGACGGAGACCATCCCTGAGGAGCCAAGGTATGCCGGAGAACGCGAAGGGATTGATCCATATATCCCACAAGTACGTCACTGTGCCTCGCCATTTGCAGATTATTCCAGAATATGATCTAGAAAGAATGCAGAATGTCGAGAAGCAAACTTTTGAATACTTCGAGAGAATCAGAGGCAGGAGGATCAATATACTAGAAGGCCTCGAGCTACATACAAACGTGTTCTTAGAATACGAACAACAATAAATCGTGGACTGCATCCAGGATTTGAAAAGAATGGTTTGAGCAGGCCGCCTAAGAGAAAACACTTACTCGGAACCCCGGAGATGGATGCCAGGGAAAGGAAGAATTACCATACAATGTGGATGCTGCTACAACTTCGCAGAAGACAGGAAGGGAAACCCACCGGGAATACTCCGCCATGGTAAGGTAGATCCAATGTCATTGGTCATCAAAAGGATGGTAAAGAGAATGATAACATGGAGGGTACCGCCGCGGATTGCATACCCAACGGCTTGCATCGTTAACATTTACAAGCGGGGTGACTGCATACCCTCGCACATAGATCACCACGACTTTGTCGACCTTCCGCACGGTTTCTTTTCCGAACGAGTGTAATATCATGTTTAGATCTGACCTCCAGATAGCAGGCCCAGGTGAGTTCCAAGGGCCAGTAAAGATACAATTACCGGTAGGTTCCGTCATGATACTAAAGGGCAACGGAGCAGATGTAGCTAAACATTGCATATCAGGAGTACCAATGAATCGGATCTCAGTTACTTTCAGAAGGATGGATGACAGGAAAGCACCTTACCACTTCCGACCGGACCCGTAGCTAGAGAGCCTGCGGCCTTACGAGTTGTGAGTTACATGGAAAATATTACACCTCCAACGTACATCCATACAGCATCCTTGCCAAGGATGGCTTGGAAGGTGATGTTATTGACCATGTACCTCACTATTCAGACATGGATTTTTGACAGATGCCTTTTTGGATGGATCGACAAAGATCATACATAGTCCGTTTTGAGTCTACATGGATTGTATGAGATGTATTCCAGATCGAGTTGTATGATGTATGTTCAACATGATTGGAATGAAAGTGACCATGTCACATTTTGGCCTTCACCTCTTTTGTGCAAATTGACTGGGAAACGCCATTAAAGTTAAATGAACTTCGAACAAAGAACAAAAAAAGAAACAAAAGAATAAAAGAAAACTTTCCTTAAAAATCTAAAAAATGATGAACACCAAATCCACATAAACATTAAATGAACGATAAGGTAAATTTGAATTGTTAAAGGACAAACAAAATGAACACAAATTTTAAATCAAATCTCAATCAAATTCAAATTCAACCTTCCAAATCTCAAATCAAATCTCAATCAACTTCAAATTCAACCTTCCAAATCTCAAATCAAATCTCAATCAAATTCAAATTCAACCTTCCAAATCTCAAATCAAATCTCAATCAAATTTAAATTCAACCTTCCAGATCTCAAATCAAATGTCAATCAAATTCAAACTCAATCTTCCAAATCTGAAATCCAATCTGTTATACTCTCTCCCTTGTCTGGGATGGAAGCGGTTGATTCCATTGACACGAGGCCATGAGGTTTTCGATTCAAATCTGATGGCGAAGAATTGAATCTAATCCAAACCAGCAACTTTCGATCAACTCTTTTGAATGGGATATGTAACATCTACGTATTCCCTCTTAATCTGTTTCTTTCCAAAAAAAAATCATTTACAACTTTCATGAAATTCTCGAAACACCAAAATTCCACACTTTTCAAATCAACGTTACAAATCTTTACAAAATCAGTTACCATCAAAATCAAACTTTTGGGGTTGAGGATTTTACATCCGAGACTGCATTGCTTTAGAATTCTTTCCCTATCGCAACGAAATACATCAAAAATCAAATTCTTGGGGTTGAGGATTTTACATCCAAGACTGCATTGCTTTAGGATTCTTTTCCTATCGCAATGAAATACATCAAAATCAAATTCTTGGGGTTGAGGATTTTACATCCGAGATCGCATTGCTTTAGGATTCTTTCCCTATCGCAATGAAATACATCAAAATCAAATTCTTGGGGTTGAGGATTTTACATCTGAGACTGCATTGCTTTAGGATTCTTTCCCTATCACAATGAAATACATCAAAACTCAAATTCTTGGGGTTGAGGATTTCACATCCGAGACTGCATTGCTTTAGGATTCTTTCCCTATCGCAACGAAATACATCAAAATCAAACTTTTGGGGTTGAGGATTTTACATCCGAGACTGCATTGCTTTAGGATTCTTTCCCTATCGCAATGAAATACATCAAAATCAAACTTTTGGAGTTGAGGATTTTACATCCGAGACTGCATTGCTTTAGGATTCTTTCCCTATGGCAATGAAATAAATCAAAACTCAAATTCTTGGGGTTGAGGATTTTACATCCGAGACTGCATTGCTTTAGGATTCTTTCCATATCGCAATGAAATACATCAAAACTCAAACTTTTGGGGTTGAAGATTTTACATCTGAGACTGCATTGCTTTAGGATTCTTTCCCTATCGCAATGAAATACATTAAAGTCAAGCTTTTGGGGTCGAGGATTTTACATCCGAGACTGCATTGCTTTAGGATTATTTTCTTACTGCAATGAAATACAACAAAATCAAACTCTTGAGGTTAAGGATCTTACATCATACACCGCATTGCTCTGAGATCTCTCCTCATTGTAATGATTCAATCCAATCAATTCAATTTTCTTTTGAGGTTGAAGATGTTACATCTAAAACCACAAAATTCCAATTTTTATTTCAAGTTCAAATCCCTTCAAATTAATTTTGACAAACTTCAATCTAAATTGAAACTCAAACTAAAATTTATAGCTCACACATCAAAACTTAAACTGAAACAAAATGAGATCTAAATCGAAATTCCCCCAGATCATGTGATTCACCTCCTTTCTCTTTCCCCAGCGAGAGTTCAGGAATCTCCAGTCTCAGAGATATACTTGACACTCCCCAGCGGAAATTCTTTAATTTCGTCCTAAGTTTGTCACTTGGACATCTGTGTTGGTTTCAATGATCTTTTCGGTCAATGCCAATACGCGCGGTGTGCTTGCTTAGCACACCACACCTATTGGGGGTCCATTTGTTGACCTCATTTTTGATGAGGTCTCCTCTTTCCTCTTTAGTACTTAGGATCTAGCCTTAGGCTTTTCCTTTGACTATCTTAGAGGACTAGAAGTGGAACCCACCACTTAGAAATTCAAACCACTTCTAAACTCCCTGAAAACTCCACAAACTTGATTGTAAACCCCTAATCACCTAGAGGGTTGAAATCAAGTGTGGAAGTTTAGAGGATGAGTTCCTATAGGACTCTTTGGCCTTAGGACTGCCTCAGGTGGCTCAGTGCAGTGAAGAGCCGACTTACACACACACTACACTTATACACTACACTTTCACACACCTCCTAAAACCACACCCATACCCAACTTAACTTCCCGACTCATGGAGGTGATTCACATGGATGGTCCTTAACCCCTAAGCCCTTGGCTAAGAGGGTTAGGAACAACATAGTGAATGCCTCAAATGAGTCCCTTCATGGCTCATGTGGGCTTGACATGGCTTCATGGCTCAACCCAAAATAGTTCCATTCCACTTACATTTACCCAATCTTCAATTTTCCAAATTTTCAATTTTTGACCCCGGGGACCCTACACCCGCCTAGCCTACCCAAAACCCTTGAAATTACCTAAATTTTTCACAAAAATCTCCAAATCACCCAAAATTCCTCAAGACCAATCCCAAACATTCCCACATTACTCAAATTGATCATTCATAGCCAAAAATACCAAAAATTCCAAAAATACCTCCCAATACCCTCCAAATACCCTCCAAATACCCAAAATGCCCTTCTTAACCAAAAATCCAAAAATTTAGAAAATTCCCAGAAAATTCCAAAAAATCGCAAATATTCCCAATTTCATTTTGGTCAACTACACCATGGGCCAATTTTGTCAATTTACTCCACTTTTGTCAAAATCCCCAATTTGACCCATTTTTAACCCAAAATGAACCCAATGTCAAACCAAACCTACCCAATTGACCCAAATTCTGGTCCAATTCAATTCTAAACTTCAATTCAACATCCCCAACACCAATCTAGACCAAATCCAAGCCCAATTTGATTGGCATTTGAATCCAATTTCACTTTTGACCTTAAAGCCCAATTTGGACCCATGACCCAAACTTAGCCCAAACTAACCCAATTCAACTCTAATTAACCCCAAACCTTTTCTAAACCTTCCTTAACATTCCCACAAACAAAACACTAACATAATTTGTCCAAAATTTGGACCCAAACCCCACTCAAATTCAACCCAAAGAGAAAAATCTCAATTTTGACCTAAACCCAAACCTAACCCAAATAAGCCCAAACCCCAAAATCAAAACCCAACCAAAGTCAAAACCTCTTTGAAACACTCCCATAAACATTTTCAAACATTAATTTTACGTCAATTTCAACCCTAGACCAACATTGGCCCAAATTAGCCCAATTTGACCTACATTGGCCCATGTACCAAATGAACCCAAATCCAACCCAATTCAAGCCCAAACCACCTCAAATTTGTTCCAAATCACTCATGAAACATCCCTAAACCAAATCCAACAAATATTTGGCCCAAGCCTTTACCAAACTTTCATCCTAAAGTCCATTTTAAAATCCAAAAGCCCACTTCCCTAAACCATTTTAAAAGCCCATCCAAAGTAAAATCCAAAAGCCCAAACCCATTCCAAAGCCCACATTGACAATTCCTTCTGATCATCCCTTTAATTGGAATCAATTCCTAAGTCCCAAATCAATCATCAAATCAACCTAAATCAAGCACCATCTAAATTTTCACTAAATTGCCAAAATTTCCAAATTCCTTTTTCATATAAATGAATCCACTTTTCCTAAGCCAAGGATGAGACAAATGGAGCCACATGCAAGCCATGGACAAGCCACATGAAGCCATGGGGGGTTTGACTTGTCACCAAGCCATTAATGGCAAGAAGAGGGAGTCCTTTCCTAAGCCTTCCTTAAGCCATTTTAACCTCTTTAATGCAAAACCATAACCCAAAATTAACTTAAACTATTTTGATGGGGACTTCACCACTCCATGGCAAGTGACCTAACCGATCCCCTTGGCCCAAAATCAGACCATGGGGAGGTGAACCAAGCCCAAATACATGGGTTGACACATGTGAACCCAAAATCACTCTTCTCCCTTTACCACTTAAATCCAACCCTTTACACTTGGCATTGGACAATTGCTTGCACAAACCTCCAACACTGGTCCTCCTGACCTTGAGAGTGACCTGACCCTGGCCGGCCAGCCACCACAGCCACAGGAAACCACCAGGCCGAGAGAACCCTTGTGAGTCAATTTTTGAATTCCTCCTTGCTGAGTTGCCCCATGCCCAGTGGCCATTGCAGCTGTTCTTCTCTTGCCAAGAGCAGCTGATCCCAGTCCCTAACTCCCCCTGGGAGGCCCTCCAGCCTCTCCTATTTAAACACCACCTCTCTCGGCCATGGAGGAGGTGCTTAACTAACCTTAAGGAAACTCTGCCAAAATCATTCCAGACTACTCCCCACACATAGAGAACTTGATCCCCACTGAAATCCCCCTGCCATTTCCTCTCTGTGAGCTCAATTTTGAGTTCAAATTTCAGCATAAAAACCAGGACACTTCTTCGCAGTGAGCCAATCCCCAAATTGATTGGTCCTACACCTTCACCAGACCAAGAGAAGAATTATTCCAGCAAAAGCCCCCTCCCCAGGCCAGCCATTGCTTCCAGCCTCCAAGCTTTGTGATCGGGCTTGGTCGAAATCATACCTAGACAATTCACTGTGCCAAGGAACTTCATCTGGAGCTTACTTGGACCCAATAGAAGGTGACACAACTCTCAGATCAAAGCTTCACTTCTCTGAGCAAAGGTATGGACTCACTCTTCTTCCCGAGCTTACAGAGATTCTCTATTTAATTTAAGTCAATTTCAATACATGTTTACCATATGGATGTGTTCGTCTCCTCAAGACGAATCCATAGAGCATAAGAACAAAAAAATTCGTTGAGAATCGAGTGAGAAATTAGGGTTAGAAGGTTGACGGTCACGGGTGCACACCAATCGTAAACGATGACTGGGAGCCGTAGGATCGAGCGTGTATCTAGCGGACGGTTTGGATTGAGCCGGACAGCGCGATGGTACGTGAACCGTGGGGCCCTAGGGCGCTGAGTCGGACTACGGCGCCGAATCAAAAGACGACAAGCGGCGTTTTGGAGATGCCTAGGTTGAGTTGGCGCCACATGGATAAGTAGGAAATTAGGGTATTTTTTGATTTATTTAATTCCCTAAACTTCAAAAATGCATAACTTTGTGTAGGAAAATCAGAAAAATAAAATAAAAATACACTCTTCCTCAGTGAACAGAGGAGAATAATGTGGAAAAGAAATCATTTAATTTCATTGAGTAGTTGATTTTTAATAATTTATTTACTCTCTGCACATTTTCAATTCTCCATGCATGTATACAATTCACCATGGCATGAGACCATAGGGCTTTTTAAGCCTCTGAATTTGGGAACATTCCCTAAATTTTCCAAAGTCAGAGGCCATCCCTATGAAGAGTTATTGATTTTCAATTCTAGGTCATTATTCTGAGTATTTTAATTCCAATAATTAGCATGTTGTGAAATAAATTCTAGGAAAATTTGGTTATGTTTCTTATGACCAGAGGACCCTAGGAAAAATGTTTTTTTGAGTTAACTCATTTGTAGTAACCCTAATTGGGTTAAACACTCAAAATGGAGCTTTAATTAATTAGAGCTAATCATACATCAATTTGACTTGAAATCAATTCTCCACTGACCTTTAGGATCAGAGGAACCCACCATAAAAATTTGAAGTCAATTGGACTTGGTTAGCCCTATCAAATGGGTTGATTAAGCCATTTAGCCAAACTTAAACTTTAAAAATTCATAACTTTCAAAATCCTTTTCAAAAATTCACCAAATTGGTTTTGGAGCCTCTCTGATATCAGGGAATTTAAGAAAATTAAAATTGCAATTTTCCAAAAAAGTTGATTTTTTGCATTATTTTAATATTTTTAATAATTAAAAAATAATAAAAATCACAAAAATAATAAAATTCACCAAAATATCACATTTTTAATTTTAATCACTTAGGAACAAACCCCATATTTTTCTTAAGTCTCTATGATGAGATATTAAATTTTAAAGCCCTAAGGTAATTTTAAAATTAAAAAATGTATTTTCTAGCATTTCCACTAAAATAATTCTAATAAATCAAAGAAAAATCAGAAAATTATAAAAATTGGTTCTCTAGTTTTCTTGGTATCAGAGAGATTTTTGAAAAATATAAAATTCATTTTTCAACCTTTATTTTATTTTTAAATTAATTAATACTCCAAAACTCAAAATAATTATAATAAAAATAATATAAGTCAAAAAATCGTAAAAATTGGTCCAAGTGGTCCTCTAGTCATTAGGAATGTTCCATAATTTTCTTAAGGACAGAAAATTTCCCTTGGTCATGTTATTAAATTTTCCTTGAAAATTCTTATCTTCCACCAAAAATAATTATATAAATAAATTAAATACAGAAAAATCACATGTTTTCCTCTAATGTCTTGATTGATATATGAGTGAAGTCACATAAAAATTTCAAATTCATTTAAGCTCAATTTAGTGAGTTATGAAATTAGTAAGTTTAAAGGGCAAAATAGTAATTAAAATTTTAACCTATAATTAAAAATTTTAGGTTTAATTAAAAGGGTGGGTAAAATATTTGATACTAAGTTGATTTTGGATGTTTGAAACTTAGGTAATTAAAGGGTAGAAACCTACCAAATAATTTGAAAGTAATTAAAATAAACCTTAATTAAATAATTAATTAAATTTGGAATAATAATAATAAAAAAATTGGAATTATTAAAATAGGGATATTATTAGGAAGAGATTTATTCTTTAATCTAAGAATCCCTAAATTAATCACCTCAATAATATTTAATTCCTAATTAAAATGATAATCCAAATTCAAAACTTAAAATGCTTAATCATTAAAATTAAATTAAAATTAAAACATTTAAATTAAATTCTTTTATAATTTCAATTAAATTTATACTTTAACAATTAAAATTAAATCATCTTTAAAGCATAAAAAAATAAAATATTAAATTAAAATTAAATTAAAAAAATAATAAAATTAAATTAAAATTTAAATTAAAATTAAAATTAAAAATAAAACCAAATTAAAATTTAAATTAAATTAAAATTAAAAAAATAAAACCAAATTAAAATTTAAATTAAACTAAAATTTAAATTAAATTAAAATTAAAATTAAATTAAATTAAATTAAATTAAATTAAAATTTAAATTAAATTAAATTAAATTAAATTAAATTAAATCACATTAAATTAAATTAAATTAAAACATATTAAATTAAATTAAATTAAATAAAAAAATAAATAAAATCAAGTTAAAATAAAATTAAAATTAAATTAAATAAATAAAATTAAATTAAAACTAAAACTAAACCAAATTAAATTAAAATTAAATTAAATTAAATTAAATTGAATTAAATATAACATCACTTAAGACATAAAGAATTCAAAAATAAATCTAAAACAATTTGAACACTATTCCAAACTTAAACCCATTGATTAAAATTAAGTCTAATCACAAATCACCTGAACATCGGTTTGCCCTCAAAAGCTCTTGTTGTCATAACTCCTAAATGAAGTGTTAAGTGAAGTATTACTTCACTCATAGGATATTCAAATGTCCTAGTTCACTGAGCAAGATAACAAAACTTGAACTCCTGGATGATTGATTCATCGTATAATCAAATTCTCTTGGACTTAAAATAATCCTAAAAGTATTGAAAATATGTTTAAGATTCGTCTTAAGCACTTCCTCGGTATGATAGGATGTTTATAAGAACAACTGAACTTAATTGTTGTTTGATGAAGAAAATCGTCCTCAAACCAAAACACAAGGACCTAGACGTCATTGGAGATGACTAGCTATAGGATTAGGAACTTGGTAGAAAACCATAACCCTTCCCTTAGCTTTTCCAAGGAACTTACTTTGAATGCTTAAATATTCTAAATTGTGTTTAAGTGTAGCCTGGGATGACGGGAAGACCCTCCAGGTACGCTTTTATTTTGTTGCAATTTACCTTCTTGCAATTTACTTTATTGCAGATGCACTTACTTTTCTTGCATGATAAACAACTGTTGCATGAAAACCCACACCTTTAGGATAGTCCCTCAAACTGAAACCAAAACTAAATTAAAAGTCATTACAAGATAAAATTCACCGCCACAACATTTCAAAATAAAAAACAACTCAAAATTTAATCACAAATAGAATACAAAACTACAATTATAACTAAATTAAAACGTCTTGTTGGATGATCGGGAATATCTCGGATGATGTAACCTACGTGTTGCTAACGGGATTTCCCACGGTCTAAATGAAAGTGTGGAACTCATTTAGTTGAGTTTAGCAAATTCAAGCTGGACTAAGTGAATCCGATAAAAATAACGATGCCGGAAGGATGGAACCGTGGGATCTTAACCGGTGTTGTTATAATCAACTTTAAGATTTGTTTTAATTAAAAAATAAAAAACACTTGGACTTTAAGATTTCTAAAACTAAACCTCTGCAACAACAAGAAGCTCAGAGCATGGTGGGCAGCACGACCATCATCATCCGCAAAACCTGAGTCTACTTCAGCAAAACTTTCTTAGAATTAAATAACCAAGCCATAGGATTTCGAGGTAGTTTGCCTTATGCAACATAAATCCTCAACCTTTTGTTAGGCATTTGCATTGCAAATTAAGCCCTAACCAGTCTTAGGATTCCGAGGTAGTTGTTCGATATGACATAAACCCTCACATCTTCGAGGCTATTTGTATGATCGTGTCATACGAATATAAGTCCTAATTAATTAAAATTGGCAAAATCAAAACACCAAATAAACATTAGGACTTTCCTAAATTCAAGCCAAACAATAGGATAGTCGGGAAATTACCGAAGCTCGCTTCAAATCTGTAATTTCTCCTACCTTTCTTCCTTTGAATTCCCAAAACAAAATTTTCCAAACTTGATCCATTCCCTATTGAAATTCCAAAATTCAATCCCTTGAAAACTTAAACTTTGAGATTCTTGAGAGCAGAACTACTGATTATTATCGAGAGTTTTCTTAAGTGATTCCCGTCACTTAAGATGTAATTAACTATAGGGGCTTGCCCTTATAGGGGATTTTAAGAACCCAGGTAATATAAACCCTGTTTAATTCATTTATATTAAGCAGGGAATTTGTCGACTTATAAAATTGGTTCGCGGACCAAACGGATGTCACAAATCTTCTAGTTTATTTAATCAATCCCCATCACCAAACAGTGTGTCTATTCTTCGGGATAGATACACGGTTTGTGATGTGGTGCTCGTTTATATAAACTATCTGGGATGTGAGGTCGGTTTGATTTCATATCTTAAAATTATTTTCAAAATCAAATACTACTTTTCAAATTATTTATTTAAATTAAATTAAAAATCCGCCGACAACTTCTGTTAGGCGACCCCCTTTTTAAAATAATACACATAACTCAAAAATATGCCGACAACAGTCAAAACGTAGCCAACACCATAACTCTTATCATTATAAGATCCCACCGGGGCGAGCAAATAATTATACAGAGTCAGAAGTTTGATGGATTTCTCCCTCAAATCGAAATCAATCATCCTAGGAAAAGCAGCCCCTACTCTACTCTTTGGAGCCTCGGCCTTCTCTTCTTTTGTGATCTTCTCCTCCATCTGGGGCGATTCCACGATTGCAATTGATAGTACCGGCTTGGAGGGTTTCGAACTTTGAATTTAAGCACGTACCAAAGTGGTCTAAATGTGTTCAAATATTTTCCTCGAAGACTTTATCCAAATAGTGCTCCATCCATCGTCGATTGTGTACGGGTTTATCAGAATAATAGGATCTCCCAAAATAATATTAACAGAACCTCCTCTCTGGGGTTCCTTCATGTATTCTTTTGGGACATTATGTTCTCTTTCTGAAGATTGTTCTCGAGCCAGTTCTTGAAAGTGAAGCAATCTTCTATTTTGTGTCTGATCATCTGGTGGTAAGGGCAGTACATCGGGTGATCTTTCTTGTCCACATCTTTTGGTTTCTTGGGCTCTGGAAACTGGAATCCTTCCTACTTGATAGAGTATGAAACATCTTTCCAATTGCTTCATTCTTGAAGGGGTACTCTTTATTCAAAAGTTCCACCAGGCTGCACTTCTGCTGAGCTGGCTGCTGGATATACTGCAGAGATGACTGCTGGCCATACCGATGTGGTTGCTGATAATTCTGCTGAGGCGGTTGATAACTTGGCGGAGGTTGTTGATAACTTTACTGAGGTCATTATATTTGTATTTGCATCGGCTGCTTGCCCTTATCTACTGTTGTGATGGTCCTGAACTTCTTCTCGATAGCTCTAACTGGTTTCTTCTTATCGGTCTTATCGGTGAAACTGAGTTGTTTTGCTTCATCCTATAAACTCGCGACCTTACTGAGAAATTTCTCAAATGTCTTAATTGTAAATCCTTTAAAGAGAAATGCTATCGAACTGTGATTGCTCTTTAGCAGAATTCCAATGATTGTTCCTGGAGTTATGGCTCACATTTCATGCTTAAATTCCTCCATCGCAAAATGTAGTCCACCAAGGTTTCGTTTGGTTTCTGTTGCTCGACCACAATCTCACCGATGGTGATGTGGTGCTGAGCTCCAGTGAAACGTTTCACGAATAAGTTTTCGAATTCTGTGAATGTCTTCACTGAGCCGTTGGGCAGCTCCGCATACCAGTCAAAGGCAATTCCTGAAAGGCTGCTGACAAACTGGCGGAACAACAAAGCGTCGCTACCCCCCGCGTTGTAGCAACTTGCACGGAAGTGTGCAACATGCTGTTGGGGGTTTCTTGTTCCATTAAAAGTCTTGAATAGAGGTGGTACGAAGCCCTTAGGGTATTGCACGACATCAAATTCTTCGGGGTATGGTCTACCCTTCAGAATCAATGCCCCGCCTTTGGATTGGGCTAAGGCTTCTTACACCTGTTGTTCAACCATATTCTTAATGTCCTTTTCTGGTATTAGAATTTGAGTGGAATCCTTCTTTGGCTGCTCATCTCCATTGACGGATGTGACTTCCTTTCCTCCGTCGGCAATGTGAATGACTTCCGGGGGTGTTTCCTTTGGGGGCTGAGGCTGACTCTAAAGCGTGGCTAGAGCAGCCGCCATCTCCTCCATTTTCTTCTCCATCCGATAAATTATATCATCCTTTTCCCGAAGATGGAGCCTCATTACTTCTAGGTCATCTCCTTCTGTAGCTACTGGAGCTCCCATTAGAGCTGACGACGCTAGGGTCTCAACCATGTTGATCTCGGCAAAATCTTCGTCCATGTACCCTGACAAGTCTTCTTCATTCTCTGATCTTTTTTTCTGGTCTTTAGCCAACTGCTGAATATCTGAACTAAACATTTCCAAAGTGACCTCGAGTGACTTTCCTCTAACAGTCCTACGACTGGTAGACTGTAGTCGGTGAACCTCGTTCTCTGGAGTTGTCTCTGAGACGGTGGTACTCTTTTAGCTCTGAACTCGGCATCAGAACTTCTCATTTTCGGCTGCTCTGCTGGTATTGACTCCACAACTTTAGGTCTCCACACGATCCTTTTTACAATTGGGTGCCTAGAACAGGATGGCTTATCAACGGTAGGTTGAAAGGTGGTGTGCTTACTAAGATGCGGGCCAGATACCACAGCAGGTAACTTTTTGCTACTCAGTTTCCTCTTCTTTGGTGGAAGTTCCCTTTAAACGGCAGGGGGAGGCACCCTCGGTCCGAGACGTGCCTTGGCAGGTATTCTCTCCATCCTTCTTAAGATCTCAGGCACAGAACAATTATCCTTTCTTGCCAACTTCTCAATTATCGTTCGCAATAGAGTAAGTGGCATACTTCTTGCCTTCCGTCCTTTATGATCATAATATGCCGGTCGGGGTAACACAGCAGCAATCCTCTGAGCACTTTCCTCCTCAACAGCGGCAGAAAGCGGATAAAATCTATTTCCTTCTAACAGGGGTGAAAGTTCTGGCAGTTTTTCTTCCTCGTAAAGAATTTCTTCAGGAATGACAATCTCAGCGGCCTTGGTTTTCCTGACCTTGGTTGTTCTTCTCTTCTTATTCCTCCTTTGGGATTTATTCAAGGGCACAAACTTCGAGCTAGACCTAATCTCGAATACATGTGGTATCGCAGTAAGAGTCGTACCCTCCAAGGTAGCGGGCTCATCACTTATCTGGACTCCCTTCCCTTTCCATTTGGCGGGGGTAGGTGCAGTGATGACTAGATGATGCACCAAAAATATATACTCTTTTAGCTATATGTTTTTACCTATTTTTGATGATATTGCACTTTAAAGGAAGGTATTTTTCATGATTTGTTGAAGGTATGATGATTATGGGTGATTGGAGCGAAAAGATGCAAAAAGGAACGAATTTGGAGCAAAATGGAGCAATTTGGAGGAAAACAGCTTCTGGCGCCACCGGCGCCAGAATGGGCGCCGCCGGCGCCCTATTCCAGGACTTCAGCAATATTTGGCAGGATAGGGCACCGCTATCAGGTGCCACCGGCGCCCTATGTCAATTCATTTCAAATTGAAGAGTTTTGGCAGATTTTTGAAGGGGTGCTTGAAGAAACTCTTGGGGAATTCATTCCTAACATTAAATTAAGTGTTCAAGACGAAAATAGAGAGGAGGATTGTTGTAGAGAGTGTAAGGAAAGTGTGAGTGAGAGTTATGGTTTGTAATTTTAAGAGAGATTCTTCTCTAAGGAGGGGAGAAGACGGAGTAAAGTGAGAGATTGCTTTTTCATCATTATTCCAAGGAGATAATCAAGTGTTGCAAGGAATAGTAAAGGAATCAAGGGAACTTTAAAGAAATTTGCTTGGGTAAGAGAAGGAGATAAGTTGTATTTACTATTGTGGTTTGTATGACTCTTCTTTTATATATAAAATCCATGTGTTCTTATATCTTCTCCAAGATTTGTGAGTAGTTTCCTTTGCCTTTCTTCTTGCATAAAGTAGTGATGATGTGGTGATGTGGAATTGATGTGCCCTTAAAGTGTTATATAAGTTGTGATGTTTCTTCCATTTGGAACTTAATTTACTTTTCAATCCGGCCAATTGAATTGTTAAAATATGTTGAGGAACATTAATTCCAAAAGAATTGAATGTTCTACAACAAGAATGAAGAACCCATTTAATGTCCAGTGAATGAATTGCGTAGTTCATGGGGATTAAGTGCAAATAAATAGGAAAATGAGTTTTGATGGACTTCAAATTGGAGGTTTCATGGTGACAGAATGGGATCCCCAATTTGGTCTTAAGATTGGTAACTAAAGCCTATGGTTAGCCTTCGGGTGAAGGGTGAGTGGGAGCTCCGTAGTGAGAGTCGGTATCCTCCCAACCTAGCCTTAGATTTAGTGACTAAACTTAAGATATGGCAATTTTCTTTACATGCTTGGAAGAGGAGGTACTCTTTTAAGGGTAAAGAAGCAAATATGCTCCTATTTGGAACAATACAAAAATTAACCATTCTTCATCATCCACACATCATAATCTTTATGCGGGAAGGAAGACACTTTCCACATAGAAGTATCTTATAAATCTCGTAAGTTAGTGTATGTTAGTTAAAGAGTTTAGTAAGTAGAATTAATTGTAGTAGCTTTATTATTACCGTACTTTGCATTAACTAGTTGTAATACACTTGAGCAATTGTTACAATTGGTATTGGATTTTAGAGCTATATTATTGATTTGAAGAACATTTTCTCTCCTTGTGGGATCGATAACTAGGACTCCATTAGAGCCATGTATTACTTGATACGATACGTATACTTGCGTTGCATGTGTGACTTTACTAAATCATTATAAATATATAAATTTGAATTCATAAAGACTTGCATTTTTAAGCATATATAAAGTCGTCGTCAAGTTTTTAGCGCCGTTGCCGGGGAGATAGATAAACGGTACTTATTTATAGATATTGTAGTAACTGAAAACCTTTACTTTGTAGTATATTTGTGTGCTTATTTAATTTTTAGTGTGATTTTATATGTGTAGTAGTGGATCTGTAGGTTTGATACCTTACGATTTAGAGTTAGAGCGTACTATTATAAAAGTTAGAAAACAACAAAAACAAATTAAAAATTATTATGAAATGGCGAATAATCAAGAGAATCAGAATATTAATGTTGGAAATTTGCCAAGACCCTTAAGAGATTATGCTAACCCAACAGCAGATGAAATTCATATAACTATTCTAAATCCTGATGTTGCTGCTAATTTGTTTGAACTTAAACCAGCTATTATCTAAATGGTACAAAATAATCAATTTGGAGGAACACCTAATGAAGACCTAAATTTACATCTCACTAGTTTTTTAGAACTGTGTGCTACTTTTAAGTATGACAGAGTGTCGAGTGATACTATGAGACTTAGACTTTTTCGTTTTTCCTTAAGGGATAAAGCTAAGGTGTGGTTAAACTCGTTAGCACATGGATCTATTCAAACTTAGGGAGAACTTTCTCAAAAGTTTCTATCAAAATATTTCCCTCCATAAAAAACTGCTAAATTAAGAAATGATATCACATCTTTTCGTCAGTTTGAAGGAGAGTCAATATATGAAGCTTGGGAGAGGTTTAAAGATCTTCTTAGGAACTTTCCACATCATGCTTTGCCAGATTAGTTAATAATTCAAACTTTTTATAACGGATTAGTGGGATCATTGAGATCAATTATTGATGCTGCTGCTGGTGGATCGTTAATGTCAAAACCTTTTGATGAAGCATATTCATTGATTGAAGAGATGGCTATTAATAATTTTCAATGGCCCTCTGAACCGGTAAACCCTAAGAGAGTAGCTTGTGTTCATGATTCTGATATGATGGCTATGATAGTTTCTCAAATAGCAGCACTTTCTAAGAAAATAGATCAATATGGAATGAATTATTCTCAACCACCCCCAGTGTTAGAGGAAAATTCATTTGGACGAATAATCGAATCTCAAACACCTTATGCAACTTTGAACGCGATTAATAGACCTAATAACCCTTATTCAAATTATTATAACTCTGGTTGGAAGAATCACCCAAATTTCAATTGGAATAATAATAATGCTAATGTGAACCCACAATGGGGGCACAATTCTATGAACCCAGTTGGAAACTCAAACAACCAAGGGAATACTAACTTTAGACGATCTTATCCTCCTAGATTTAATAATAACCCACAGTTTAAGGATAAGAAGTTGTCTACAGATGAAATGAGTTTGAATATGGGTAACTAATTACAAGTTCAAGGTGTTGCGATCAAAAATATTGAAAATCAATTGGGAGATATTTTCACTGCGCTTAATAATAAACCTTCTGGAACGCTTTCTAGTAATGTGGAGATCAATCCAAAAGATCAAATTAAGGAGCAACTTAAGGTTATTCAATTAAGGAGTGGAAAAGAATTAGAAACTAGAGTGCAGAAAGAAGTTGAAGAAGAGAAGGAGATGGTGAATATTGAAAAAGGTTCAAATAAGATTTATCCAGACTTGGAATATCCTCTTGAGCCAATGAAGATTACTGTTGAGAAACCACCTCCTCCATTTCCTCAAAGATTGAAGTAGAAGAATAGGGATAACAGATTTCGAAAATTTTTGGAAATCCTTAAGAAGTTAACAATAAATATACCTTTTGTTGAACCATTAGAACAGATGCCTGATTATGCGAAATTTATGAAGGATATTCTTAAAAAGAAGAGAAAGTTCGCGGATCATGAGACTGTTGCACTTAGCAGAGAGTGTTGTTCAATAATTCAAAAAAAGCTTCCTGAAAAACTTAAAGATCCTGGTAGTTTCACTATCACGTGTGCTATAGGTGAAAAGTTTTTTAGAAGAGCCTTATGTGATCTGGGAGCTAGTATTAACCTTATGCCTTTATCAACTTTCAAAAGATTAGAAATTGGAGAAATTTCTCCTACATCTGTAACTCTTCAATTAGCTGATCGTTCTATTACTTATCCTAAGGAAGTGGTAGAAGATGTGTTAGTGAAAGTGGATAAATTTATCTTTCCTGTGGATTTTATTGTACTTGATATGGAGGAAGATAAAGACATTCCAATTATTTTAGGAAGACCATTCCTAACTACTGGAAGAGCAGTAATTGATGTTCAAAAAGGGGAATTAACTATGAGAGTTAATGATCAAGAGGTGACCTTTAATATTTTGAAATCTATGAAGTATCCCTCAGTTGCAAAAGATAATGAATGTTTTAGGATGGAAGTCTGCGAATATTTGAGAAATGATTATTTTAAAGAGATGTTTGAAAAGAAAGTGGAATGCAAAAATATAATTGAAGATGAAACTGGAAATGAAAAAGATTCAGATAATGAAATGAATAAGGAGTTGGAATATATTCAGGAGGAATTTGAAGTGTTAGATACCATGAAAGGTGGAGATAAAAGTTTAATTTCATCTATTGTTAAATCTCCTGAACTTGAGATGAAAATTCTCCCTAAGCATTTAAAGTATATGTTCTTAGGAGAATCATCTAACCTACTGTCGGCATATTTTTAGGTTATGTGTTGTATTTTAAAAAAGGGGCCGCCTACAGACAGAAATTGTCGGCGAATTTTAGATTTTTAAATTTAATTTAAATATATATATATATATATATATATATATAATTGAAAAATTAGCATTTGATTTTGAAAATAATTTTAAGTTAAAAAGTTTTAAGATATGAAATCAAACTAATCTCACATCCCGAATAGTTTATATAAACAAGCACCGCACCACAAACCATGTATCTATCCCGAAGAATAGACACACTGCTTGATGATGGGGGCTCGATTAAATAAACTAGAAGATTTGTGACATCTGTTTAGTCTGCGAACCAATTTTATAAGCCGACAAGTTCCCCTGCTTAATATAAAGGAATTAAGCAAGGTTTATATTACCTGGGTTCTTAAAGTTCCCTATAAGGCAAGCCCCTATAGTTAATTACATCTCAAATGACGGGAATCATTTAAGAAAACTCTCGATAATGATCAGTGGTTTTGCTCTCAAGAATTTCAAAGTTTAAGGCTTTCAAAGGATTAGATTTTGGAAATTTCAAAAGGAATTGAATCAAACTTGGAACAGTTTATTTTGGGAATCCAAAGGAATGAAAAGTAGGAGAAGGTGAGGATCCAAGAGGAATCTTGGCAACTTCCCAAAATATCCTATTGTTTGGTTTCAATTTGAGAGAATTATTTAATGTTTCAATCCCACCAATTTTAGTTAATTAGGACTTATATTTGTATGACATGATCATACAACTAGCCTTGAAGATGTGAGGGTTTATGTCGTACCAATCGACTACCTCATAGTCTTAAGATCGGTTAAGGCTTAATTTGCATAACATGATTATGCAAATGCCTAACAAAAAGGTTGAGGATTTATGTTGCACTAGGCATACCACCTCGAAATCCTATGGCTTGGTTATTTAATTCTAAGAAAGGTTCTGCTGAAGTAGACCCGGGTTTTGCTGAAGAAGATGGTCGTGCTGCCCACCGTGCTCCAAGCTTCTTATTGTTACAGAGGTTTAGTTTTAGAAGGTGAAAATCAAGAGATGAGAGAAGTGTTTTGGTTTTAAAAATTTAAAAGTCCAAGTGTCTTTAAAGCTTTAATTAAACAAATCTTAAAGTTGGTTAAACATAACTAATTAAGATCCCACGGTTCCGTCATCCCGGCATCGTTATTTTCATCGAATTCACTTAGTCCAGATGAATTTGCTAAACTCAACTGAATGAGTTCCACACTTTCATTTAGACCATGGGAAATCCCGTTAGCAACACGTGGGTTACATCATCCGAGGTATTTCTGATCATTCAATGAGACGTTTTAATTTAGTTGCAATTGTAGTTTTGTTGTTCTGTTTGTGATTAAATTTTGAGTTGTCTTATATTTTGAATGTTGTGGCGGTGAATTTTATCTTGTGGTGATTTTTTAATTTAGTTTTGGATTTCAGTTTTGTGGCTATCCTAAAGGTTTCAGTTTTCATGCAACAATCTTGTTTAACATGCAAGAAAAGTAAAGTGCAGTACATGTAAGTAACTTGCAATAAAATAACTTGCAATATAATAAAAGCGTACCTGGAGGGTCTTCACGTCATTTCAAGCTGCACTTAAAGCACATGTTAAGGCATTTAAATATTTGCAACAAGTACCTAGGTAAAGCTAAGGGAAGGTTTTGGTTGTCTACCAAAATCCTAATCCTATTGCTAGTCAACTTCTATGACGTCTAGGTTCTTGTGTTTTATTTAAGAATGATTTTCTTCATCAAAGAACAATTAAATTCAATTGTTCTTCTAAAACACATCATCATATTAAGTGCTTAGGAGGAATCCCAAACATCTTTTTTAATATTTTTGAGACTGTTTTGAGTCCAAGTGAATTTAATTGCACAGGTGAATTAATCATTCAGAAGTTTAGTTAAGTTTTATTTCTTGCTCAGTGAACTTAGGCATTTGATTACCCGATGAGTGAAGTGACCTTTCACTTAATACTCTATTTATGAGTTATAATAATGAAAGCCTTCAGGGCAAATTAGTTTGTTAAGAGTTTTCATCATTTTTCAATTGGATTTTTAATTTAAGATGATTTGATTTCAAAATTTAATTTTAGTTGTAATATTTAAAGTAATTTGTTTTAGTTATAGAAATTTGATTGATAATTTTAAGTTTGGAATAGTGTTCAAGTTGTTTTAAGTTTAGTTTAAATCTTTATATTTTAAATGGTCTTAATATTTCAGATTAATTTTGATGTTTTAAATTTACTTAAATTATTTATGTGTTTTAAAGACTTGATTTAAATTAATTATGATATTTTAGGTTAGTTTTAATTAGTTTGTTTCTTTTTTTATGCTCTTAACTATGAATTGTTTTAATATTATTAACATTTCAAATTTGTTTTAAGTTTATTGTTAAGCGATGTTAAATTAATTTTAATATTTTAAATTTAATTTAATTTAATTGTTAAACCACTTAATATTTTAAGCTTTAATTTAATTAGGGGTTACCTTCTTTTAATTTTTAGTTTATTTAGCTTCAATTATTATTTTAAGTTTAATTAAAAGTTAAATATTATTGAAGTGATTTATTTATGGATTTTTAAATTAAAGAATTAATATCCTCTCAAATTATATTCCCATTTTAATAATTTAAATTTTAATTAATCTTCCAAAATTTAAATTATTTAATCAATTAAAGTTCACTTTAAATATTTTCAAGATAATTAGTGGGTTCTATCCCTTAATTCCCTAGGTTTCAATCATCCAATAAAAATATAAATCAGATATTTTACCCTCCCTTTTGATTAAACTTAAAGTTTTAATTTAGAGTTAAAATTCTTTAATTACCTTTATGCCCTTTCAAACTTATTTATTTCATAACTCACTAAATTGAGCTCAAATGGACTTGAAATTTTTATGTCACTTTACTCATATGTCAATAAAGACATTAGAGGAGAAAATATGATTTTTCTATTTTTAATTTAATTTATATAATTATTTTAGTGAAAAATAAGGGTTTTAAATGAAAATTCAACAACATGACCAAGGTAAGGTTGTTATCCTTAAGAAAATTATGGGATGTCCCTATTGACTAGAGGACCACTTGGACCAATTTTGGTGATTTTTTTAATTATATTTTATTTATTACAATTATTTTGAGTTTTGGGGTACTAATTAATTATAAAATAAAATTAAAGTTGAAAATTAAATTTTATATTTTTCTTAAGTCTCTCTGACCTCAAGGAGTTCAGAGAAATAAATTTTATATTTTTTCTGATTTTTCTTTGATTCACTAGAATTAATTTGGTGAAAAGGTTGGAGAATCCATTTTTTAATATTAAAAATTGTTTTAAGGCTTTAAAAATTAATAACTTAACCTAGAGACTTGAGAAAAATATTTAGTTTATTTCTAAGTGATTAGGAGGTGAAATATGACATTTTTGTGATTTTTAGTATTTTTGTGACTTTTATAATTTTTTAATTATTAAAATATTAAATATATGGTAGAAAATGAAGATTTTTGAAAAATTACAATTTTAATTTTCTTAGACTCCCCTGATATCAGAGAAGTCTCAAAACCAATTTGGTGAATTTTTAAAATGTATTTTTGGAGTTATGAATTTTTAAAGTTTAATTTTGATCATGTGACTTAATTAATCCATTTAGTGGGGTTAATCACTCCTAATTGATCTCAAATTTTTATGTAAGGTTATCTGTATCCTAAATGACAGTGGAGAATTAATTTCAAGTAACTTTGATATGTGGTTAACCCTAATTAACTAAAACTCAGTTTTGGGTATTTAGGCCAATTAGGGTTATTCTTAATGAATTAAGTCTAACTATAATTTTCCTAGGGTCCTCTAGTCCTAGAATACTTCTCCTAATTTTCCTGGAATTTATTTCACAACATGCAAATTATTGGAATTAAAATACCAAAACAGGCACAAAAAGTTAGAAAATCAATAACCTGCCATAGAGATGGCCTCTGACCTTGGAAAATTCAGGGAATGTTCCCAAGTTCAGAGGCTACAAAATTCCTATGGTCTCATGCCATGGTGAATTGTCTATGCAAATGGAGAATTGAAATACTGAAATCAGTAAATAATTAATTAAAAATAAAATACTCATCAAATTAACTAATTTTTTCCCACATTATTCTCCTCTGTTCACTGAGCAAGGGGATATTTTTCTTTTATTTTTGTAATTTTTCTATGCAAAGATTTGGATTTTTGAAGTTTCTGGTATTTAAATAAATAGAAAATATCCTAATTTCCTACTTAAACTAGTTAGCGCCGCGTCAACCTCGGCAGCTCCGAAGCCCTACGTGTCGCTCTCCCATTCGACGTCGCCATCTGAGTCAGCCGCCACGCGTCTAGTGGTCCCGTTCCGTCTTCTGATCCGACGCAATCCTAGCCGTCCATCCAATACACGCGCGATCCAACGGTGGCCGATCATCGTCTACGACTGGTGTGTCCCGTGAACCGTCCACCTTCTAACCCTAAGATCTCTCTCATTTCTCAATGGATTTTTGTGTTCTTATGCTCTATAGATTCGTCTTGAAGAGACGAACACATCCATACGGTTTACATGCTATGAAATTGACTCAAATGAAATAGAGAATTCATGGAAGCTAGGGAGGAAGAAGTGATCCATACCTTTGCTCTGAGAAGTGAAGCTTCAATCAGAGAGTTGTGGTACCTTCGATTACACCCAAGGAAGCACCATATGAAGTCTCTGGCTCTGGGGAATTACCTAGGTATGAAAGTGACCAAGGCCGATTTCAGACTTTGGAGCTAGGGCAATTGGGTGGCCTGGAGAGGGGGCTTTCACTAGGGAACTTCTTCTCTACCTCTGGTGAAGGTGTGGGTGAGTTTAATTTGTTTTTGGTGGAGGTTTCAGAGATGTCCTAGTTTTTTGGTGGATTTTTGGCTGAGAAATTGAGCTCTGTTAATGGGAATTTGGGCAAAGGAACACTAGGGATCAACTGCTCTGGGTTAGGAGAAGGTCCTGGAGCAATTTTGGCAGAGTTTTGTTAAGGTTTGGTTCATCACCTTGTTTGGCCGAGAGGGAGGTGAGTTTAAATAGACATGGCTGGAGGGCATCCCAGGGGGGTTTGTAAGTTGGGATCAGCTGCTTAGGGGAGGAGAAGAAGAGTTGTGGTAGCCAATTAGGATGGGGTAGCTCAGCAAAGAAGAATTCAAAAGTTTGGCTCACATGGAGCTCTCGGCCATGGCGTTTTTCGGCGACCCAGGCGGCTGGCCGGTAGGGTCAGGTCAGTGCTTGAATTTGGTGAAGTCTATTGGCTTTGTCGATGTGTAAAGGAGTTGATTTAATTGGTAAAGGGAGAAGGGTTATTTTGGGCTCAAATGGGTTTAGCCATGGTTTTGGACTTGGTTCACCCTCCAAGACTTGACTTTGGGCTGAGGGGAATCCTTTGGGTCAGCTGAATTGGAGTGGTGAAGTCTCCATCCATGGTGAGGTGGCTAAGCTTGGTTTAGAGTGTAGCATAAATGAGGTTAAAAATGCTTAATGAAGACTTAAGAAAGAGCCCCCTCTTCTTGCCATTAATGGCTTGGTGGGGTGGAAAGTGGCTTCCATGGCTTCCATGTGGCTTATGCATGGCTCAATGACTCACAATTGGCTTGGAAAAAGTTTGGTCAATTTCATGAAAATGGATTTTAAGGATTTTGGATATTTTGATGGGAATTTTCATGTGGTTTGATTTAGAATAATTTGATATTTCATTGGAACTTTAGGGATGGTTTTAATTGAATGCATGATGAAGAAGAGTGTCATATGGGCTTTAGAATGAATTTTTGGGCTTTTGAACTTTGGTGAAGATGGGCTTTTGAAATGGTTTAAGTGGGTAGGCTTCTAAGTTTTAAAATGGACCTTTGGATGAAACTTTTGTGATGGACCATGCCAAATAAATGTTGGGTTTAGTTTAGGTATTTGTCATGAGTGATTTGGAAAAGGTTTGGTGTCATTTGGAATTGAAATGGGTTTAATTTGGGCTTTTTTGGTAATGGGGTTAAAATGTGCCAAATTGGGCTAACTTGGGTTAAGGTTGGGTTAACTTTGGGTTTGATGTAAAATTAATGTTGAGAAATGTTTATGGGGGTGTAACAAAGAGTTTTCAATTTTGGATAGGTTTTGATTTTGGGATTTGGGCCTATTTGGGTCCATGAATGGTTTAGGCCAATTTAGGAGATTTTGGTTTTAGGTTAGATTTGGGTGGAGTTTGGGTTGAGTTTGGGTTCAAATTTGGGGCAAATCAAGTTATTTTTTTGTTTTTAGGGATGTTAGGATGATTTTAGAAAAGATTTGGGGCCAATTGGGGTTGAGTTGGGTTAGTTTGGGCTAGGTTTAGGTCATGGGCCAAAATTGGGCTTTAAGTTTCAATTTAAAATTGGATACAAATGTTAATCAAATTGGACTTGGATTTGGTCTAAATTGATATTGGCGATATTGAATTGAAGTTTAGAATTGAATTGGACCAACATTGAGATCAATTGGAGTGGCATGATTTGACATTGGGCTCACTTTAGGTTAAAAATGGGTCAAATTGGGGGCTTTGGCAAAAATGGGTTAAATTGACAAAATTGGTCTAAGGTGTAGTTGGACAAAATGAAATTAGGAATATTTGAGATTTTTTGGAATTTTTTTGGAATTGTTGAAATTTTTGGATTTTTGGGTCAAAAGGGTATTTTGGGTATTTTTGGAATTTGTGGGCATTTTTGGAAATTTTGGTACATTTGGCTATGGATGATCAACTTGAATGGTGGGAAATATTTAGGATTGATTTTTGAGAAATTTTGGGTAATTTGGGCAATTTTGCAAATTTTGGGCAATTTCAAGGGCTTTTGGTAGGTTTGGTGGGTGTAGGGCCCCCGGGGGTCAAAAATTGAAATTCGGGAAAATGAAGATTGATCAAGTGTAAGTAGAATGGGATCACTCTTGTTGAGCCATGAAGCCATATTAAGCTCACAGGAGCCATGAGAGGACTCATTTTAGGCACCCAATATGTTGTTCCTAACCCTCTTAGCCAGGGACTTAGGGGTTGAGGACCATCCATATGGATTACCTACATGAATCAGGAAGTCAAATTAGGTATAGGTATAGGTATAGGTGTGATTATAGGACTTGGAATGTGTGTGAGAGTGTGGTGTGTGCAAGTCAACCCTCACCAGACCAGGCCACCGAGGGTAGTCCTAAGGCCAAAGAGTCCTATAGGAAACTCATCCTTTAAACCTCCCTATCTGATCTTAACCCTCCAAGTGGTTTGGGGGTTTACAATCAAACTTATGGGGTTTGAAGGGAGTTTAAGAGGTATTTGAATTTCTAAGTGGTGGGTTCCATCTCTAGTCTTCTAAGATAGTCGAAGGAAAAGCCTAAGTCTAGATCCTAAGTACTAAGGAGAGAGAAGAGAAAAGACCTCATCAAAAATGAGGTCAACACCTACCAGTTATTGTATCTTCGGAGTTAACTGAATATCAAGAACAAAAATTATTGGAAATCTTAAAAAGATACAAAAAGTCTTTTGGATGGACGTTGGCAGATATCAAAGGAATCAGTCCTTCGATCTGTATGCATAGAATTTATTAAATGAAGAACATAAACCTAAAATTGATCTGCAAAGGAGATTAAATCCTATAATGAAAGTAGTTAAGAAATAAATTTTAAAATGGTTTGATGCTGGAATTATTTATCCTATTTCGGATAGTGCTTGGGTAAGTCCAATCCATTGTGTACCGAAGAAAGGTGGAGTGACTGTGGAAGTGGATGAAAGGAATGAAATTTTACCTACTAGACAAGTGAATGGATGGTGAATTTGTATTGATTATAGAAAATTGAATACTGCCACCCGAAAAGATCACTTTCCTCTTCCTTTTCTCGATCAAATGTTGGATAGACTTGTTGGACACAAGTACTATTGCTTTTTGGACGGATATACTGGTTATCATCAAATACCTATTGCTCCTAAGGATCAAGAAAAGACAACGTTTACTATCCCTTATGGAAAATTTGCTTTTTGAAGAATGCCTTTTGAATCGTGTAACGCACTCCGCAACTTTTCAAAGATGTATGATGTCTATCTTTAGTAGTATGATAGATAATGGAATAGAAGTTTTCATGGATGATTTTTCTGTGTTTGGAACTTCATTTGATATTTGTTTGGAAAACTTGGCAAAAGTTTTAAAACTCTGTGAGAAAACAAATTTAGTTCTGAACTGGGAAAAATGACAATTTATAGTTGTAGGAGGAATAGTGCTTGGGCCTAAAATTTCTGAATATGGTATGGAGGTCGATCCTGCTAAAATTTGAGTGATTGAGAGATTGCCACCACCCACTACTGTGAGAGAGGTGCAGAGTTTCTTAAGACATGCTGGATTTTACAGGCGTTATATTAAAGATTGTTCTAAAATTACTAAACCTTTGTGCCAACTTCTAGAAAATGATAGGAAGTTTGATTTTAATGATGAATGTTTGTGTGCTTTTAATTTCCTTAAAGAAAAATTAATCACTGCTCCTATAATTGTTTCACCTGATTGGGAGAAACCCTTTGAATTGATGTGTGATGCTAGTGTTTATGCTATTGTAATTGCTTTGGGGCAAAGGTATGATAAGACTTTCAAAGTCATTTACTATGCTAGTAAAACTCTTAATGATGCTCAAATTAATTATACCACTACTGAAAGGGAGTTATTAGCTATAGTATTTGCTTTTGATAAGTTTAGACCTTATTTAATTGGGACTAAAAGTATAGTGCATACTGATCATTCAGCTATTAAGTATTTAATGCAAAAGAAGGATGCTAAACTTAGATTGATTAGATGGATACTCCTTTTACAAGAATTCGATTTTGAGATAGTTGATAGGAAAGGATCTGATAATTAAATTTCTGATCATTTGTCAAGAATAGAATATGATAATTTATCTGTATTTGAAAAGGAAGTTGCAGAAACTTTTCCTGATGAACAATTGTATATTCTTATGAAAAAGAATTTGCCTTGTTATGTTGATATTGTGAATTATATTATGAGTGATATTATACCATTGGATTTAACAAGGCAACAACAAAAAAAATTTAAATATGATGCTAAATTTTATTTTTGGGATGAGCCCTATTTATATAAACATTGTAAGGATCTGATTATTAAAAGATGTGTGCCACATAAAGAAATTAATCCAATCACTCAGAGATGTCATGATTCTGAATTTGGAGGTCATTTTGGTGTTGATAAAATGGCTTATAAGATTTTACAATCTGATTTTATTGGCCAACTCTTTTTCGTGATGTTTATAAATATGTTAAATTTTGTGATCGATGTCAAAGAGTAGGTAATATTTCTAGAAGAAATGAAATACCTCTGAATTATAATTTCGAAGTTAAAATTTTTGATGTATGGGGATTAGATTTTATGGGACCATTTACACCTTCATTTGGAAATATATATATATATATATATATATATATTGGTCACTGTTGATTATGTTTCAAAATGGATTGAAGCTGTAGCTTTACCAAGATGTGATTCTTGGAGTGTGTCTAAATTTTAAAGAAAAATATATTTACAAGATACGGAATACTGAGAGTAATTATTACTGATGGTGGATCCCATTTCAGAAACAATCAAATTAAGAGATTAATTGAAAAATATAAGATTATTCATAGGATCTCTACTGCTTATCATCCCCAGACTAGTGGTTTAGTGGAAGTATCGAATAGGGAAAGTAAAAGAATTTTGGAGAAAACAGTGGATATTCATAAATTAGATTGGTCTGCTAGATTAGATACCGCATTATGGGCTTATAGGACTGCTTTTAAGACCCATATTGGAATGTCTCCTTATAGACTAGTATTTGGAAAAACTTGCCATTTGCCGATTGAATTGGAGCATAAAGCATATTGGGCGATTAAAGAGTTGAATTTTAATTTGAAAAATGCGGGAGAGAAAAGATTTATGCAATTGAATGAGTTGGAAGAAATCAGAAATGAATCATATCATAATGATAGAATTTATGAAGAGAGAATGAAATTGTGGCATGATCAGAAGATATTGAAAAAATGATTTGAACTTGGACAAAGAGTTTTGTTATATAATACGATATTGAAATTATTTCCTGGAAAACTTAAGTCCAGATGGATGGAACCTTTTACTGTAGTGAAAGTTCATTCTTTTGGGGCTGTTGATATTAAGATCCTAAAACTGGAAATAATTTCAAGTTTAATGGGCATCGTTTAAAACCTTACTTTGGAGGGTTTTTACCAGATTTCAAAGAGGTTTTATTGCTGAGTCATCCTAGTTAATTGAATGGTTTGTCGGGCTGACGACGTTAAACCAAGCGCTTTATGGGAGGCAACCCATGTGTACTTGTGTGTTGTGTTTGCTTACTTATTGTTGTTTGTGCTTTTAGTTTGATATTTAAGAATCCTAATTACCCCTAAAAAAGTTAGAAATTAAAAATTTATTGGGTCGTATTGCGAAAATGAAGTATTTCGAGCCAAACGAAGTTCGGTGAAAATTTTTACCACTAGAACCTCTGGCGCCAGAATGGGCACCGCCGGCGCCCTATTCTTTTAAAAATAGCTAAATTTCTAGTTTGAGCGCCGCCGACGCCCAACTTCTGGTTGACAATTTTTAATTTTTAAAATGCGGTTTTTGGCGGTTTTGAGTGGGATTTTCTTCCTTAAAACATACCAAAACTCCATTTTAAACCCATAACCACTAGAAAAATGAAAACTTCTTTTCCCAATTTACATCCCATGGATTCCTACTCCATTGAACTCCCTAGATCTCGCATTTACAACCAATGGAAGTTCATTAGTTTCGAGGCGCAGCGTCTTTTCCATAAAGTGATGATGAAAAGAAGGATTATCAAGGAAAGAGGTTTTGTGAATCGAGGTTTGGATAGTCCGACTACAAGAGTTAAAGAGATAGTAAAGCAAAGGCGTTGGGAAGTGTTATGCTACACTACCGCCGCAGTGGTTGTTCCGGTTGTAAAAGAATTTTATGCAAATCTGCATGGGATCAACCAAGGATGTGTTTTTGTACGAGGTAGGTATGTACCCTTAACTCCTGCAAGGATTAATGATGTCTTCATGATTGACAATGTACCTATTTGTCATTATGCAAATTTTAATGCGATGAGCAATGATATGAATGAAATCTATCATTATTTGACATATGAGAATGAAGAATGGGAAGTAAGGGATAATAGATATATCAGTTTCTCTTCTTCATCCTTAAATCCGGTATCAAAACAGTGGCATTACTTTATTTCGGCAAAATTAATTCCTACAATGAAGGTAAGTAAGGTAACGAAGGAAAGTGTTATTCTGAATTTCTGTATACAAACTGGAAGGCGAGTGGATATTGGATTAATCATTACAAAATCTGTTTTGGGATTGATTGTGCATGGATCTAAATATGGGCTTGGACACCCATCCACCATATTTCTGTTATGTAGTCAATTGCAAGTACCATATGAGAGTTAGGAAAAGTTCTTATGCCCTGGAAACCTATTGATCCAAAGGATCTTTATGACTACCGAACAGTAGGTGATGAAGGAGATATGGATTTGCTTGTCGATCGGCCATCGAGAGTTCACAACCTATTCGAACTTACTATTCCGAAAGTTCGAGGGTGATATTGAAGAAGATAAAGAAGTTGGAAAATGAGGTACGGAATGTTACGAATGCTATTAATAATATTTACGATTTATTTGATCACATTGATTGGAGGATGAAAGAGCAATTTGATCATACTAGTCGGATTGAGTTGGGTCTGATTAATCTGTTGAAGAAGAATGTTGTGGTGGCTGAAGATTCATCTGATGAATTTCCATATCGTCCCTTCTACAATATGTTCGTTCATCATCAATCAATCAGAGACATTAGAGAGGATGATAGTTCTGAGACTGATGAGGAGTAATTAGTAGATTTTGTATGCTGCTTTGTTATGTTTAAGTGTTTGCTTTGATTATTATGTTGTTTGCTTTGCTTTGATTTGCTTTAGTAAGGTGTGCTTGGACTATGCTTTGATTTCTTGTGTGTACTTAGGACTTAGTGTTTGCTTATCGTAGTGTACTTTCAACACTAAGGATCTAAGGAGTGTTGCATTTATTTGATGAACATATGTATGTAATCATTGTTTCGTGGATTTTATATATGAAAGTGACGTGATGTGTTGTTTGTGTAAAGTGATGTTGTTTAGTGTTTGTGAGATGAAATAGATGCTTGTTGATGTGTTAAATAGGACTGCGGAGGTTGAAACGATTGAATTTGCGAAAGAAATTTTTGAACCCAATGGAATTTTGGACTGGCGCCGCCGGCGCCCAAATCTAGAGAGTTTGGCTATTATTTTGAATAGAGCGCCGCTGGCACCCTATAGGGCGCCGCCGGCGCCCAAATGCCGAAAATAGCCTGGGACCCTTAAAAATTCACGAAAATTGCCTAGGACCCATTTTTCCGCCATTTCTTTCGTCTCCCACCTCCATGTTCACGATTTTGAAGCTTTAGGGTTTGTTAGATCTCAAAGTAGAGAGGATTTTAAGGATTTCTGAGGTTGGATCTGCACTTTTCTTGGTAAGAGCTTTACTTTAAGCTAAACTTTTTGGATTTTCGCCATGTGAAACTCTCACATTATTTGGATGATATTTTTGGAGATTGTTGAGAAAAAGTGAGGTTTCCTAAGGTAGAATTTGTTCTTACTTGTTTAGATTAATGCTTGGAGTTAGTACATTGTGGATTTGTGATTTATTGGTAAGTTTTTGCAATTTTTAGGAATTCACATGGCTCCTAGAATGAGTAAAGGGAAGCAAAAATTTGATTGGGACGATGAAAGATTTGTTAATGTTAAGGCTCAGTTTTTCTTCAACTCTCAGTTGCAAAATAAGAAGTGTATTCAGGATCGAGCGTTTGAGAATCCTGGTGGATCTATGGAACAGCTAATTTCTGAGCGGAATTGGGAGTGTTTCTGTCACTTTTCTGCTAACGCTGTTTTGGGAGTAGTCCGAGAATTTTATGCTAATGTGCTTTGGTCTGAGACGGAATATGTGCTTGTCCGAGGGAAACTGGTTGAGTTCACCCCACAACGTATCAACGCATTTTATCAAATTCGAGAACCTTTTGTTTGTGAATTTAAAAATTTTTATACTAGTGAGGGGAATTTAATGAGTGTAATCACGTATCTGACCGATGGAAGAGGGGAGTGGAAGATGAATCAGAAACATATGATTAACTTCGCTGCTTCTACTTTAATTGTTGCTTCTAAAGTATGGCATTATTTCATTTCTACGAGACTGTTACCTTCTTATCATCACAGCGAAGTTACTAGGGATCGAGTTATTTTGAATTATTACATCCAGAATATGAAGAAGATCAATATTGGAGATATTATTTTCAGGAGCATTCACTCTATTACCAAAGGAGAAACCACTGGTGGATTAGGACATCCTGCCCTAATTCATGCCCTTTGTGTTCAGTCTGGAATTGAGTATAGTAGTTCTGAGGAAGTGGCGATACCTTTGAGGCCGATTACAAATACCATTCTTCGTACTTATGAGGCTCATGTGGGTGCAAGAGAGGAGACTAGGAGTACTAATATTCCTACCATAAGCTATGATGTTCCATCTACTTCTGAGCCCCCGACACTATCTGATGTCATGAAGCAGTTGAGATTGCAAAGTGATAATATTGATAGGATGCGTAGTAGGATGGATGTATTCGAGGCCAGGAGTGATGTGAATGAAAACTATTTGCAGAGAAGAGTTGAGTTTGATATTGCTTATTATGATGCTCAGGCCAGATTTATGAGAGGAGATACTGGGGTGACATTTCCTACTTGCCCTAGGTATACACCTTACAGGCCTGAACCTGATGACCCTGCTGCTGATCCTGGTGATGAAGACTGGTAGATAGTTTGTTTGTTTGATTTCTGTTGTTCTTAGTCTGTTGTGATGTACTAATGTGATGTAGTGGATATTTAATTTTCATGTGATGTGTAACCCTGTGTTGCACTGTGTGATGTAGTGTTATTTACTTTTCATGTTGAACTCTTAGTTGTACTATTAGTAGTGTGATAGTTTTTCATGTTATAGTGTTCTGTTGGATTTTTAGATGTTTAATGTAATTTCTCTTTACCCATGCAAATATTTAAAAATTGTTATATCACTGCTACTAATTGTTTCATGCTTGCTAGCTGTAAAATTTTGATTAATACCGGATAGATTATGAAGATTTCAGTAATCTCGAGCACGTAAAGGTTAGTTTTCTTTTACTCTCAACTATTTCAAATTTATTGAAAAATTTAAGTTTGGGGGAGGGTAGAGAAATACTAAACTTTTATTTGTTCTCAATTATTATATTTTCAAAAATTATTAGCATAACTTTTGGTAGTTGAACCTCATTGTAAGATAATTAAAACTTTTCATTTCAGTTGAATATTATGGAAGGATAAGATGAAAATTTTTGGTAATAAAAGTTGATTTTATAGAAATAAGATATTTGGTATGAAAGGATTTGATTATAGTTAACTATTTAAAGTAAAGAAAACTGTATTTTTGAAATGTTAAGGGACTTAAAGTATTGTGTATTAAGAAGAGATTGTGACTTTATGAAAAATAATAAAGCTTGTGCCGAACTATAAAGTAAGGTGGTGTTTCAAGTTTGAACTTTAGAAAGAGGAGAGTGAAGTTCAAAATCATTAAAGGCTATCTAGATATAGTAATCCTCAATAAAAAGAAAAGAAAAGAAAAGAAGGATTGAAAAAACAAACAATCCCAAAAGAAAAAACAAAAAAGAAAGAAAAATTTTTATGGGGAGAAGCTTGAGGAGATGCCTAATCAAAAATTGGCTTCATTTGAATTACCCTAAAGGTAAAACTTGATTTCATTTCTGAATTTATATTTAAAGTACTAGCCTACATTTTAGTAAAATTTGCATGAACTCCTTTTTCACATATTCTTTTAAGGCACTCTTAATGTGACAAATTATGATTTATCTTGAAATAAATAGAAGACTAGAACTCTTAGACTTGATTACTGAATATTCTTATACATGTAATGTTGACCTGAGTTACTAAACTTTTTCTAAAGATTTAACCAATATATTCTTTTGAATGGAAATTTTAGTGTCTTCAGTTGAAAAGTACATTGCCTAGAGTTATATTTTATGTAGTAAAAGGATTACTTAAGGACGAGTAATAGTTTAAGTTTGGGGATTTTGATGCACCAAAAATATATACTCTTTTAGCTATATGTTTTTACATATTTTTTGTTATATTGCACTTTAAAGGAAGGTATTTTTCATGATTTGTTGCAGGTATGATGATTATGGGTGATTAGAGCAAAAATATGCAAAAAGAAAAGAATTTGGAGCAAAATGAAGCAATTTAGAGGAAAACAGCTTCTGGCACTGCCGGCGCCGGAATGGGCATCGCCGGCACCGAAATGTGCGTCGTCGGCGCCCTATTCCAGAGACTTCAGCAATATTTGGCAGGATAGGGCGCCGCCGGCACCCTATGTCGGTTCATTTCAAATTGAAGAGTTTTGGCTGATTTTTGAAGGGGTGCTTGAAGAAACTCTTGGGGAATTCGTTTCTAACATTAAATTAAGTGTTCAAGACGAAAATAGAGAGGAGGATTGCTGTAGAGAGTGTACGGAAAGTGTGAGTGAGAGTTAGGGTTTGTGATTTTAAGAGAGATTCTTCTCTAAGGAGGGGAGAAGAGGGAGTAAAGTGAGAGATAGCTTCTTCATCTTTGTTCCAAAGAGATAATCAAGTGTTGCAAGGAATAGAAAAGGAATCAAGGGAACTTTGAAGGAATTTGCTTGGGGAAGAGAAGGAGATAAGTTGTATTTACTATTGTGGTTTGTATGACTCTTC
Organism: Papilionanthe hookeriana x Papilionanthe teres; assembly: GCA_022702705.1. Lineage (NCBI taxonomy): Eukaryota > Viridiplantae > Streptophyta > Magnoliopsida > Asparagales > Orchidaceae > Papilionanthe > Papilionanthe hookeriana x Papilionanthe teres. The sequence continues at coordinate 180,600,194 of CM040421.1, forward strand.
TTTTATATATAAAATCCATGTGTTCTTATATCTTCTCCATGATTTGTGAGTAGTTTTATTTGCCTTTCTTCTTGCATAAAGTAGTGATGATGTGGTGATGTGGAATTGATGTGCCCCTAAAGTGTTATATAAGTTGTGATGTTTCTTTCATTTGGAACTTAATTTACTTTTCAATCCAGCCAATTGAATTGTTAACATATGTTGAGGAACATTAATTCCAGAAGAATTGAATGTTCTACAACAAGAATGAAGAACCCATTTAATGTTCGTGAATGAATTGCGTAGTTCATGGGGATTAAGTGCAAATAAATAGGGAAATGAGTTTTGATGGACTTCAAATTGGAGGTTTCATGGTGACAGAATGGGATCCCCAATTTGGTCTTAAGATTGGTAACTAAAGCCTATGGTTAGCCTTCGAGTGAAGGGTGAGTGGGAGCTCCGTAGTGAGAGTCGGTATCCTCCCAACCTAGCCTTAGATTTAGTGACTAAACTTAAGATATGGCAATTTTCTTTACATGCTTAGAAGTGGAGGTACTCTTTTAAGGGTAAAGAAGCAAATATGCTCCTATTTGGCACAATACAAAAATTAACCATTCTTCATCATCCACACATCATAATCTTTATGCATGAAGGAAGACACTTTCCACATAGAAGTATCTTATAAATCACGTAAGTTAGTGCATGTTAGTTAAAGAGTTTAGTAAGTAGAAGTAATTGTAGTAGCTTTATTATTATCATACTTTGCATTAACTAGTTGTAGTACACTTGAGCAATTGTTACAATTGGTATTGGATTTTAGTGCTATATTATCTGATTTGAAGAACGTTTTCTCTCCATGTGGGATCGATAACCAGGAATCCATTAGAGCCCTGTATTACTTGATACGATACGTATACTTGCATTGCATTTGTGACTTTACTAAATCATTATAAATATATAAATTTGAATTCATAAAGTCTTGCACTTTTAAGCATATATAAAGTCGTCGTCACTAGACCAGCGGGGGTAGCGATAATAGTTTTGGGGGCAGTCTTATCAGCTTTGACAGCCAATCTCTTCCGGGCAGCAGTGTCTCCTTCTGTGGGGACCCTCTTTAAGGGAGGAAACTCTTGAGTCGACTTCAGGCTGAACTCAACTACGGGTTCCACAGATTCCGGTTCCTTGGACTTCGGTAAAGAAACAGTAACGTTTCCGAACTTAATGTTCGTTTGATCGAACCCTTGTCCAAAACGGATGACTGCGATGTCAGGCAGTTCATTCCTGTTGATTGCTAAGTCCATCCCAGTGGTGAAGGAAAAGATCAACTTCAGTGCAGACATCTTCTGTAGAAAAGATTTGAAGTGTCAGAGTTACCCTACTTCCCTTCTCGTCGCAACGATCTTTAGGATGAAACAATGAATATTTAAGGCATAGTCCGAACAAGTTTTTATTAATTTCATTTTGATTTTGTTTGTTTTGTAAAACTTTTTAGGTAGTGTTAAGGTTTTATTTCGTTTGTATTCAATAGAGGAATTCGAGAAATAGAAGGTTGACGAAGATTTAGTTAAGAGCAAAATCGGTCACAATAAGAGAGAGAAAGCTATCGGACCCTTATCCTGAATTCAGGAAAGGTAAAACTCGTAGGAATCTTGATTCGAAAAATCGATCTTAAACCACACCTATTGGGGGTCTCACCTCGCCTTGAGAGGTGAAAGGAGGATTCCAGAACTCTCTACTTACAAGTGTTCAAGTAGTGACTCTAGAATCAAAAAGAGTTGACTATACTCGTTCAAGATAGAAATGAATGATGTATGCCAACGGAAAGAATGATAGTTTGGTCCACTAGGGGCATGGACTTACTACCGATTAATGAAGGTAAAACCATCTGATCCAAATGGAGAGAAGAATTCACCCAAGCGGAGTCGCCAGAAAATTATCGGCCATTTTTTTATTTAATTTAAGTATATACATAGTTTTAAATAGTTTGGAAAATATTATTTGATTTTTGAAAATATGAGACAAAACCGATCCCATATCTTTAGCAGTTTAAATAATTGAACACCGCACTATAAGCTATGCTTTTATCCCGAGGAATAGACACATTGCTTAATAATGGGGCTCGATTAAATAAACCAGTAAATTTACGACATCCATTTGGTCTGCGAACCATTTTTATGTTGACTGACAAATTCTCCTATTTAATACAAAAGAATTAAACAAGGTTTATATTAAGCTGGGTTCTAAAATTCCCTATAAGGGCAAGCCCCTATAGTTAATTACATCCCAAGTGACAGGAGTCACTTAAGAAAACTCTCGATAAAGATCAGTGGTTTCGCTTTCAGAAATCTCAAAGTTTAAGCATTCAATGGATCCAATTTTGGAATTTCAAAAGGGATTGGATCAAATTTGGAACATTGTATTTTGGGAATCCAATGGAAGGAAGGAAGGGGATGTCACGGATCTGAGAAGAACCTCGGTGACTTCCCTACTATCCTATTTGTTTGGCTTCAATTTAGAGAGATATTATTTGATGTTTCAATCTTACAAATTTTAATTAATTGGGACTTATATTTGTACGACATAATTATACAAATAGCCCAAAAGTTATGAGGGTTTATGTCGTAACGAATGACGACCTAGAAGTCCTAAGATGAGTTTAGGGCTTAAATTGCATAGTATGATTATGCAAATGCCTAAAGGAAGTTGAGGATTTATGTTGCGCTAGGCAAACTACCTCGAAATCCTATGGCTTGTTGTTTAATTACTAATGAAAGGTTAAGTTGATCAAGACTTATTTTGCTATTGAAGATGGTCGTGCTGCCCACCATGCTTGCTTCGAGCTCCTTATTGTTGCAGAGGGTTTAGTTTAAAGAAGTTTTAATTGAGGAGAAAAGAGAAGAATAATGTTTTAGAAATATTAAAATTGAAGTGTCTTAATATTTTATTATGGGGATATTAAAGTTGATTATAACAACACCGGTTAAGATCCCATGGTTCCATCATCCTGGCACCATTATTTTCATCAGATTCACTTAGTCCAAATCAATTTTCTAAACTCAACTGAATGAGTTCTACACTTTTATTTAGACCGTAGAAATCTTGTTAGCAACACTGGGTTACTTCATCCGAGAGATTTTCGATCATCCAATGAGACGTTTTAATTTAGTTGCAATTGTAGTTTTGTTGTTTTGTTTGTGATTAAATCTTGAGTTGTTTTATATTTTTATTGTTGTGTCGGTGAATTTATCTTGTGTTACTTTTAACTTAGTTTCGTTTCAGTTTTACGGCTATCCTAAAGGTTTCAGATTTCATGCAGGGTGACATTGTTGTTTAACATGCAAGCTTACAGGAAAGGAAAGTAAAGTACAACGCGGGTAAGTAAATTGCAATAAAATAAAAGTGTACCTGGCGGATCTTCTTGTCATTTCCAACTACACTTGAAACACATGTTAGGGCATTTAACTATTTAAAGAGAACACCTATGTAAAGCTAAGGGAAGGTCCTGGTTGTCTACCAAATCCTAGTACTATCACTAGCAATCCCTAAGGTGTGTTTTTGTGGATGATTTTCTTTATCAAAGAACAATGAAGTTCAATTGTTCTTCTAAAACATTCCATTAGGTTGAGAAAGTACTTAGGACGGGTCCTAAACATCTTTTCAACGCTTCTGGGATTATGTTGAGTCCAAATGAATTTCATTATATGGATAAGTTGATCATCCAAGAATTTAGTTAAGTTTTGATTCTTGCTTAATGAATTTGGATGTTTGATTATCCTATGAGTAAGGTGACACTTCATTTGATACTTCATTTAAAAGTTATAAAGGTGAAAGCCTTTAGGGGCAAATTAGCTTATTAAAGGACTTAACCATTTTTAATTAAAGTTGAATTGATGATTTAAAATAGTTCAATTTAGTTATAAAGTTTCAGGTTGATTTTCAAATGTTCTAAATTATTTAGGTTGAAAAAGGTGTTTAAATTATTTGATTCCGTTAAATTTTTAATGATTTAAGTTTTTTTTAACTTAATTATAATATTTTAGATTAATTTTAACTGGTTTAATTTAGTTTTGATGTTTGATTATAAATTGTTTTAAATTAATCTTAATATTTCAAATTTGTAATTTAACATTAGCTTTAATGTGTTGTGTTCATTTTAATTTGATTTTAAATCATTTAATATTTTAAGCTTTAATTTAATTAAAGGTTTCAAGATTATTCCCCTTTTTCTAATTATTAACTTCAATCATTATTTTTAGAATTCCATTAATTAAGGGTTAGATGGTATTGAATCAATCCATTGATTAGGGATTCAATTTAAAGAATTATAATCTTCTTATATCACATCCCTTAATCTTAATAATTCATGCCTTAATTAATCTTCCAAAGTTTAATTGATTTAATTATTTAAGATTCATTCTTTAATGTTAAAGGTGATTAATAGGTTTCTATCCATTAAATCCCTAAGTTTTAATCATCCAAGAGGAAAATTAAGATCAAATGTTTACCCCTCCCCTTTGGTTAAACCTAAACATTAGTTAAAGCTAAAGTTCCTTAACTACTTTTATGCCCTCTTAAGCTTGTTCATCTCATAACTCACTAAATTAAACTCAAATGAATTTGAAATTTTTATGTCACCTCACTCACATGTTAATTAAGACATTAGAGGAGAAAAATGTGATTTTTCTATTTTTAATTTAATTTATATAATTATTTTAGTGAAAAATATGAATTTTCAATGAAAATGTTACAACATGATCAAGATGAAGTTTCTGTCCTTAGGAAAATCATGGGAGGTTCCTACTGACCAGAGGACCACTTGGACCAATTTTGGTGAATTTTTCAATTTTATTTTATTTATTATAATTATTCTAAGCTTTGGAGTATTAATTAATTGTAAAATAAAATTGAGGTGGAAAATTAGGTCTTATATTTTTTTTAAATCTCTCTGATCTCAAGAAACTCAGAGAAATAAATTTTATATTTTTTTTATTTTTCTTTGAATTTTTAGAATTATTTTAGTAAAAAGGGTTGAAAATCCATTTTTTAATATTAAAAATTACCCCAAGCATTTAAAATTCAGTATCTTTACTTAGAGACTTAGGAAAAATATTTAGTTGGTTCCTAAGTAATTAGGAGACCAAACATGATATTTTTATGAATTTTAATATTTTTATGATTTTTACAATTTTTTAATTATTAAAATACTCAAAATAGGTTAAAAATGAAAATTTTTGGAAAATTCTAATTTTAATTTTCATAGACTCCTCTGATCTCAGAGAGCCCTCAAAATTGATTTGGTGAATTTTTCAGTTATATTTTAGGTTTTATTAATTTTTTAATTTCAAATATAGCCATGTAACTTGAATAATTCATTTAATGGGTTAAATCTTTTCCAACTGAATTGAAACTTTTATGTGGAGTTCTCCTAATCCTAAAGAACAGTGGAGAATTGATTTCATGCCATTTTGATGTGTGTTTACTCCTACTCAATTTAATTTTAGTTTTAGGGTTTTGGCCAAATTAGGGTTATTCTTAAAGAGTTAAATCAAATCATAATTTTCCTAAGATCCTCTGGTCTAGAGATACTTCCCCTAATTTTTTTAGATTTTTCTAAGTAATATGCTAATTTTCATAATTAATTCATTAAAATAAACACTTAAACTTAGAAAATTTAGATCTCTGTCTAGAAGTCTCCTCTGACCTTGAAAAATTCGGAGAATGTTCCCAAAGACAGAGGGAACAAAAGCCCAATAGTCCCAAGCCATGATGAATTTTGCATGCTAATGGAGAATTCAAATACTCAGAATAGTGTTTAATTAATTAAAAATTAAAGATCAACAAAATAAATTTATTCTTTTTCCACATTATTCTCCTCTGTTCACTGAGCAAGAAGATATTTTTTTCTTTTAATTTTTGGATTTTTCTATGTAAAGTTATGTATTTTTAAAGTTTCTAGAATTTAAATAAATAAATAATCCCTAATTTCCTACTTAAGTGACTTAGAGTTGACTGGATCCTGCGGCGGATCGAAAGCACACGCGACGTTGTTTGATTCGGTGCCGCTACCTGAGTCAGCGCACGCTTTACGAGCTTCCGTGTAACCCGATCTTCGTCGTTCGTTCGTTACACACGTCACCTGACAGTGGCTGGTCATCGTCCCCGTATGGTTCAACCCGAGAGCCGTCCACGCTAAAACCCTAAGATCTCGCTCCAAACTCAACTAAATCAAGCACAGTTGGGCTCTATCGACGCGTCTAGCCTAGATGAACACATCTATAAGGCTGACATGCATTAAAATTGAACAGAACAAAACAAAGAATTGCTGGAAGCTCAGGACGAAGAAAGATTCAATACCTTTGCTCTGAGAGGTGAGGCCACAATTAGAGACGCTCGGCACGGTCGTTGGAGTTCCAGAAGCCTACAGATTGAGTCCCTGGTCGTGGTGAATTGCCTAGACCCAAGTTCGTCCAAGTCTGATGACCCACAATTTTATATTATGATATTTTTTTAATTTAATTGTAACGACGCCAAAAACTTGACCCCGCTATATTATATGTATAGAATTGTAATTGTTTATGTTGTGGATGCTACGCAAGTATACGTATCGTATCAAGTAATACAGGGCTCTAGTGGAGTCCTCGGTTATCGATCCCACGGGGAAAGAGAAAATTAAATAACGGTTAATTTTAAAATAATAATAATAATAATAGTATACGAAAATTTGGAATTCTAAATTTAAGCGTAATAAAGTAAACTAAGTATTTCAATTAGGTAACTTAACTAAGTAGAAAATTAATACGTATTGAAAGTGCGGAAACTAAACTAATTGCTAAATAAGTCTTAACTATTCGGAAAAAGTATCTTTCCCCTTGTTTAGAAATTTAAGTGATTGATGAATTTAAATAGATAATTTTAAGGTATTGTGACAAATAAGAGCATTCCTATTCTTTACCCTTTGGTCAGTGTAAAGAATATCGACTAATCCTATGTTTGATTATCGAATCCGCGGCTAGCTGGGAGGATACCGACCGCCACTTCGAGCTCCCACGTTCCCTCGCCCGAGGGCTAACATCTACACTTCAGCTCTCAAACAATAGGACCGAATTGAATATTTTAGTCCGTCACACTAAAATGCTCAATTCTACGCCCATCGATATTATTTCCCTATTTATTTGCACCCTCCTTCCAAGGCTTTTGAATTCCCGAATATCGGATGTAATTTTTACTATAGTTGATAATCAACACATTTTAACAAATCAAATGGCTAGTTTGAAAGTAAATTAAGTTTTAAGTAAAAATTATCACAATTTATTAATATATATAAAAGTACTTCTATTTTTAGTTCATCAAGTCACTTAATTTCATAACGAGGAGAAAGACTAATAAACTACTCGTAATGCATGTTGACTAAACTAAGCATGGATTTCATTTAAAGTTAAAAACAATAAATATAAATACTTATCTCGATTTATCCCTGACGGACTCCTCGCAGTCCTTTCGACTCTTCCTTCCAGCATGACAAGACTCACTAAAAACTCACTAACTCACTAAAGACTCACTAAAGACTCAAAATAACACACTTATAACACTTAATAACACCAATTAACACCAATTAACACACACAACACACAAAGACACAAAAACTGCACACTTATAAGCTGAATTTCAGCCTCTATATATAGAGGTGAGCAAAGGACCAAGAGGTGTGTAAGCATCTCTTCAAAAAGTGTCCAGGTTCAATGTATCTGCGCCATTTGAACTAGCTTGCCGTCGGCGACGAACTACCTCGTCGTCGGTGAGGCTTCTGAAGATCTTCAAACTGCGCTATCTCGCTGTCGGCGGGCTCGGGCTCGCTGTCAGCAAGACAGTTATAAATCCTTCAGAATTTTCTTCCTCGTATCCTCGCCGTCGGCGGGCTCGATCTCGCCGTCGGCGACTTAGCACAAATTTCATTATTTTCTTCCTTTCTGCTCCAAATTCGCTCCTTTTTATGATTTTTGCTTTTATCACCTAAATTCTATATTCCTGCAACAAAATAAAGAAAATACCTTTCTTTAAAGTGCAATTTCATCAAAAATAGGTATGAATTTCTTAATAAATTTTTCAGTGATCAAAATCCCTCAAACTTACTTATTACTTGTCCTCAAGTAATTTTAATACTACATAAAAATAATGAGTTTTATAATAAAATTTTTCAATTTAAATAACTATGAATTAGATTAATTAATATCATAATAAAGTTAAATAAAAAATAATTCATGTAATTTAATTAATCTTATGGAAATAAATTATTTAGTTATCGTGTCTAAGATTTCTAACTTACTATTCATTTCGGGAATGACTATATTTAAAAGAATAACTACTTAAGATATTCATATGATAAGAAATTCAAGAAAACACTATTAAGTAAAATTCTAATCCATAAACATAAGTTTGGAAATATCTAAGTTTTTCCCTTTAGGTTAATTCAAATGAGCTCAATTTTTGATAAGGCATCTCCTCAAGCTTCTCCTCATTTTTCTTTTTCTTTTTTTTTCTTTTTTTTTTAATGAGGATTATCGTATCCGAAGAGCACGTTAATAATTTTGAACTTCATTTTCATCTTCCTAAATTTAAAACTTAGAAATATTTCTTAGCTTATATATACTTCATAGTTTTTACTTCATTGATTTTCAATCTTTTCTTTTTCACTTGAATACTTAAGAATTTTTAATTTTATAATATAGTTTTCCTTACTAAAATAGTTTACTATATTCTTATTCCCTTTAACCAAATATTTTATTCTATTTAATTAATTAAAGCACTAGAAATATTTCATTTAACCTTTTATAATAATTAAATAAAATAATTCATATTAATTAAATTGAAAAATTTGCTATAAAAATCATTTTATAATAATTTGAAAATAGAAATTGAGAACAAGTTAATAACTAAATTTGTATTTTACTCTCCCCCAAACATAAATTTTTATATCTACTCTAAATAATGAAAAAGGGAAAGTAAATAAATCATACCTTTGAAGTTTAGGTATTTCTTTTTTTCTTTGGAATTTTTGCAGGCTTTTTCATTTTTCATTGAACCTGTACTGTTAGTATTCTCCATATATATATAACAATTTATAGAAAATGCAGGGATAAAATCTGAGATAAGTATTAAATACAACAATTAAAATAACTCTACACTACACATATGAATTACTAACATATTAAAACAATTTAACTAACATATTAACAATTTTAAAAACTTAAAACAACACAAAATAAAATAAAAATATACTAACGAAAACTAACATCCTATTTAACATAAAAACAAATGCAATTAACTAACACAAAAACAAAAACTAAACTATTATCACAATTCAAGCAAATTAATCTAACTAACATCCAATGTCTCAAAAAAATAAAGTACTGAATATTACAAACATATAAAGTCCTCAAAATAACTTAACATCAAACAAACAAAACAAATAAAGTCCTAATCTTCAGCATCAAAGTCCCAAACTATATTATCATCCCCTCCTCGATTTGTAGGTCGAGAAGATCGAGCGAGGATGATGCCGAGTATACCCAGGGCATTCTGGAAAGACAACATCTAAATCTCCACTCCTATAACGACGTTCAGCTTCATAGTATGCAATTTCGTATTCTGAATGTCGCTGGAGGTACTCACTATCATAATCATGTCTCCTCTCCAGATTATCAATCATTTGATCAAAATGATCAAATCTTCTCCCCATTGTCTCTCCAAACTGCTCAAAACTCTTTCTATGCAGGGTTAATTCATTCATCAGATCTTGTAGGGTAGGAGTGGTAGGCTCAGGAGGTTCATAGCTAGTAGAGGGTATATCTCTACTTGACTGAGTGAAATAACTTCTCACTCCTGATCTCCACCCTTCATGAGATTCATACTTCTTAATATTGGCGAGCTGTGAGTGGTTTCATAGGTTCCACCCATTCTTCATCATCTCTAGCCTCAACTCCAGAGAGTTGGCAGAGTGCAAAAATTAATCCAGGGTGTCCCAATCCAGCTCCACTCTCATTTCGAGGAGTGGCTAGGATGTTTTGATAAATAATTCTCCCAATGTTGATGCTTCTGTTTTTCTGAATACAAAAATTCAGAATTGCTCTATCTCGTGTTACCTCTCTGTGGTAATATGTGGGTAACATAGTAGAACAAATAAAGTAATGCCAGGCTTTGGAGACTCCATTTAATTTAGAAAGAGGAAAATTCACTCTTTCCTGCTGCTTAATTTTCCGAACTCCGGTTCCATCAGTGAGAAAGCTAATGACTTCCTCCAGTGGTCCTTCCTTCGTTCCAAAAGTTTCATACTCGCTAAAGTACGAGTCATGAACTTCATAGAACGAGTTAATTCTAGCAGCATTGAAATCTACAAAAAAACCTTGTACCTTTATCGGTGCATCTTCGCTGGCGATCAAATTGGCATAAAATTCCTTAGCCACTTCTACAGCTGCTCTATATTGAACGTAACAGAAATTCTCCCAACCTCATTCCTTAATAATCCGCTCTACTTCTCCTCCCGGATTTTTGAAAACCCGATCCGCAATGCACTTTCTTCCTTGTATGTTTTCAAAATATTTAGCCTGTGCTTGTGCATTGATGAATCGGTCTTCGTCGAATTCTACTCGACGTTTTTGTCGTGGAGCCATATGATCGATTTGTGAAAATCGTGAAAATTTTCACTAAACTTAAAAATAATACTAAGAAGGCTTCCTACAACATTTATAAGCAATTTAAATCAAATTCCATGGATTTCCACCGAATATTTCTTCCACATTTTGATTTTTCCCAAAATTTGCAATGTGGTGAAAATATATGGTGAAAATAAAAATTTTTTGCATAGGAGTGAAGCTCTTACCAAGGGAAGATGAAATCCGGTGTCAAAAAGTGTTGAAATAGCTTCAAATCCAAGATCTCTCAAGCCCTAGGTCGGTTTTTGCGAAAATGAGAGGTTGGGGATGATGAATAGTGTTTTTGACCGGTCAAAATATAAGTTTTTCCCGACCTCGCTGTCAGCGAGATTTTTCTTGCCGTCGGCGAGCTAATATTTTTCAGAACCAAAAACTCTCGGGAAAAATCCGCTGTCGGCGAGAAATTCTTCGCCGTCGGCCGAGATCGATCTCGGCTGTCGGCGGGATTTTTCTCGCCGTCGGCGAGATTCCAAAATTTTAAATTTCGAAATTCGTCACTCATTTTCGTCCTTGATTTGCCTTATATTATATTTCCGATCACATCATTTATTAATTTAATATGAAGATTAGCTACTTATACACAAACAAATTCACACAACACAACAAATTAACTTTAATATTGAAATCCATGAGATGTACAAACTAACATAATTTTAAACTCTATAATCAAACTTCAAACTTCAATCCTTACTACTAATCGACATCGCAAACCAATCCACTACACACTAAATGCCGATACAAAACTATGACGCATATCTCAATTAAGTTTGAGATATTCAAATCATCACTCCACACATAATAAAATCTAAATCAAATCAAATAACATAAATACAAACATACTATGGAAATCTTTACTACTACTCTTCAATGTCAGAATCTTCATCTTCTCTGATATTTCTGATATGACGATTATGCACAAATAAGTTATAGAAAGGCCTGAAGGGAAACTCCAAAGCAGATTCTTCAGTGATCCAACCCTTCTGTCTCAGTAAATGAAGAAAGCTAGCTTCCAGATGTCCAGAATGATCAAAGTGTTCCTTCATCCTCCGATTAATGTGATCAAATAAATCGGATATATTGTCGATTAAATCTCTCACATTCTCACGGTTCTTTCTCCATTCCTTTAATTTTCTTCATAAGTAACTCTGTTTTATCTGAAATAGGCCTTGCTATAGGATTATTCTATGAAGCTCTATCAGAGATAAATGTAATGTCTTCATTATTGTCCAAAGTAGGGAACATATCTGTAGGATCAAGCGGCTTCCAAGGTAACATAACCTTTTCCCAAGCTTCATAAGAAACACGGTACCGATCGCATAATGCAAAAATAGTAGATGGGTGTCCTAGTCCGTGAACTGACCCATGCACAATTAAACTCAATGCAGACTTAACAATTATTGATCCAACATCAATAGGCAATCCATTTTGAATGCAATAATTCAATATAGCGTATTCCTTCGAAACCTTGTTTACCCTCATAGTAGGTAACAATTTAGATGAGATGAAAAAGTGCCAATGCTTTGAGACAGGATTCAAAAGTGATGCAGAGAAACTAACATACCCGTCTTCACGCATTTCCCAATCTTCCGGTTCATCGATCGGATATCGAATTATCTCATTCATATTATATCGAGAAGGCACAAAATTTGAATAGTGACATACCGGGGTGTTTTCTATAGAGAATAATTCATTTACTCTTGATGGAGTAAACGTCACCCATCTTCCTCGGACGTAGACATTCCCATTGTTGATCGCATGTAAGTTAGAGTAGAACTCTTTCACAACCGGAATAACAACGAGCAGACGTAGTGTAACAAAATACCTCCCAGGTCACGCTGTGCGATCATTTCTTCTATCTTCGTAGTGGAATTCTCTAATCCTCGATTGACAAATCCTCATTCCTTGATAACTCTTTTCTTTACCAAAACCTTGTTGAATATCCGTTGCGCTTCCGCACTCACAAATTTCCTCCGGTTAAACACTCTGCAATTAGAGGAATCTAAGAATTTGGAGGCCATTATGGTGAATGGAATGAATTCTAGTGAAGAAGGCAGATCTAGAATGATATAAGAATGGGTTTTCACAAAGGAATTGATGTTGAAACCGTCAAAATCAGCATTTAAAATATAAATAACTCATCTTTATAACTTCCTCGCTGTCGGCGGGAAGTTTCTCGCCGTCGGCGACTCAGTTATAAAAACTGTCTCCCATGTTCTCGCTGTCGGCGGGACGTTTCTCGCTGTCAGCGAGATCGATAAATAAACTGAATTTAATTTAGGCGCGAACCTCGCTGTCGGCGAGTATCGACCTAACCGTCGGTGAGATTCCAAAATAATGTTCAATTTCGCTCTAAATCGAATAATTTCTTTTCTCATCATAATGGTTCGAATATGTGATGATTCTTAATAATAATTGAGTAGTAAAGTTTCAATAATATGAACTAACTATAAAGATACAATAAAAATAGATAACTAATATGGGTTGCCTCCCATAAAGCGCTTGGTTTAACGTCGTCGCCCGACCTAATTTCAATTATTAATCGAGTCGACTAAGCATTAAAATCTCTTTATAGTTAGGTCTTATACCTTCAAAATATGGTTTTAATCTATGTTCATTAAATTAAAATTTATGTCCAGTTTTTGGATCTTCGATTTCTATAGTTCCGTATGAAAATATTTGAGTTATGGTGAAAGGTCCTAACCATCGAGACTTCAATTTTCCAGAAATAATTTCAATATAGTATTATATAGCAAAACTTCCCGTCCCGGTTCAAAATTTCTCCGATTAATCTTCCGATCATGCCATAATTTCATCTTTTCTTTATAAATCCGATCATTATCATATGATTCATTTCTTAATTCTTCTAATTCATTTAATTGCAGCAATTTTTTCTCACCAGCTTCCTTCATATTATAATTAAATTCTTTAATCGCCCAATATGCTTTATGTTCTAATTCAACTGGAAAGTGGCATGTTTTTTCATATATAAGCTTGTAAGGAGTCATTCCAATTGGAGTTTTATAAGCAGTCCTATAAGCCCATAATGCGAATGTCTAATCTAATAGACCAATCTAACCTATTTGGGTTTACGGATTTTTCAAAAATACGTTTAATATCACGATTAGATACTTCGACTAATCCGCTAGTCCGTGGATGATAAGCAAGTGGATATCTTATGAGTAATATTGTATTTTTCTACTAGTTTGTGAATGTATTTATTTCTAAAATGAGTTCCTCCGTCGGTGATAATCACTCTCGGCATTCCAAATCTAGTAAAAATATTTTTCATCGAAATTTTGAAACACTCTTAGCATCACACCTAAGTAAAGCTTCGTGCCTCAATCCATTTGGAAACATAATCAACGACTACTAATATATGTGAGTTTCCAAACAAAGGAATAAAAGGTCCCATAAAATCTAATCCCCAAACATAAAAAATTTCAACTTCTAATATAAAATTTAGAGGCATTTCGTTTCTTCTAGATATATTTCCTACTCTTTCGACATTTATCGCAAGTTTTAATATATCCGTATACATCTCTAAATAGAGTAGCCAAGAAAATCCAGTATCGTAGAATCTTATAAGCAGTTTTATCAGTCCCAAAATGTCCTCCAAAATCAGAATCATGACATTTTTGAATAATTGGTTTAGTTTCTTCATAAGGTACACATCTTCTAATAATTAAATCCTTACATTGCTTATATAAATATGGTTCATCCCAAAAATAGGTTTTCGTATCATGGATGAATTTTTCTCGTTGTTTCAAAGTTAGCATAGGTGGTAAAATATTACTAACTATATAGTTTACTATATCGGCATACCATGGTATTTTCCACTCATTGATATTATATAGTTGTTCATCAGGAAAACTGTCTATAATTTCATTTTCAATATCAGATAATTCATGATTTTCTAATCTTAATAAATGATCCGCATGATTATCAGTTCCTTTCTTATTAACGATCTCAAAATTGAATTATTGCATTAATAGCATCCATCTAATTAATCTTGGTTTGGAATCTTTCTTTTGCATTAAATATTTGATAGCAGAATGATCATGTTGACCTCATTTTTGATGAGGTCTTCTCTTCTTCTCTTTAGTACTTAGGATCTAGCTTTAGGCTTTTCCTTTGACTATCCTAGAGGACTAGAAGTGGAACCCACCCTTTAGAAGTCCAAACACCTCTTGACGCCCTGCAAACCTCACAAGCTTGATTGTAAACCCCTAATCACCTAGAGGGTTGAAATCAAATATGGAAGTTTAAAGGATGAGTTCCTATAGGACTCTTTGGCCTTGGGATCGCCTCAGGTGGCCTCGGTCCAGTGAAGGGCCGACTTACACACACACTACACTTATACACTACACTTTCACACACCTCCTAAAACCACACCCATACCCAACTTGACCTCCCGACTCATGTAGGTGATTCACATGGATGGTCCTTAACCCCTAAGCCCTCGCGTAAGAGGGTTAGGAACAACATAGTGGATGCCTCAAATGAGTCCCTTCATGGCTCATGTGGGCCTGATATGGCTTCATGGCTCATGTGGGCCTGATATGGCTTCATGGCTCAACCAAAATGATTTTATTCCACTTACATTCACCTAATTTTCAATTTTCCAAATTTTCAATTTTCCAAATTTTCAATTTTTGACCCCCGGGACCCTACACCCGCTTAGCCTACCCAAAACCCTTGAAATCCTCCAAAATTTCCAAATCACCCAAAATTCCCTAAAATTAACCTTGAACATTCCCACATTACTCAAATTGATCATCCATACCCAAAAATACCAAAAATTCCAAAAATACCTCCCAATACCCTCCAAATACCCAAAATACCCCTCTTGACCCAAAAATCCAAAAATTCAGAAAATTCCCAAAAAATTCCAGAAAATCCAAAATATTTCCAATTTCATTTTGTTCAACTACACCATGGGCTAATGTTGTCAATTTACCCTACTTTTGTCAAAACCCCCAATTTGACCCATTTTAACCCTAAGTAAACCCAATGTCAAACCAAACCTACCCAATTGACCCAAATTCTGCTCCAATTCAATTCTAAACTTCCATTCAACATTCCCAACACCAATCTAGACCAAATCCAAGTCCAATTTGATTGACATTTGGATCCAATTTCACTTTTGGCCTTAAAGCCCAATTTGGACCCATGACCCAAACCTAACCCAAACTAACCCAATTCAATTCCAATTAACCCCAAATCTTTTCTAAACCTTCCTTAACATTCCCAAAAACAAAACACTAACATGATTTGCCCAAAATTTAGACCCAAACCCCACTCAAATTCAACCCAAAGCTAAAAGGCCCAATTTTGACCTAAACCCAAACCTAACCCAAATAAACCCAAACCCCAAAATCAAAACTCAACCAAAGCCAAAACTTCTTTGAAGCACTCTCACAAACATTTCCCAACATTTATTTTACATCAATTTCAACCCTAGCCCAACATTGGCCCAAGTTAGCCCAATTTGACCTATATTGGCCCATTCACCAAAGAAACCCAAATTCAACCCAATTCAAACCCAAATCACTCCCAACTTGCTTCAAATCACTCATGACACATCCATGAGCTAAACCCAACATTTGTTTGGCCCAATCCTTCACAAAATTCCTATCCATAAATTTATTTTCAAACCAAAAGCCCACTTTCTTAAACCTTCCTAAAAGCCCAAACTTCATGCTAAAGCCCATATGACAAATTCTTCTCATCATACCCTTAATTGAAATCATCCCTAAGTTCTAATTGAGCCATCAAATTTTTCTAAATTAAGCAATATGCCAAATCCTATCAAATCACCCCTAAATTACCAAAATTCCTAAAAACCTTTTTCTTGAAAGTTGACTTGGCTTCTTCCAAGCCAAAGGTGAGCCATGAAGCCATGCATGAGCCACATGGGAGCCATGAGAGCCTTGGACACTTCACCATACCCAAGATGGCAAGAGGAGGGAGCTCTTTCCATGTTCCCTTAGAAGGATTAGCCACTCCCATGATTCCACTAAACCTTGCTTAAGCTTAATTGTACTTGGATGGTGACGCTTCCCCACTGATTAAGCTGACCTAAACCACTTTTTCTCGGCCTAAAATTAGGTCATGGAGAGGTGAACCCAGCCCAAACACATGGGTTGACCAAACTAAGCCAAAATGATCCCTCCCCCCTTCTAGTTTGATTCAACACCTTTACACATGGCCAACTGCAATTGATTTCACCATTGCCAAGACCTGACCTCCCTGAGCCCGAAGGTGACTCGACCCCGGCCGGCCAGCCCACCACGGCCGCCGGAAACCACCAGTGCCGAGAGCTCACATGTGAGCCCAAACTTGGAATTCTCACTCGCCGAGTCGCCCCATCCCCGCTGGCCATTGTAGGCTGTTCTTCTCTTGCCAAGAGCAGCTCGATCCCAAGCCCTAACTCTCCCTGGGAGGCCCTCCACCCTCTCCTATTTAAACACCACCCCCTCTCGGCCAAGAGAGGTGTTGAACCAGACCTTACTGAAACTCTGCCAAAATTGCTCCAGATCATTCTCCATACTTAGAGCAGTTGATCCCCAAGTGCTAATTTGCCCTAATCTCCACCAACGAGCCCAATTTCTCAGCCAAAATTCCACCCAAAACCGGGACACTTCTCCACAGTGGATCAATCCTCAAATTGATTGGTCCTACACCTTCACTCGCACCAAGGGAAGGAGTCCACCAGCAAAAGCCCCCTCTCCGAGCCACCCATCCGTTCCAAACTCCAAGCTTTGTGATCGGGCTTGGTCGAAATCATACCTAGGCGATTCACCGCACCGTGGAGACTTCATCTGGAGCTTGCTGGGATCCAATCGAAGGTGACACAACCCTCAGATTGAAGCCACACTTCTCTGAGCAAAGGTATGAGCTAACTCTTTATCCCTAGCTTCTGGAGATTCATCATTTCAAATGCTTTAATTTCAATGCATGATCACCGTATAGATGTATTCTTCTCTTCAAGACGAATCCATAGAGCACAAGAACACGAAAATCTGTTGAGAAATGAGTGAATTCTTAGGGTTTTAGTGTGGACGGCTCTCGGGTGAGGACGCTTGGGGACGATGAACGGATGTCGTTCATTCCATACACGCGCGGACGGACGGCTAGGATCGCGCCGGATGAGGAGACGGAACGATACAGCGGGCCCCCGGAGCGCTGAGTTGGATGGCGGCACCGAATCAGAAGGCGACGCGTGTGCGTTCGGAGCTGCCGAGGTTGAGCTGGCGCCGCGTCACTTAAATAGAAAATTAGGGTATTTTCTTATTTATTTAATTCCCTAAACTTCAAAAATACATAACTTTGTGTAGGAAAATCAGAAAAATAAAATAAAAATACCCTCTTGCTCAGTGAACAGAGGAGAATAATGTGGAAAAGAAATCATTTAATTTCATCAAGTATTTTATTTTTAATAATTTATTTACTCTCTGCATTGTTTTAATTCTTCATGCATATAGGAAATTCATCATGACATGAGACCATAGGGCTTTTGAAGCCTCTGAATTTGGGAACATTCCCTGAATTTTCCAAAGTCAAAGGCCATCCCTATGAGAAGTTATTGATTTTTCAAATTCATGTTGTTGTTTTGAGTATTTTAAATCCAATAATTAGCATGTTGTGAAATAAATTCTAGGAAAATTTGGTGATGTTTCTTACGACCAGAGGACCCTAGGAAAAATAGGTTTTGAATTAATCCACTTGGAATAACCCTAATTGGCTTAAACACCCAAATTAGGTCCCTAATTAATTAGAGCTAATCATACATTAAATTGGCTTGAAATCAATTCTCCACTGATCTTTAGGATCAGAGGAACCCACCATAAAAAATTGAAGTCAATTGGACTTGGTTAGCCCTACTAAATGAGTTGATTAAGCCATTTAGCCAATTTAAACTTTAAAAATTCATAACTTTCAAAATACTTTTCAAAAATTCACCAAATTGGTTTTGGAGCCTCTCTGATATCAGGAGAATTTAAGAAAATTAAAATTTTAATTTTCTAAAAAAGTTGATCTAAAGCTTTTTTATTATCAGTGAATTTTCTTTTCTTATTTAGAATATCTTTCATAAATTTTACATAATTTGGCATCTGATCTAAAGCTTCGACAAAAGGTATATTGATTGTTAATTTCTTTAGTATTTCAAGGAATTTAACAAATTATTTATCTTTTTTATGTTGAGCTAATCGTTGAGGAAATGGTGGTGGAGGTTTTTCAACAGAAATTTTCATAGTTATTAAAGGATGTTCTAAGTTTGAATCTTGTTGAATTGTTTCCTTTTCAATTTCCACTTCCTCTTTTTGGCTTTCAAGTTCTTTTTGAATTTGAGGTTCTAATTCTTTTCCACTCCTTAGTTGTATTGCTTTAATTTGTTCTTTTCCTTGATCTTTAGGATTTATTTCCGCATTACTAGGAAAAGTTCCGAGTATTCTATTATTTAGCGCAAGTAGCAATATGTCCAAGTTGAGTTTCGATATTTTTAATAGATGTTCCTTGAATTTGTAATTGATTTCCTTGAATTTGTAGTTGATTTCCTTGATTTTGTAGTTGATGACCCATATTCAAAATTAATTCATCCATAGATAATTTCTTATCTTTGAATTGAGGGTTATTGTTATTAAATCCAGGTGGGTAATTAGGTTTATAGTTTGGATTTGCTTGATTAGGTTGATTCATCCATTGTTGATTAGATGTGTTATTCCAATTAAAATTTGGATGAGTTTTCCAACCAGGATTATAATAGTTTGAATAAGGATTATTAGTTCTATTATTAATAGCATTTAAAGTTTCATAATTAGATTGAGATTCTATGATTTGTCCAGATGAGTTTTCTTCTAAAGTAGGAGAGTAGTTCATTCCAAAATGATCTAATTTCTTAGATATAGCAGCAATTTGAGAAGCTAACATAGATATTGCATCATTTTCATGAATGCTGGCTATTTTTTTGGATTTACTCTATCAGCAGGCCATTGGAAATTATTCGTTGCCATTTCTTTGATTAGTGCATAAGCTTCATCAAATGGTTTAGACATTAATGAACCTCCAGCAGCAGCATCGATGATTGATCTTAAAGATCCTACTAATCCATTATAAAAGGTTGGAATAATCAGCTAATACGGTAGCGCATGATGTGGGCATTTCCTAAGAAGTTCCTTAAATCTCTCCCAAGATTCATATATTGATTCTCCATCTATCTGATAAAAAGAAGTTATATCATTTCTAAACTTAGCAGTTTTAGATGGTGGAAAATATTTGGATAGAAATTTTTGTGATAATTCTCCCCAAGTTTTAATAGATCCGAGTGCTTAACGAATTCAACCACATTTTAGCCTTATCCCTTAATGAAAAAGGAAAAATTCTAAGTCTTATAGCATCGTCGGATACTCCTTGATATTTAAAAGTAGCACAAAGTTCTAGAAAACTAGCAAGATGTAAGTTAGGATCTTCGATAGGTGAACCACTAAATTGATTGTTTTGTACCATTTGGATAATTACGGAGTTTAAGTTCAAATGAATTAGCGACTACATCGGGGTTTTGAATAGTTAAATGAATTTCATCTGATGTAGGGTTGGCATAATCTCTTAATGGTCTTTGTTGGTTCATATTTTGAATTTCGGGAATATTCGCCATTTGTGTTAAATTTATAGTTTGTTTCTTTTGTTTTCTAATTCTTTTAATTGTACGCTCTAATTCAGAATCGTAAGGTATTAAATTTTCGTTTCTAAATTTGCGCATACAATTTTAGAATAAATATTAATTTATTTATTATGATTATTTTAAAATAGTCCGTTACTCTAGTAAATTTTTCTTACTTTCCCCGGCAATGGCGCCAAAAACTTGACCCACAATTTTATATTATGATATTTTTTAATTTAATTGTAACGACGCCAAAAACTTGACCTCGCTATATTATATGTATAGAATTGTAATTGTTTATGTTGTGGATGCTACGCAAGTATACGTATCGTATCAAGTAATACAGGGCTCTAGTGGAGTCCTGGTTATCGATCCTACGAGAAAAGAGAAAATTAAATAACGACTAATTTTAAAATAATAATAATAATAATAGTATACGAAAATTTGGAATTCTAAATTTAAGCGCAATAAAGTAAACTAAGTATTTCAATTAGGTAACTTAACTAAGTAGAAAATTAATACGTATTGAAAGTGCAGGAAACTAAACTAATTGCTAAATAAGTCTTAACTATTCAGAAAAAGTATCTTTCCCCTTGTTTAGAAATTTAAGTGATTGATGAATTTAAATAGATAATTTTAAGGTATTGTGACAAATAGGAGCATTCCTATTCTTTACCCTTTGGTCCAGGTGTAAAGAATATTGATTAATCCTATGTTTGATTACTGAATCTACAGCTAGGCTGGGAGGATACCGACTGCCACTTCGTAGCTCCCACGTTCCCCTCACTCGAGGGCTAACATCTACACTTCGGCTCTCAAACAATAGGACCGAATTGAATATTTTAGTCCGTCACACTAAAATGCTCAATTCTACTCCCAGATGATATTATTTCCTATTTATTTGCACCCTCCTTCCAAGGCTTTTGAATTCCCCGAATATCAGATGTAATTTTTACTATAGTTGATAATCAACACATTTTAACAAATCAAATGGCCAGTTTGAAAGTAAATTAAGTTTTAAGTAAAAATTATCACAATTTATTAATATATATAAAAGTACTTCTATTTTTAGTTCATCAAGTCACTTAATTTCATAACAGGGAGAAAGACTAATAAACTACTCAGAATGCATGTTGACTAAACTAAGCATGGATTTCATTTAAAGTTAAAAACAATAAATACAAATACTTATCTTGATTTATCCCCAAGCAGACTCCTCGCAGTTCCTTTGACTCTTCCTTCCAGTACAGCAAAACTCACTAAAAACTCACTAACTCACTAAAGACTCACTAAAGACTCAAAATAACACACTTATAACACTTAATAACACCAATTAACACCAATTAACACACACAACACACAAAGACACAAAAGCGCACACTTATAAGCTCGAATTTCAGCCTCTATATATAGAGGTGAGCAAAGGACCAAGAGGTGTGTAAGCATCTCTTCAAAAAGTGTCCAGGTTCAATGTATCTGCGCCATTTGAACTAGCTTGCCGTCGGCGACGAACTACCTCGCTGTCGGCGAGGCTTCTAGAAGATCTTCAAACTGCGCTATCTCGTTGTCGACGGGCTCGGGCTCGCTGTCAGCAAGACAGTTATAAATCCTTCAGAATTTTCTTCCTCGTATCCTCGCCGTCGGTGGGCTCGATCTCGTCGTCGGCGACTCAGCACAAATTTCATTATTTTCTTCCTTTTTGCTCCAAATTCGCTCCTTTTTATGATTTTTGCTTTTATCACCTAAATTCTATATTCCTGCAACAAAATAAAGAAAATACCTTTCTTTAAAGTGCAATTTCATCAAAAATAGGTATGAATTTCTTAATAAATTTTTCAGTGATCATCTGATTTGAAGCTCTGGCCGATAGACAAGATGGGTGGCTTGGTGAGGGGGCTTTCACTGAGGAGCTTCTTCTCTTGGTGTGTGGATGGTGTGGGTGTAGTTAATTTGATTTTTGTGGATTTTATAGGGATGTCCTGTTTCTGGCTCAAATTTGGGCTGAGAAATTGGGCTGGGGTAGTGGGATACAGGGCAGGAGGACAGTGGGGATTATGTTCTCTTGGCTAGGGCTTGATCTGGGAGCAGTTTGGGAGAGATTCGTGAATAAAATTTCAGCACCCAAAACTTGGTCGTGAGGGGGGCATTTTATAGCCATGGTTGGAGAGGGGAGCTTGGGGCCAAGCAATGAGTAGGTCAGGTGGCTGGTGAGGGGATTCCTCATTGCCATGGCTCAATTTTGAGTTTTAAACCCATGGGGGAGCTCGGACATGCCTATTACGATGGCTGGGCTGGCTGATAAGGACGGGCAGGTGGCTGGCAGGCTGAGGAGGATTTCAGTGCATTAATTCTGGGCAGTGAGGTTGCTTAAGGGGAGTTTAAGGATGTGACTTAACCTTAGCCAAGTGCCTAGACCCAATGGTCCAAAGTGGTGGACCAATGGTCCATGGCTCATGGGGCTTGGGTTGGGTCAGGTCAAACCCACCCTAGGAGGTCTAGGGTTGGCTACCATGGAGTTGGTTTGGTCCAATTTGGTCTGATTTCGTTCAATTTAGGCCATATGTTCACATGGGTTGGTTTGGGTTTGAATTGGACTAGGTTGGGTTTAGATTTGATTGGGATCAAATTGGTTGATCAAAATGTTTTAAATGATTATCATAAAGCTTATGGAAGAGGTTTGGAGTGAATTTGAATTGATTTGGGAAGTAGATTTGATGGATTTTGGTGATTTGGTTAACTTAGGTCACCATGGGCTAGGTTGGATTTAGGCTTGGTTAGAACTTGGTTAGAGGTCAATCAATGGTTCAAAATGATGTAGGTGATTGTTATGAAAGGTTTTGGATAGAAATTGGGTGGAGATTTTGGGTTTAGGGGATTCAATTTGGAGAATATAGGCCATGTGGCAATTTTAGGACAAATTTAGGGATTTTGGTTCCAAATGATTTTGCATGGGATTTCAATCAAAATTTTGGCCAAATAATTGTTGTGTTCGGCATAGGAAAGTGTTATGAAGGTTTTAGAAAAATTTTAGGGAGAATTTGAGTTAAATTGGATTGAATTTGGGCACACTTGGGTTCATGGGTAATTTAGGGCAAAAATTGGAGCATTTTGGTTTGAATAGGACTTGGATGAGGTTTGAATTTGGATTGGCGGCAAATTGATATTGCACATTGTTTGTGGAGGTGTTAGGAAGAGTTTAGAACTTGGTTTGGGGAAAATTGAGTGGCTTTGGGTCATTTTAGGGTGAATTGGGTCATTAGGCTAAAATTGGGGTTTTGGGTTTAAGTTGAAATTGAATTCAAATGTGGACTAAATTGGGCATGAATTTGATTTAGATTGGTATTGGGGATGTTGAATTGAAGTTTAGAATTAAAATTGGGCAAAATTAGGGTTAATTGGGTCAAGATTGGGTTTAACATGGGCACTTTTGGGTTAAATGGGTCAAATTGGGGCTTTTGATAAAATTGGGCTAAATTGATAAAACTGGAGTATGGTGTTGTTGAAGAAAATGAAATTGGGAATACTTGAGAGATTTTGGAATTTTTTGCGAATTTTTGGAATCTTGGGCTAAGAGGGGTATTTTGGTCATTTGGGGTTTTGGTGGAATTTAAGGGTGGGAATTGTTTTGAAATGATTTTGAGGAATTTTGGGGATTTTGGGTATTTATTGGGAAATTTGGGATGATTTGGTGGTTGTATGGGCAATTTAGGTAATTTTGGGTATTTAGGGGCCCAAGGTCAAAATTTGAAATTTTGGAAAAATAAAGGGGGCTTCAAATAGGGGAGAATGGAACCATTTTAGTGGGGTCAAGATTGAATAAAGTAATTTGAAATGGGATTAGGGTTTAGAAGCATGAGCCATAGACCTTAGCCAAGTCCAACCACTTTGGGACCAAGTCTATCCAAATGGTAACCACTTTATGATCCTTCACATATTGACCCTAGCCATTTTAATCAAAGACTAGCGGCTTTGGTTCAATCATGTGAGTTTCTTAAAGGGTAGAAGGTAAGGGTTCAAGGTTTGGGTTAAGTGGCTTAGAGGTGTGTGTGTGTATGCAAGAGAAGCTCAAGTCACCCATGGTTACCCTAAGTCCAAACATTCCTATGGGAACTCACAAGTGGGTCTTCACATGGTGGCTTTAACATTCCAAGGTGATTTGGAGGTTTGCAACCATCCAAGTGGGGTCCCAAGAGGAGTTAAGAAGTGGCTGAAAATTTCTTAATGGTGGGTTCCAACTCTAGTCTTCTAGGATAGTCCAAGAGAAGTCCTATGGCTAGATCCTAAGCACTAAGAGGAAGAAACAGACCTCACCAAAAATGAGGTCAACAGTCCAACACTGGAGTAAAACCCCCAACTGGGGGTTTAATTGGTGCTCTCTTGGGGAGAGGGTGTAGCCTGTAACACCTGCTCCAAGTATGACCAAACATTTTACAATGGCTGCAACAGTATGGCTTCTATTCCATAACCACCTCCTGCTAGGCAGCCTCAGCATCAGAGCCAATCCAAAGTCTGTGAATATTAGGGAGAGTTATATCCCTCTCCACAAGTACCCTAGCAGCAGCAAGTCTGGCCTTATTCATAATGGGAGTGTCCAATTTCAGAGGAGTTCCAAGGGCTTTAGCAATGTTGAATAAGGCATTCTGATTAAAATATCTAATGGGAAGCTCTGGGACAACAGGAGGCTCCTTCTTAGGATTAAAGTCTAGAGTCCACTTCATGAGCTTCATCTCAGATCAGCAATGAGGATGGACTATTTAGCAAATAGCATGGCATAGTCTTCATCTGTTGACAGTTGGACCAGAAAGTGTGTGCCATCTAATAGACCCAGCTTCCATGTTCCATTGAAGTGAAATGATTCAAATTAGTATCTGACTAACTCCATCTTAGGGTGGCCCAGAGAAAACTTCCCAATGAGAGTAAATTGAACATCAGCATTTAATTGGGTTAATTCTTGGTCTTTGAAAAATACAGCAGGTTCCCCATCCTTTGTCTCAGTGGGATGGATGAAAGGATAGAAAGCACGACCTGCAACTGCATCAGGAAACAGAGAGTCAGGGTTTGCTTTTGCCAACCACACCAGCATAGGTGGCCTTAGTTCATTTGATATTAGTATCCAAATCAATGGGGTGAGCCATTGCCCCACCAGCAACTAGCACCCCACACACTCAATAGAACAGTAACAAGCAGAAAATTTTAATTCAAATTTGCCTAGAAAGGAATAAAAGACCATAAAGGAGAAAGACAATCC
This sequence comes from Papilionanthe hookeriana x Papilionanthe teres, assembly GCA_022702705.1. NCBI lineage: Eukaryota > Viridiplantae > Streptophyta > Magnoliopsida > Asparagales > Orchidaceae > Papilionanthe > Papilionanthe hookeriana x Papilionanthe teres. The sequence continues at coordinate 180,625,791 of CM040421.1, forward strand.
GAAGGAAGCAAAGACCCCTAGGAGAGGGGGGAAAGCCAGCCAAGGGGAAGCTCTGCCACCAAGCCACCGCCAATCCAGAGCCAGTCTAGCCATCCTGAAACCCTAGCAGAGCACCTTCTTCCACAAGCTCACTAACATATATATATATATATATATATATATATATATATATATATATATATATATATATATATATATATATATATATAAATAATCCTTTTAATGATTTTATAATATGGATACTAAGCGGTATACGTATAATTTATCAAGTAATATAGGACTTTCTTGTTGTCATGTTTAAAGAGATAAATGTTAATAAGTCCCCCGGTCCTGATGGATTTACTGCTACCCTTTATTTTTCTTGTTTGGATATTATTAAGAGAGAGGTTACTCAAACTATCCAAAGTTTCTTTCGAGGCAAGGATCCGGGAAAAATTTTCACCTCCTCCCTCATTGTGCTCATCCTTAAGGGAAGCGACAAGTCCAGCTGAGATAAATTCCGCCCCATTTCTATCACTTCGGTAGTTTCCAAAGTCATCAGTAAAATCCTGGTCTCCCAGTTACAACCTCTTCTCATCAAAATTTTCCCGTCGAATCAGTAGACTTTCATCAAGGGGAGGGAGATCGCTGATAATTTTCTTCTTGCTCAAGAATTAATTGAATACCTTGATAAGAAATGTCGTGGGGGTAATTTGATCCTTAAGCTTGATATTAGAAAGGCTTTTGATACGATCAATTGGGATTTCAATAATAACATTTTGCAAGCTCGAGGTTTTCAAGCTAGTTTTTGTTCCTTACTTCGTAGATGGTTGAATAATAATCATTACTCTATTTTGGTCAATGACACCTCTTATGGTTTCTTCTCGGCCTCTAGCGGTATCAAGTAGGGTGACCCATTATCTCCCACTATATTCATTCTCGCTTTTGACTATTTCTCTTGTTTGATAAACCAGATGTACGTGAATAAGCCATATACTCAATATAATCATACGTCTTCACTTTTGGTGAGTTATTTAGCCTATGTTGATGATGCTATTCTTTTCTTGAATGCTACTAAACCGGGTGTTAAATCTCTGAAGCTGTTACTCGACAATTTTCAAGATACTTCGGGTCTCTTTTTCAGTAAGGGCAAACACAACCTCTTTTTTGGTTAATCTGTACAGCCCTCTATTGTTAATTGGGTCATTCATTATATGGGTTATAATTCAGCTTTTCCGCCCCTTAAATACTTGGGAGTTAATTTACTTCGGGGTCGCCGCAAGCAAACTTAATTAGACGACGTTGCTAATAAAATCAATCATAAAATTAATGACAGGAAAAATACTTTCCTTTCTAATGGGGGTCGTATTACCCTTCTCAGATATGTCTTGCTAAGCATTCTTTTATATGTTCTCCAGACTTTAAACCTTAAGAAAAGCACTCAGAATAATTTGGAGAGACTTTTTAATCGTTTCCCTTTGTCTGGCACCCACGCTAGCCTCTTTCAGCTAGGGGTTTGGGTTTTAAGAGTTTACGTCATGTTTCAGATATTTTGATGTGCAAACTTTGGTTTAAATTTCATGCTAATACTTCCTTATGGGCCCAATTTCTGCATCATAAATATTGTACCACCTTTAATCCGACTACTGTTCAATGGAAAGTGGGGGACTCGAAACATCGAAAAGCTATTCTTAAGGCTAGATCGACCGCTAGCCACCTCATCTTCTCGGATATCGACGAGGGTAATATCTCTTTTTGGCATGATTAATGGGGGCTGAATGATTGGAGTGTAGGTGCTCAAACTCCTTATAACAATAATTTACTCATTTCTAACCTTTGTTCTGATGGCAATTAGGATATCACTAAACTGCGGTCTTTAATTGGGGACAACTCAGTGCAAGTTGCTAAGATCCCCATTAAGACTAACACCAGAGATAAACCTCTTTGGAAAACTACTTCTTCCATCTCTCCCTCTAATTTGCTTTACTCGAATCTTTATAACTCTGATAATTGGAGATGGGGAAACCTCATTTGGAATACTTTGACTAGGGAAACCTCATTTGGAATACTTTGACTACTCCTTCTATATCCTTCTTTCTTTGAAGATATTTTCATAACCTGTTGCCTCTAGATGATATTCTTAAACTTAAAGGTCTGAATATGGCTTCTCAATGCCATTTATGTAAATTGGAGGAAGAAACTGTTATGCACCTACATTCAACCATATGGATTACTTATGCAAATGAAATATCTTTTTCCTTTTTATGAATCAGTAACAAGTTATGGAGAATATTTATTCTGGAAGTAACTTAAAATGTGTTGTGTCAAATAGGAGCAATTATATTCTTTACCCTTACTAGAGATGCTTCAAAGAACATAGGTTAATTCACTATTTTAAAAATCTTGAAGACTGGTTAGGTAGGACAGATACTATCTCTCACTCTAGAGTTTCCTCGATTCCCTCCACCTGGGTGCTAACATCTCTTATCAAAACATAAAAAAATAAATCAAATTGGGGGCTTTAGTGTATCACTCTAATGTCCTTTAATTCTACGCCCATCAAAGTATATCTCTATATTTATTTCCACTCAACCATATGGATTACATTCTCACCCATACAATCTCATTTGATTCTTTCCAATTGTTGACTAAGACAATACCACACTGGATCTTACATGTTATCACAACAAATTTTAATACCTTAACTGGCCAAATCAAGAATTACATAAAGTGCAAGGTTTTGAATCATCACAACTTCTTCCAACATTTAAATCCAATACTTCACACTACATACTTCCATAACTTAATTACTTCATCACTTAAGGAAAAAGATAAAGAAAAATACTCAGAATTCAAGGAGAAAATGCAATCACAACTTGGTTTAAAAGTAGAAATCATAGTGAAGACACAATAAGTCTTAATTAAAAACCAAATGAAATACAAAGACAAAAACTTATCTGTAAATTATCTCAACAAAACTCTTAATGTTCCTTTGAAAACTTAGTTTTCCCTTACAATACTCTTTAGAGGTTGGTGCCAAACTCCGTGGTCTCCAAATCTCAATTCTACTCCTAATACAAACTATATAAAATGAAGTAAAGATGATGAAGTGGAGAGGTGTGTTCTAAGATAACTTCCTAACATAAACCTCACTCTTAAACACTAACTACACCCTCCAACAATAATCATATTTCTGATCTTCACGTCCTCTTTTTATACTTTTCCAAAAGGTGTCTTCGTATCTCTTCGATTTGTGTCCAAATTCAACGTATCTTCCAAGAGATGCATCCATTCAAGAGTATTTTGAATTGAATTTGGCGCCAATAGGAAGTTACCCACGTTCTCACCAAGAGGTGCTTCGAAAACCTCTTCAAAATGGTGCCTAAATTAAATAACTCCTCTTTTTTAACTGTCGCGTTTAAGCGCGAGGTACCGGCTCTTAGTTGTGAGCCTACTATCGCGTAAGCTCCATATCTGGGTGCAGAGCCGTAGAGCCTTGGAGCGTCAGCGCGGGTTCTGGCGCTTAGCTGTCACACATCAATTTTTCAATTTTCTTCATTTTTGTTCCAAATTGGACCCTTTTTCACTCTTTTCATCATAATCATCCATTTAATCATACATATAAGAAAAACACACAAAATACCTTCTATTAAAGTATAATATCATCAAAAATAGGTATAAAAATATGTATAAAAATACTATATACTTTAGGTGTATCAATCACCACTCAACCATTGATTAGGAGCTTTGAATTAGTGGATTAAAATCTTGCTAGATCAAACCCCTCACTTTAGGATCATTAAATTTGATTAACTTCTACATTTCAATAATTTAAGAAATCACAACTTCACCTTTAGTATGGAAAAACTGTGAGTTGGTTTCTACCTATTAGTCTCATATGTTCCAATCATCTAAGGAGGTCAACTAAGATTGTTCATGACCCATTTACCCTTTTGTTAGGCCTAAATGTTCATTAAAGCTTAAATTCCTTAATTACCATTTTTTTTCCTTTTAGACTTATCACTTCATAACTTTTTAAATTTAACACAAATGACTTTAAAATTTTTATGTTACCCCACTCATGGGACAATTAAAATATCAGAGGAGAAAATGTAATTCTAATTTTTATTTCATTTTCTATAATTATTCTAATCCAAAATTATGTATTTTTCAAGTTGATTCTCTTAATCATCTAAGTTTAATCATCCGTCCTTAAGAAAATTATTGGAGGTTCACCTAGGTCAGAGGACCATTTAAGCCAATTTTCATGATTTTTTTAGTTTTATTTTAATTATTATAGTTATTTGTTAATTTTGAGGGTTAATTAAAAATAAAATATTATTTAACTTGAAAATTACTTTTTATATTTTTCTTAAATCTCTCTGAGTTCAAGAAATCTAGAGAAACAAATTTCATATTTTTGTAATTTATATTTTATTTATTAAAAATTATTTTAATGCAAAATTAAGAAAATTTCATTTTAAGCCTTTCAAAATTCATTTTTAAGCCTTTTAGAATTTATAAATTTATTTTTAAATTTAAGAAAAATATTCTACTTGTTCCTATGTGATCAGGAAACAATTTGAAACATTTTAGTGCATTTTAATATTTTAGCGATTTTTGTAATTTTTTAATTATTTTTAATCATTTTACAATTAAAAAATAGCCTAAAAATAAACTATTTATTTTAAATTAAATTTTATTTTACTTAAATTCGTTTGGTTACAAGGAACTCCCAAAACCATTTTTTATAATTTTTTTACTTTTTTTAATTTTTTATAATTATTTTAATGCAAAAATCTCATTTCACTTAAAAAATCAAGTTTAGTGATCAAGTCAATTCATGTTGAGGTCAATTTTTTATGTGAAGTTCCCCCGACTATTTACTTTAGTGTGGGTTTAGTTTTATAATTATTCTGATTATATTTTAATTATTTTAATTTTCTTTTGGTTTAATGATTTAATTACATAAAGTGATTGTTTTAATTAATAAAATCCATTTAATATTTTTCTTAAGATCTTTACACCTCAGTGAACCTACGAAAGTAAACTTTATATTTTTCTAAATTATTTTTTAATTATTATGAATTTTTAATTAAATAAACATGGTTTAAATTAAAAATTAGGATCTCATACTTAGAGGTGTTCTCAGGTCTTGGAAAAATCAGAGAACTCACCTAATTAAGACATGTTTAAACTCTCCAAGTTTCATGTCATGGTGATTACTATTCAATAAGTTATGATTTAATAAATTTTTTGGCCATTTATTTAATTTAAAAAATAATATAGGTCAAATGATTTTAATTTTTATTACACTTTGTTTTCCTCTGTTCATTGAGCAAGACAGTATTTTTATTTTACTTTTGTGAATTTTCGTCACCAACTTATGCATTTAAAATTTTTCTAAATTAAATAAATCCATTAAATAACATAATTTCTCACTTAACCATGTCAACCTTCTGCGGCTCTGAAAGCACGTGTGTTGCTATTCCATTAGAAGCTGCCTTCCACATTGGTGCTAACTATGTTCCGTGTTAACGTTCCATTCTTCTATTTGGTGCAATCACAATCCTCCATCCATTACACGCGCGATCAGACAGTCATGGTTCTTCATCCCCAACTGGTTTAAACCAAGAACCACTCATTTTTTAACCCTAAACTATCTCTGGATTCTCAACCAAATTACATGGGATCTGTTCCTAAAGCTTCATCTACTCAAGGGGAACCTATCTATACAAATAATTGAGTATGGATTGCAAGTTCTCTTCACAATTTCTCAAACAGAGCTTAAATTTAGGATTTTTTCTGATACATTTGTCTGAGAGGGGATGCCTCAATCGGATGCTTAGAGAAGCTTCAGGGGAGTCTGGCAAACCTCTTGGATGTGTTGATTTGATCTGAGGATGGACCTAAGTAGGACTTCCTCCTACATATGGGAAACTTGAGGTGGAAGTCTGGTGTAGAGGCTCTAATTGATGGGGGTTTGAATGGAAGGCTTCCTCCCTTGCTCTAGCAAAGCTAGAGAGTAGTTCAGTTTGGGGATTGATGGGGTTTGGAGGGAATTCCTATTTATGGCCTGGTTTTGGGCTCTAAAAATGAGCTCAAACAAGGGCAATCGAGGATGGAAAATGGTGGGGATGAGCTTCTCTGGGCTGTGAAATGGTTTGGGATAATTTTGACAGAGTTTGGTTAAGGTTTGATGCATCATCTCCTTTTGGTTGTAGAGGGTGGCTTAATTTATAGAGGAGGCTGGGGTGGTCACTAGGGCCAGTCATGGTGGCAGAGAGGCCACTTAGGTGGAGGGAAGAAGTGCTCCAGTGGCCAATGGCAGTCGAACACATCAGGTGGGTTCAATTTTGGGTTTAAGTCATTTTTGTCTTCTCGACCATGGTGTTTTTTGGCAGCTTGGGTGTTTGGCCTATCATGGTCAAGTCACCCTTTTGTTCAGTTGAGCAAAAGAGGTTGAGTGGTGGAATCAATTAGGATTAATGGTGGCTCCAAGGTGGAAATCGAAGATGGAATTGAAGTTTTGACTAAGTGAGTTAGGTTGGGTGTACCCTTGGTTACTTGGCTGAGATTGGTCGAAAAATGGTTATAGTTGTTCTTAACGTCCTTTAGCAGGTTTTAGTGAAGTCAAATGGTTGTTTTCAACTTGGGAAAAGAAGGTTTAAATGTTTCATGAAGGGTAAGTTCAAGTGAAGGGGAGAAGAGAGAGTGGTCACCTTCACTTGCCATTTTTAGCAAATTTGACCTCGGGATGGCCATGGTTGGTTGTCATGCCATAATATGTATGAGGCCATGAGAAAGTTTCATGTAAATGGTTTGGATTTTCATGATTTTTAAATAAAAAGGTCAAAATGCCTAATTTGGGTAAGGTGTCATGTATGCATGGCTAGGGTTGGTATGATTCCATGTTTAAATGCCTTAAATGCCATGAGATGATGAGGAATCTATTCTTTGTCATGTGGGCTCAAATTGGGATATTAAAGTTAGTGTCATGGGCTTTTGGAAATGCATAAAAGGGCGGACTTTCTAAACATGCATGTGATGATTTTGAATTTTGAAATTGATCTTGGAACAATCAAATAAGATTGGAATTGGTTGAAATTGGATTTAGATAAGCTTAAATTTGATGTGAATTTGAAATTAGGGCATTTTGATTAACCATGAAGTTCAATTTGGGGATTTTTGAATTTTAGGTCAAAATTGGAGGTTTTGGATCAAAATTGAAATAAGGGTTTGGGGTTGGTTCAATTAGGCCTCAAATTTGGATTCCATTGAGATTAAGCATGTTGAATTAGAGTTTATAATTGATATTAGGAAATTTTGGGATCAAATGGGTTGAAAATTGGAGTTGATTTAGGGATTTGGCAATTTAGAGGTAAAATTGGGATTTTGGTCAAAATTTGTCAATTTTGTCATATTTGGCAAATTTGGGACAATTGGGTAATGTGGTAAAGTTTCAAAATGATTTTTAGGATTAAATTGGGCGAAATTTTAATTTTTGCAATTTTGGTTATTTTGGGAGTATTTTGGTAATTTGGTTAATTTTCGCAGCTTTGGGTGAGTTAGGACAAATGTTTATTTAAATTGATTTGGGTGAGATTTTGAAATGAACTTGGAGGTTTTGGTAAATTTTTAGGAATTTGTGATTTCAATTTTATGATAGCGTGAAACCCAGGTTTAGGAGTATCTGATCATGTCCTTAGCCATGCCTAACCACTTTAAGACCAAGCCTAGCCAAGTGGTAACCTCTTTATGAACCTTCACATAATTGACCCTAGCCATCTCAATTAAAGACTAGTTGCTTAGGCTCATTCATGTGAGTTTCCTAAAGGGGTAGAGGGGAAATAGTGTACGGTTTTGAAATAAGTGGGGAATTCAAAGGATTAGGGGTATGTGTTCAAGACTAAGCCTTAGTCACCCAAGGTTGCCCTAAGTTCAATCATTCTTATGAGAACTCATCTCTGAACCTCCACATGTTGATCTTCAACCTTTCAAGCGTTTTGGAGGTTTGTAACCATCCATGTTGGGTTTCAAGAAAAGCTAGGAAGTGGTTTAAATTTTTAGTTGTTGAGCTCCTTCTCTAGTCCTCTAAGATATTCAAGGGGAAACACCCTATGACGGATCTTATGTACTAACTGGAAGTTTAGACCTCACCCATAATGAAGTCAACACCTCTCTTTAGAGAAAATAGTTCACCAACAAACCTATTTAGGGTCCAACCCCACACAAAAGAAAACCCTGAAGAATCCTGAAACCCTCTGCCTATGGGTAGTTAAACAGATGGTCTTGGAATCGAGAAGAGTCGATTGTACTTTCCCAAGAAGGAAATGGGTAAAGCACATCAATGTACAAAGAGTAATCTAGCCTATGAGGAACATAAACACATTATCGGTGTATGAAGGCAAAATTTTCTGATCAAAATGAAGAGAGAAACTAGTCCACAACGAAGTTGCTAGAAATTATCAGTCGCCAAATTAGAAATGGTCGGTCACCGGAATGGAAATCTCATTGCTTATTTTAAAGTAGATTGATTTAATATAAATATATATATATATATATATATATAATTTGGAAAGTGACATTTTAATTTGAATATGAAATTAAACCGATCTCATATATGCAATAGTTTAAATAAAATAGTACAACATTGCAAGCTATGCATCTACCTCAAAGAACAGACGCATTACTTGATGATGAGGCTCATTTAAATAAACTAAAGAATCTATGAAATCCATTTAGTCTATGAACCTTTTATATTGACCGACAAGATTCCTTATCTAATATGAAAAATTAGATAGAATTTATATTACCTGAATTCTTAAAGTTTCCTATAAGGAAAAGCCCCTATAGCTAATTACATCTCAAGCAACAAAAGTTACTTTAGAAAACTTCTGAAGATGATCAGAGAATATTGTCTTCATGAATTCAAAAGGTTTTAGGATTTTCAAGGTCGGACATAGGAAATTCAAGTGAGAAAAGGTGCAAATGGGAACAATTATTTCAGAATCCAAAGGAGGAAAAGCTGTGGGATGCCATGGATCCTGAAGGGAACCTCGGTGCCTTCCTAAACTAACCTATGGTTTAGTTTTAAATTTGAAGAGGTATTATTTAATGTTTCATCCTGTCAATTTTATTATATAGGACTTACATTTGTATGATATCAATTGTACAAATAGCCTGGAAGATAGGAGGAATTACGTCAAACTACTACCTCAGAATCCTAAGATGAGTTAGGGCTTCTATTGTACAACTTGGTTGTACAAAGGCCTAAAAGATTAGTTGAGGATTTATGTCTCTCTAGGTGAACAACCTCAAAGTCATATGGCTTGTTGTTTAATTCTAGAAAAAGGTGTGTTGTTGTAGATTCGTTCTGCTCTCTCGAAGATGTTCTTTTGCATGTACTCGACATGCTGCCCACGGTACATGCTCCAAGCTCTTTTTTGTAGAAGGTTTCAAGTTTAGAAGTGTAGAGTTCAAGAGGTTCAAAGAAGTTCCAAGAGGTTTAAGGTGCATGATAGGTTTTGTTGTTGTTATTTAAATGTCCTATGGGGGGGAGTTTAAGTTGATTAAGCAATACCAGTTCGGATCCCACTTTTGCCTCATTCTAACACCACTTTTTTCTTTGGATTCACTTAGTCTGGATGAATTTACCAAGCTCAAATAAATGAGTTCAATATGTTCATCCAGACTAGGGGAAATCTCGTTAGCAGCCGAAGGTTGCCTCCTCCGAGGGATTCCCGATCATTCAAAGAAGGTGTATTAATTTAGATATCTTTTATTTTAAAAATGATGCTTAATTTTGAAAAGAAGATTTGTTTTTGTGTTTTATTTTGGATGTCAATTTCATTTTTGTGTTGTTTTGCATTGGTTTAGACATGCAGGTTTGCAAGTAAGTACATGTATTAAAGTCAATGTAGGTAAGAAAATGCAGAGAAAGTACAGTAAAAGTAAGCTGCAGTACAATAATATAAAAGCGTACATGTCATCATCTTGCACTCCAGGTGAATGATTAGCCTTTGTAATGTATATATAATTTTGTAGGAATTAAATTAATTTCCAAAAAGGAAAGCAGGAAAAGTAATTCAAGATGAATGCCTACCGAGTCCTAGTCATAACTTGGTGGGTTCCTATTCACTTGGATTGACTGATGACTTTCTTGAACAAAGACATAATGGGTTCAGTTGTCCTTCAAGATATTCAAAAGACTATAAAGAAGGGTGAGGGATAACCCTACACTTCTTTTAAGATCCTTTGGAAAGGCTAGAATTCTTTTAAAATTTTTGGGTAACTATCAGTTGATGTTTCAATTATGAATTATGTGAGTGGAGGACCTTAAGCGCAAATCGATTTATTAAACAACTTAGCCAATTTAAACTTAGAGTTTGGCTAGTAGTGTTTCAAAATTATTTGGGATTAATTATATTGTATTTTCTAAGCCTCATTAAACAAACTTGGATTGAACCTAACTCACTACTAGGCTCTTAAGAGTGTCAAATTAAATGGCCTAATCTTGATCAGGTGTTGTGTTGTAATCCAACAATTAGTTATGTGTCTTCAATTATAGGATTATGGTCTTCCAAAATCAAGCCCACACCTTAGATTTTAAATCACAATTATGCCCTCATTAAGAAGAAGTGATGGGTTGGTTTCTACCATTTAATTCCTTGTGTTTCAATCTTCTAGATGAGTAATTAAGATCAAATTTTACCCATTTTTCCTTGGATTTAACCAAATATTAATTAGGTTTTAAATTCCATAATTACCTTTTTAACCTTTAAAAACTTATCACTTCATAATTCTTTAAACTAAACTCAAATGACTTTGAAAATTTTATGCCTCCCCACTCATTGGTAAATTAAAATATCATAGGAGAAAAAATAATTTATTCAATTTTTTTTATTTTTATAATTATTATTAATGCAAAAATAGGTATTTTCAACATTAATTTACTAACTTATCAAAAGTATATTATGTGTTCTTAGGAAGCTTAATGGAGGTTCAACTAGATTAGACGACCACTTAGACTCAATTTTCATGATTTTTTTCAATTTTATTTTAATTATTATAATTATTATTTGATTTTTGAGTATTAATTAAATATAAAATATTATTTAAGTAGAAATTTAAGTTTTACATTTTGCATAAATATCTCTAAGTCCAGAGAACCCGGAGAAATGAATTTCATATTATTATGTTTTTTATTTTAATTATTATAATTATTTTAGTTCAAAATTAGGGAAAATTGATTTTTAGCCTTCAAAAATTCATAATTAATTTCAAAAAATTGGGAAAAATATTCTAATTGCTTCTAGGTGATCAGGGAACAATTTAGAACATTTTAGTGCACTTTTACATTTTTGTGATTTTATGATTTTTTAATTATTTTTAATTATTTAAAATTTAAAATATGCCTTAAAAATCAATTATTTATTTTAACTTCAATTTTATGTTTCTTATATCCCTCTAGTTACAAGAAGCTCCCAAAACCATTTTTGTAATTTTTTTAATAATATTTTAATTATTAATATTATTTTAATGCAAAAATGTCATTTTACTTAAAAAATCAAGTTTGGTGGTTAATTTAATTCAAATTGAGTTTACATTTGTATAGTGAGCTAATAAAATTATTATTTACAGTGTGGGTTGATATTTGTGATTTTTTTGTTTATATTTTAATTATTTAATTTTTTAATGCTTTTAATGAAATAATTATAATTAGTTCGCTTTTAATTACTTAAATCCCATTTGTATTTTTTCTAGGGACCTCTGACTGGAGTGAACCTACCAAAGCAATTTTTATATTTTTCTAATTTATATTTAGTTATTATAATTTTTAAATGAAACAGTGATGATTCGACTTAAAAATTAGGGCTCTCATGATAGAGATGCTCTCTAACTTAAAAAAAATCAGAGAACACCCCTAACAATAGAGTAAACAAACCATTCAAATCTCAAGCTATGGAGATTAACATTAGTGAGTTATGATTTATAAAAGGTTATAATTATTTAATTTTTAAAAATAAAATACATGATAAATCATTTTGATTTTGTTCCACGTTATTCTCCTCTGTTCACTGAGTAACAAGTATTTTTCTTTTCTTTTTACCATTTTTCTACACCAAGTTATGCATTTTCTAAGGTAACTGAATTAAATAAATCTAGAAAATCCTATTTTTCAATTTATCTCAAACATTCATTTTCTGAGAAATTCTAAGATCAAGGAAAGAAACATCAATTGTTTAGTCATAGGGGTAACATATTTCTAACTATCACTTGCTACTCTAAAAGTCTGATTTTGTCAATGTAGTTATTGTTATGTCGGCTTTATTTTTGTTTTATTTTCTTGTCGTTTATTTTATTGATAGTTTGGTTTTGTTTTGTTTTTGTTTGGTGGCTATCCTAAAAGTTTAGGTTTTATGTTTTTTTGGTTTTATCACTTAATGTCATTTTAGTTTTTTTTTTGTTATTATTTGTCCTGTCTTCAGAATGTCGCCCTACAAAATAGAGTTAGCACAGCCTAATAACATGCAAAGTAAATCTAAAGCAGAACTTGTCTTCAACCTGCAAGAAAACAGTGTCAGAGTGATTCTTACAAAAAATTAATGTCGATTTTATTTTTTAAATTTTTGATTTAGTTGATTCAGTATTAATTTTTAGACAACCCGGTCAAGATGTCCATGGCTCCATCGTCCAGGTTCATTGGATGCCTAGTTCTACTTTGTCTGAAAGGTGTTTAAACCAGGACCAAAAGATTCTTGTCAACAACCAAGATTGCATCGTCCAAGTAATCTTCTTAGATCAAGAGCTTTGGGGTTCAAGTTGCATTCGATGATCTTTATTCATTAATATTTCATTTAAGTTTTAATGTCTTTTTGGATTTTAGTTTAGAAAATTTTTAAGTTATTTACGATTTATTAGCCAATTAAAATTTTTCATATGTCATTTTAACTAATTTTTATATGTCGGTCTTGATTTGTTTATTTAAGCCTAATGAAATTTAGACCTAAGAAACGAGTCAAATTTATTTAAATCTAATATCTGTAAGATCTAATTAAACTTGAGAATTTTAGATTCAGTGTTGTTTGAATCTAAAATGAATTAGATTTAAAAATTTAGATTCAATGTCTTTTGAATCAAAAGGTTTTAAGTCTAATGTAGATTATACTTAAAGTAAAATCTAACATAAGTTAGACTTTAAAATTTTAGATTTAATGTCATTTAAATCTAAAGGTGTTGACCAAATTTAACTGATTTTGGTATTTGGGTTGACCTAGTAGTCAATGTGGTGGTCATTGGGTCATGAACTGACCATTTTGACCAAGTGTGAACATTTAGGTCAAAGGTTCACCTGTTGGTTAATGTGGTGGTTAATAGGTCCATTTTGACCAAATTTGACCATTTAGGTCATTGGTTTGACCTTAGGGTCAATATGGAGGCCATTGGGTTATGGTTTGACCATTTTGACCTGTTGGGTAAGGGTTGATATGTTGGTCAATGTGGTGATCAATAGGTCCATTTTGACCAAAGTTTGACCATTTAGGTCATTGGTTAACCTATTGGTCAATGTGGCGGTCAGTAGGTCCATTTTGACCAAAGTTTGACCATTTAGGTTATTGGTTGACCTATTGGTCAATGTGGTGGTCAATAGGTATATTTTGACCAAAGTTTGACTATTTAGGTCATTGGTTGACCTATTGGTCAATGTGGTGGTCTTTAAGTCCATTTATTGACAATTTTGACCAAATTAGACCATTTAGGTTATTTAGTTGATCACAGGGTCAATGTGGTGGTCATTGGGTCATGGATTGAGCATTTGACCAAATTTGACCATTTAGGTCATTGGTTTGACCTTTCGGTCAATGGGGTGGTCAGATCAGGGTTTGTCATTGCTTGTCTGATCATTTTTAGGATGTCATAAAAATTCGGGCTAAAAAGACTTCTTTAGGGTTTTACCCTAAACATTAGGCTTTAGTGACCATTGATAAGATTTAAAAGGTCAATATTGGTAAACTTCCTTTTTCAAAATGATTTATAAATGATCCTCACAAAAGTGAGGTCAATAGGCACCATCTCAAGCACCAAACCACTAACAATGAGGAAAATTGAAAAAGCTCAATAGGGAAGATAAATATAATATTCAATATAACAGCTCAAGCGCCAAAAGCACAAAACTACCTTAAGCAATACACCACCTTAAAGTAAAAAAGCAACATACCAACTCAAGCACCAAACCACAGACAGGTAAATCGAGAACTCAACATGGAATACAAATAGAGAGTTTACCAAACCACCATCACATAAGACAGTCCACAAAGGAAGGAGACGGATACTACACATAGAGAGAGGTAGTAATAGAGAAGATGAACTTTGATTTTGCTCTAAAGTCGCAACGAGAATAAATAAATGGAGTGGGGACTGAAGAAGGGTATTATCAGGGACTCAGGTAGTCATTTCTCGAATTGTAGAGGGGTAGCTTTGTACATTTGCGCCCGGACCGCAACATAAATCTCGGAATGGAGGCAGCATAGCGTGATCACTATTTTGTCGTGCCAAAGACGCGATACAAGAAAAAGCATACGATAAGCGCCCTCCCAAACGTCACATGAAGTGCTTTTCAAACCGAAAAGCAAGTGAAACGACCTCCCAAATGCACCCTTATTCTAGGAGGTCTTATATATTTTTTTAAATCCAGCAATAATAGTTTATTATGAATAAAAAAATCATTTATTTTTTTATTTAAAATAATTCACTAAATTTTTTTGTTGAACTCTTGAGATGGTTTTGATTATTTGAAAAGGATTCATTTGATGACATTCACTGGCAAAAATAAATCTTAACTTCAGGGTCAATTTGGGGCAACTGCAGCTGCTGTTTGTAAAAGTTAAAAATTGTCGTGGCTATTACAAATTTATTTTATTTTTAAAAAGTCAGACCACAGCCTTTTAGCAAACTCCACACTTTAATAGCTCTGGTTGAAAAGACAATTTTCTACAACAAAAAAATTTATAAAACAGCAAGTGGCAATTTCCAAACTGAACTATGGAGGTTGTCTAAAAGCAAAACAAACTTAATTGAGTCCCAAAAAGACCCTCACTGATGGTCACATTTTACTTGCTGATGAGAAACCTGTAAAAACTTGCTAATGAAGTACATGATTCTACTTATGAAGGCAAACAATGCTTGCCAATGATGTGCATATCATTAGTTAAGAGTGGTTAAGACTCATTAGTGAAACACATAATGTTTCTTACTAACAACAAAACGGTGCTTTTTATTGATACTATTGTCACGCTCTCAATTATTCCTTGCATAATTTTTTTTTTTGTAAATAATGAGAAATTTTAACCTTTACTTTTATTAATTATGCTGCTCATGTTATAGAGCCTATATTCCTTTTTATGGAGGCCCTCATTAACAGTTTTAACATTTAAGAATGCTCAGGGTGCCGTGTTATTTCATCTGGGCATCAGAATGCGTGATTTCATTTGCCTCCAAAAAAAAAAGTCTTGATAATGCATGCGAGATGCCAGCGGTCGCAGAACAGGTAAAATTAATTTAAAAAAAAAACCCCCTTGAAGGCAGGAGAAGTTTCCACAAGTGCTTCCCTAGGCGTGAAAACGATTCAACAGCGACGCTCCACCGACCCCCCAAAACCAAAGCAGGTCTTCCCCATTACACCAAAGTCTGTAACCAAACCCTCTAACGCTGTTTCCTCCAAGGATAATCTCTAGTCCTCTTGCTCCCAAGGTTTTGCATAGTTAAAGCCGCCTCCTTTCTCGCATTTGGCATTTCCAGGGCATTTTCAGGTAATATGCTAAGCCAATCTGCTGAGTCTGTTGCGTAATGGCTGTGAGAAGCCCCTATCTTGTGGTGAGGATCAGTGAATCGTGAAACTGATTTCCTCCTTTGAACAGAGAAAATGCTTTAATTTTCCTATCTAGCGGGCATAAATCGCCGGATTCGCTTCAGCCGATCAGACTTTTTATTCCTCAGTGGCTTGTAGAAAGGTTCTGATTTCTGTTTAAATTGATGTGTTCCTTTGAACCTGTTATTGGTGAAATTCAATTGAATGGAGTACTTTTGTTTTGAGCTTAGGTTTGGTCGCTTGATGGTCTTTACAAGGTTAACACTTTGTATACTTTACGTGTCAAATAGGATAGTTTAGATATTTGAAATTTGCGATATAGAACTAAGTTTTGTTCTTCTAATTATGTAATTCCAATTTCTCTTTGAACTTGGGACTGAAGGCGCTTTTCCCTTATCATATTTGTTTGTGAAACCTGAAAATTTTGAGTTCTGTTATGATAAATGGATAAACTATTGATGATATTATTCATTATTATCAGGGTACTTGAAATATATTGATAGAGTTTATGAGGAAATTTATTTTTAGTTCCGCAACTGAGTTATATTGGCTGTGGTCACATTCAAAATGTTTGGTTTTGTGGATCACAAAAGTGTGCATACCGAACTTGAAGCAAACAACAGGAAGAATTTATAGGGCAAGTGATGTTGCTTCATTGCATTTCTTCTTTCAGCATGCCAAGAGGGAAGCTTCTTCACTCCATTTACTAACTCTTAATTCTATTTTTTTATTTTTTTCGCTCCTGATTGCTTTCTTGCTAGCATTAAATAATCCTCACTTTCATCTCTTTTTAATGAGGCTAATGAAGCAGCTGGCACGCTGACTGTTTGAGTCGTGGTTGTGAGGGAAGTTTCTTTGTTTCCTTAGTCAAGATTATGTCTTTCATTAGTGTAAACTTGATCATTGTGATTCATAGGTAATCATCGAGAAATCTCATTTTAGGCTCTGCTTGTGGACTGACTTGCGATATGGGTAGTTGAAGCCATCAAAAGCCTGTTTGAAGTATTTATTTTTTTTCTGATCTGGTTTCTTGAGATGAAACTCTAACTATACTTATTTTGGGCAGCTATGAACTATATTAATGTAGCGTTTAGCAAACTTAGTTGTCATGAGAAGGCAAAAAATGTCGTTAGGGCTGAGAATTTAGTTTGAACTTTGTTGATCGCTCGAAAATCGATTTGAATTTTAGCTTGGATCGAGATTGGATCAAAGCAAGTGAACCAAACTATGAGTTGAAAGCATCGTTCGAATATTTTCCATGCCGATTTTGAGTCATACATTGTTCTACGTGGACTAGCTTGAGAGCAGCTCGGAGTTTTTTTCTTTATAAAATTTCTTTTGGTGCTTTTACACACATACCAACCAATTTCTTTATATCTACATGTCTAACAACTAAATTTTGTCTTTAACAATTATATCACCCATATCTTTCATATTTGATAAAATTCACCTTTTCATGCATTGGTAAGATGTTATGTTTGTAAAAATTGAAGTTTAGGTGTTAGATATGTAAATAAATAGGAATTGAGTGATATGTATGTAAATTTGATTAATATAGAATGTTAAATAAACTTAGAATGAAAAAGTGGTAGGATTTTTATGTTTCTTTTTATTTTATTTTTATTTTATTATTATTATTTTTTTTTTGCAGTTTGTTTTATTAATTAGTTTTGAGTTGGCTAATCAAAAGCCAACTCATTTTAATTTTGAGGTATAACAAATCAAAATATCCCCATTCGAGCCAACTCGTTTCGATTGCAAGCTGGATCGGGCTCGTTTCAAATTTGAGTCAAATTGGCTTGAAATCGAATGAATGTGCGACACGCCGATTTTGAGTCATATTAAAACCTTTCAAGCTGATTTCGAGTCAGCCTCAACTTGTCTCTAAGTTGGATTGTTTCCCTAAATGTGGTCCGACATTGCAATTTTGTCAGAGAATATTAACTCTAGGTATTACAAATGTTCTAGTAGCATTTTTATATTTGGGTTGACATGATGTGATGCAGGATGTTTATAGATTTCATCTTTTTTTTTTTTTTTCATTTTTTCATTATGACCTTGTGGGATATATTCAAGATTTTATGTTTTACTGTATTATTTTATTTTATTTTATTTTGTGTGTTGGGGTGGAGATCAATTTGGTATGTGCTGATGTCATTTGTTCAAGTGAAAGGGTGACTTAAAATGGTAAAAAAATTGATTAGTCCAAATTTGACTCACCAAACTATGCTCTAGATGATTATTAAAGCCTAAGAATTGTTGTTTTACATGCCTTGTAATACTTTTTAGTAAACCTTATGAAATGATGAAGCAATCTGATAACACTGTCAGAGAGGAACCCATAGATGGAGAAACAATAATAATAATAATAATAATAATAATAATAATAATAATAATAATAATAATAGCACAAAGGAAGATTCATAAGAAGCGTTAAAAGAACATTCTATGCATAGAAGCAAAAAAATAAAAATAAAAAATAAAATAGAAGTGCCCAATCAAAGAAATGAAGAGAGGTGCCAAACAAAAGAAACAGAAGTGACAAGAATAGTCTCAAGAAGCTCAAAAGTAACAGGCCTATACCTATAGGCAGTAAAAGGGAATTTCTGCTTTCACTTTCTCTGCTCATAACCAATCAAGTTCGGGACCACTACTATTCTCTAGAATAATATATTCTCATCACATATATGTATTTACTGTAATAGTTTTAGCTAAGACATTTTCACCTTTCATCTGTTTTTTAGAGATGTCTACCTTTAGCTCATTCTGTCGCCTGTAGTTATACTCTTTGTAGAGATTCAATCTTGCTGCTCATATTCAAATGCCATTAAAGGTTGACATAATATCAAAGATTCAAAGAAGAAGATCAAGGTTTTTTTATCGATCTAAATTTTGTATCTCTCTTCATTCTCTCTAACGCCAATGTCGGTGAACTCTTCCCAAACCAATTAGGAAGCTGTCAATGAGTCATTGGAGGTCACCGAAATTCTTATCCTCTCATTCCTCAATTTGTTGATGTCCAACATCAAAGCCTTTGCCAATGCCCAATTAAATGCAGAAAATTACCCCACTTGGAAAGCCCAAATCTACAAGGTCTTCAAAGCCAATGGATTCGAGAGTTTTCTTGATGGAACCACTATTTACCCTGTATCTCAAACCGTATCCCTGATGGCCGATCCATCAAAACTTTTATGCGAAAATCTACTCCACTATATCCCCCACCATTTCATCCTACATTCTTAACCTTGAATCCTCCAATGACATTTGAAAAACTCTTCAAAAGTCCTTTTCAATCAACCAATCAATCCCGTCTAATTCAACTCCGAAATGAACACCACATCTCCATGAAAAATCAAACTGTCACAATACCTACTGACAATCAAATCCCTAGTTGACAACATCACTGCGATCGGAGTACATACCGATCAAGAGGAAATTGTTCTCCACATCTTCAATGGACCGTCCACATCATACCAATCCTTTAAAACACCACCCTAAGCAAGTCAGAACTAATTAAGCTCGATGACATGTACTCTCTTCTCTACAACAAAAAGACAAAACCAAAGAATCCAAAACTAATGCCATGTCCCTGGTCACTGCTTTCGGCAGCAACAATAACTTCCTTATTCGTGGTTGGCTTCCTTATCATAATAGGGGCACTCGCAGATCATTGAATCCAAACAGAAAAGATTGAAATTGTGGCTCCACCACTAACCGTACATTTTGCCAAATCTGCAACAAAGTTGATCCTAGCGCTCTTCGATATTGGCATCGCACCAACTTCAACTCATATCCATCTACCAAACAAGAGGTAGCACTCATCTCTTCCATCGAACCATCCTCAGAAAATTGGTTACTAAACACGGGTGCCACAACCCACTTCGGCTAAAACTATGACCATCTTCCGCAGGCTCAATCGTACACCGGTTCCGACTTGGTCACTATTGGAGATGGCTCCAATCTTCCAATCACCCACACCGAGCAAGGTATCCTACGGACTCTATGCTTTTTCACTCTCTCTTCTTAACTCACAATCTTCTCTCTATCCATAAATTAGTCTCTAATAACAATTGGAACATTTCATCCACTCCATCTGGCTTTTTCATTAAGGACCAGATCACCAACCACATCCTTCTTCAAGGACCTAGCAAGAATGGTCTCTATCCCATCTCCGCCCTCCCTGCAACCCAATCCTCATCTGCATCCGCTCTCTTTTGGCATCGAAGACTTGGGCATCCACATCACGCCACCAAAATCTCTATTATCAAGACAAACAATATCAAAGCCAGTCCATTTTCTACTTTATATTGTAATGAATGTAATTCTTCGAAGAGTCATCAACAGTTTCTTAATATTTTTGTTTCAACATCCTCGTGTAGTTTTGGCCTAGTTCATTCCGATGTATGGGATCCTGCACCCACAACTTCTTTACATGGTTATAAACACTATTACTATTTCTATGTTTGCGAAGTTTGAAACAACAACAACAACAACAACAACAACAAAGCCTTAATCCCACTAAGCGAAGTTTGAAACAACATATAAATTTATTCTCTTCACATCTCAAAATCAGTTCAATACTAACATCAAAACCTTGTGGTCTGATGGAGGTGGCGAATACACATCCCTTCGTTGCCAACTTATATAAACTCTCACGGCATAACTCACCAATTCAATTGTTCCTATACCCCTGAACAATATGGGGCCGCCAATAGAAAACATTGTCACCTTATTGAAATAATGCAAACCCTTCTCCTCACCAACAACCTTCCTTACAAATTCTGGACTACAGCTGTACTTGCCGCCACCTATCTCATAAATCACATGCCTTCTAAAATAATTGAACTCAAAAATTCATTTGATCTACTTTATCATAAACCACCTGCATATAAATTCCTCCGCACTTTCAGATGCTTATGTTTCCCTTGACAAAAAACCCCCAATCTCCACACAAACTGGCTCCTATCTCCTCGACGTGTATATTCATCGGCTATCCACCTCATCACGAAGGATACTACTGCTATAACTCCCAAACCCAACAAACCATCATCTTGAGACATGCTCTCTTCAATGAAACAGTATTTCCATACCAAAGCCCAATTTCCCAATCTCTCACCACTCATAACTATACCTCACCGAATCTCCTCCTCCCTTTCTCACAACAGCCCACCATATCCCCAACACTTCTCGTAACTACAGCTGCCCATCCCATATCTCCATCCCTTTCAAAACCTACAACTACCACCAACAAATACTATACTATTCCAACCCCAATAATAACTCATGATCCCACCTCTACCATATTCGATCTCTCTACTTCACCTCCTCTAGTGCCACCAAAATCTCAACTGCATATTTCCAAACACCCCATGACAACTCGTCTCCAAACCGGATCCATCAAACCAAAACAAATTCTAAACCTCAATACATCAACCAGTCTACTAACTGATCCTACCACCTATCAGCAAGCAAAACATCATCTCCAATGGCATAAAGCCATTTCCAAGGAGTTTGAAGCCCTTCAGCGGCAAGGAACCTGGATTCTTGTAGATCCACCACCCCATGCTAACATTATTGGTTGCAAATGGACATATTGAACCAAATATTCTCAAGATGACACGTAGCAAATTCAAAGCTTGTTTGGTAGCAAAAGGTTTTAAACAACAACAATGTATTCAATATACTGAAACCTTCAGCCCGGTCGCCAAAATGGCCACTATTTAAACTTCGCTATCGATTGCTACCCATCAATGTTGGTTCAACAAATTGACGTCTCCAATACATTTCTTCACGGCTCTTTGGATGAAATAATTCATATGCATCACTTGAGGTTTCCAAAACTCCCAACATCCAACCAAAAATGTCTTCTCAAAAAGGCTATTTACAGCCTTAAACAAGCACCGAGCAAATTTTATTCAACCTTTATCACCCACATGGTCAATCAAGGTTTTCACTTAAGCTCGGTCGATCCCTTCCTCCTCCTATATAAGCATAACTAAACTGTCATTTACTTCTTTGTCTACGTGGAAGATATTCTCATCATAGGGAACGATCCCTCCACCATCACCAATCTCATCCCAACCCTCAAATCCAAATTCCAACTAAAGGAACTTGGTACCATCACAACCTTCCTCGGTATTACCACACAAATCACACCTTTTGGCTACCACTTAACCCAAACTTTCTACATCCACAACCTCCTTCAACAACATTAAATGTCAAATTGCAAAACCATAAAATCCTTGCTTCTCCTTAAAATTCAACCCGACCAAAACACCACACAAGATCGTCAACTAGCTGGATCCCTACAATTCCTCACAATCACCCGACCCTACTTTACCTTCACTGTCAACTACATCTGTCAACAAATGCACCGCCCACTCATCTACCACTTTCATCTAATCAAGCTCCTATTACGCTATCTCAAGTGTACAATTAACTTCGAACTTCCCATCATCAAGATAATCTACAACTCCGCGCATAATTCGACTCTGACTGGGCAGGTGATTCCTAAGATCACCGCTCTACCACCAGCTTCTGTACCTTCTTGGTAATACTCTCATATCATGTACTGTTCAAAAGCAAAAGACAGTGGCATGAGCCTCCACCGAAACTGAATATTGGGCTCCTGCAGCAGCTTCAACGGATGTTCTTTGGATTAGACAGCTTCTACAAGACTTCCACATCCCTCTTGCCAATCCAACATCGACTTTTTGTGGCAACACCTCTGAAATTGCTATCACTCTTAATCTCTTATTTCACACTCGAACAAAACATGCAGAGATCGACTACCACTTTATCAGGGATCACATCGCACCGGGTGCAGTTCAAATTCAACACATCAACTCCTCAGATCAGTTTGTTGACATCTTCACCAGAAGCCATTCTAAATGCATCTTCAACATACTTTGGCACAAGCGCACAATCACTTCACTTGGTAGTCAGCTTGAGGGGGGATAACAGACCTATACATTTTTGCTTCCACTTTCTTTGCTCTTAACCAATCAAGTTGGGGACCACTACTCTTCTCTAGAATGATCTAGTCTCATCACATATATGTACACGTTTACTGTAATAGTTTTAGCTAAGACTAATAGTTTTAGCTTAAGACATTTTTACCTTTCATCTGTTTATCAGAGATGTCTTCCTTTAGCTCATCATGTCGCCTGTAATTATACTCTTTCCAGAGATTAAATACTGCTGCTCAAAATGTCATTGAAGGTTATCAAAAAGGAGCAAATATTTTAATAATGTGTTATTGAAGACAGTAATCTACTGCTATAGATCTCAGGAAATTCCCCTGTGATCTTCCTTGAGCATATTCTATGCAACACGTAGCTATGTTGTCCGCATGTTAAGAAGTAATTGCTTTCTACATTTGTTGATATTTTCTTGAATTTGAATCTAGTCGGTATCCTGTACATGAGTTTTTTAGTCTTACGTAGAGAAGTTTGCTCTAAGTTGTAAATTCCTTTGCATTTGTTTCTGAAAAGAGCGACTAATTATGATATTGATAATATGATAATTAATCTGCTCGGGGAACACCATAAAAATAACATTAGAGAGTTTGCTTGATTCATTGAAATCCACCTACATCTACGACACTATAGAGAGAGAACAAATTTAAAGACAAATAATTGCATTAAAAATAAGATTCATTATAATTTATAAATTATTGTTGAAGTTAATGATCCTATTAATAAATATAAGACATGAAACATCATGGATGCACTATATTTTATAAATTATTTATATGAAAACTATAATTGCAAAACAATTAACACAAAATAATATGTTATTTTATAAATGTGTTATTTTATATTAAAACAAAATTTCAAGTACTTTTTACATAAATGTATTGTACTTAAAGAAAAGGATTTGCATTCATACCACGAAGTTATTTGGCACATCACTTATTGCATAATTAATTATTGACATTAAGAAAAGCATAAATGGATAATTTGCTTACAAGTTCAATCGTTGGCTAGGGCTTGGGAGAGGTCCATGAGCGTTGACGCCAAGTGAAGAAGAGGTGGAGATGCTTCAATGCTCAGGTGAGACGAGTTAGACACATCAAGTCACTAGGTAGAACTTGAGGTTAACAGGTGAAATGTGAAGAAGAGGTAGAGATGAGAAAGATTTCTTCAACATTGAGGTGGAGACGCGAGACTACTTTGACCTCCAAGTGGAGATGTAAGGCGGCTTGAACAAAGAGAAGAAGAGATAACTTCGATGAATAGGAGACAGAGATATATTGTAGATAAATGATTTTATATGAGAGTTATTGATACTGGAACTAGTAGGAAGAACAATGGAACACAAACACAAATTTTTATTAACTTAGAAATAGGATTACAATACGAATCAAATAGAAAGGAAATACAGTAATAGGCGAATCTCCCGGTTAGGATGTAGGAAGATGTGCGAAGGCGGTGGTGGCATCGGCAAGGTGATAGGGCAAGATAGGAGATGTTGGGGGGTTGTTTGGGTAGTTGTGATGGTGTTTGGTTGGTTGTAGGTAGGTAGGGAAGCAAGGTTGTAAGGGAAGTATGAGTGGCGGTAGAGTAGTAGAGGCGTATGAGGGTGGTAGGCAACTGGGGGAGAGGTAGGAAAATGTGACGTTGAGAAGAAGCAAAGGAGATTGGACGTTTACAACACCACCTCGGAGTAGGATACAGCCGAAGCACCACCTGTCTTCGGATATAGCTCTAATAAGAGAGAAGAGACTCCACACAGGAGATTAGAAAACAACTCTATTAGAACTGTCTCCTGCACACCGAGGACAACAAATGTGAGGGTTGTCGGTGGTTAGGGCTATTAAAACGGCTCGTTGTTCGCGAGCAGCTCGTGTTCGGCTCGTTAAGAAGCTCGTGTTCGACTCGTTCGCTAAGTTAACGAGCCGAACACGAACAAAGATTTGTTCGTTCGTGTTCGGCTCGTTTTGGCTCGAAATATTACTCACCAATTATATATATATATATATTGGATTGAGTATACTGGTATACATGTATACATGTATTTTTTTGGGATTTTCATTTCTTGTTCATATCTTTACTTTTTATGTGGAGTTGTAATGTGTAGAGGGGAACCCCTAGGAGCTTTGTATTTTATTTTGGTTTTAGATGGGGATCCCCTCTCCCTCAACCTTTTATTTTGTACTCCTTTTTTATATTAACACGTAGGGAGCTATGAGTTGCTCATTTCCTTAAATATATATATATTGCTGATGAGTAGTATTTTAAAAAAAAAATATTTGACTACAAGGCTACAATGATTTATAATCAATTAAAAGTATTAATTAAGAAAATAGAATATAATTTATTAAATTAGATTCAAATGATTTTTAATATAAACAATCATTTTTAATTCTTGCCCCAATCCTTAACATCTTATGGGTACGTGATTAGAGTTGTCAAAACAACTCTTTGTTTGTGAACGACTCGTGTTCGACTCGCTAACAAACGATCCGAACACGAACACACTATTTGAGATTGAAATATGAACGAGCCGAACACGAGCTGAGCTTGGCTCACTCGTGTTTGGTTCGTTTACACCCCTACAGGTGGTCGGCAGCGATAGTGTGGTGGTTGGGAGAAGCTTGAAAGGAGTTAGGGAGGCGGATAGCAGTAATAACCTGTAGGAAGGGCGGATGATTGGGTGTCGCGGCGACAGAGGGAGAGTTCGGCGGCTTAGGAGTGGGGATGAGAAAGTTTGGGAACATAAAAAGGGAGGATGCAATTTCCACCTCAAAGAGGATCTAGCCAAAGCACCACCAACTCCTCGGATGTAGCCCACAAAGGGTAAAAAATTCCACACAAGAATTTGAGAACAAACACAACCAAATCTAACCCCCCACACACAGAAGCTAACAATTTATAGGCTCCCGGGAAACTTCTACACAAAAGGAAAAGGAGGGAAAGGTAAGAGCAATCCAGAAGACACTGCGAAGCTTCCATGGATCGTACTGCATCCCAATGGATTGATAAATTTCGTGATCCCCGCCTCTTACCTTCGCGATGAATCGCAGGTCTCGCTTGCCCCACTGTTCCTACGAGAGTTCGTTGGCCTTCAATCCCGCGGGATCGAAGCGACTCGTATCAGGGCGCATTCAACTCTCTGAGGTGCTATTTTAGCGCATGTATTAGGGTGTTATTAGCGCCTGCAACAATCTATCAGGATTGAGGGAAGCTTCGATGTCATAGGTTGAAGCTTCCATTTCGTCTTCAGTCACCCTTGGATCCCACTGGTGACTGCACTCTCTCGAGGTGCCTGAGGGTCTTCTCCCACGTACGTGCAAAAATCCACCTCAATCCCATCTTTTGTGACTGTGTGCCTTGCACGTACTGTTGAATTTTCCCAAAGTATTTCACAGGCGTTTCAGTCTTGTGTGTCGTTAAAGTGTCTTGAACCTTCCCGCTCTGTGGTAGAGTGGGTGATACAGTATCAACTACAAGGCTCTGAAATCTTGTTTGTCGTATTTGCCCCGTGTTAGGAGCCACTATTATGGTCCACTCATTCTGTGTCGCCACTAATTCTGGTTTCTCTGATGCTGCTCTGCTGACAAGGGATCATTTGACTTTAGGCTCTGTGAAAGGAAGGAGGATGAGGCGCTTCCTATCCTTGGTGAAGAACATGTGTTTCTATATCCATCGTGCTAAGTCCTCTGGTCGAATTGCCACGATCGTCCCAACAAAAGATGACAGACATCCATGGAAACCACGCCTCACTACCTATTCTTGTAGTTGGTCTCCGATGAAGAAATTAAGTAGGCACTGCTGTTCTACACGTATCTTGTTTCCCTTCTCAGTCAAGTAAGAGAATATGACTGGGGATGTTTCTATGTGTCCAACCTTAACTTTTTACCATGAGCGTGAACATCACGTTCTCGCAGCTGCCACTGTCGATGATCAAGCTGCAGACCTTCCCCTTGATGATGCACTTGGTGTGAGAAAGTTATGCCTTAACTAGGATTGGCCCCATTCGGGCTTGGACTGCAATATTCTTCAGACGACTTACGCCTGTGGAATTGAAGTTCTTCTTCTGGACTCTCCTTTGATTCCTTGTCAACTTCCTCGACTACGCCTTGAACGGTGAGTGTGGCGACTCGGTTTGTCGGGCAGCTAGAGGCTATGTGGTCATAGTCGTGGCATCAGAAACACTTCCTAGTTGGCGCTGTTTTGGAGGAACTATTTTTTCTAGCTTCATCTCGCTCTGCTATGCCTTATTAGTTCCTTGTCCAATTCTTTTATTTTCTCCTGGGGACCCTTATCAGTTGTAGAATTTGCGGGTGACTGCTTGGTTGAAGGTGGTGGTCTAAAGGACGACTATTTCCTATTTTGCTTCTGTTGTCTTTCCACCTTCAAGAATAGTATTGGGACGTCCTCGAACAACCAGTATGACTGTAGCTGTATCACATTACTAATGACTGGCTTTAGACCCCCGAGATATTTGGCGATCCTGTGCTCTTCTGCTCTGTCAGCTCACACTTTAGCTGCAAGTGGTCTAACTGGGCTATGAACTCCTCAACTGATAGATCTCGTTGCTGCAAATTGGGGAGTTTGAGGAACATGTCCTGGCGATATTGCGGTGGGAGTTATTTTTTATACAATGCCTTCTTAATCTTCTCCCGCTTAGTTATCTTCTCACTTTCTTCTCTCTTTCTCTTCCTTTGTAGATTTTCCCACCATAAGAAGACATTCTTTTTTTATTTTGGTTACAACTAGTTTGACTTGTTTATCCTCTGGTACGTCTTTATACTCGAAGATTCGTTTGACTTATTACAGCCAGTCGATAAACTCATCGAGGTCCATGCCTCTCTCAAACTCTGGGAGGTCCATCTTGATACCAAAGTCCTGCTAACCTCCATAAGGGACCTCTCCTCTTGGCCTCCTTTGGTGTTGAGTACCAAAACGACGTGGTCTATAATCCTTGTCAATGTGATCTTTTTTGTGGAACGGATTTATCTCCTCTCCCATCTTACGCTCGACTTTCTTGATCACAGTTGAAGGTAATCTCTTACTGATTTCCGCCATCCAGCTTTGCTAGTCTCTGTCTCTTCTCGTGTCTGGTCCGGTGTACCGCTTCGCGGTGGAATGTCTAGGGTTGGGAATCGGCACGAAATGTTTTGGTGGAGGTGGTTGGGTAGGGGGGCTGCTAGGAGACCCTAGGATGGGACTAGATTTGCGCTAGCTTTGATACAAAATGATACCGGAACTAGTATAAAGAACACAACAACACAAGCAAAACTTTATTGATGTAGAAATGGGATTACAACATGACTCGAATAGAAAGAAAATACAATAATAAGCGAATCCCCCGATTAGTATGTAGGAAGATATTTGCAGGCGGTGGTGGCGTCATCAGGGTAATAGGGCGAGATGGGAGATGTGGAGGGGTTGTTTAAGTGGTTGTGATGGTGTTTGGTTGGTTATAGTTAGGTAGGGAAGCAAGGTTGTAGGGGAAGTATGAGTGGTAAAAGAGTGGTGGAGGCGTATGGGGTTGTTAGTCAACTAGGGTAGAGGTAGGGAAAGGGGTTGTTGAGAAGAAACAAAGGAGATTCGACGTTTAAAACACCACCTCAGAGCACGATACAACTAAAGCACCACCTGTCGTCGAATACAGCTCCAACAAGTGGGAAGAGAATCCACAAAGGAGATTAGAGGACAACTCAACTAGAACTGCCTCCTACACACAGGGACAACAAGTGGGAAGGGTTCCTAGTGGTCGGGAGCGGTAGTGTGGTTGTTGGGAGAAGCTTGAAAGGACTTAGGGAGGCGGGAAAACAGTAATAACCTGCATGAAGAGGGAATGGCTAGGTGTCGGGTTGACGGAGGGAGACTTTGGCGGCTGAGGAGTGGTGAGAAGGTTTGAGGAAGGTAAAAAGGATGATAAAATCACCACCTCGGAGAGGATACAGTCGAAGCATGTCGGTCGCTGAAATGCGCGTAGGATTTAGATTTAATATATATATGTGAAAATAAAATTTTTAATTTTTAAATTAAAATAAAATATGAGAATGAGAATGGACGAATCTCATTTATTTAGCAGTTTGAATGAACGAGCGTAATATCGCAAGTAACGCATCTATTCCGAAGAATAGGCACTCTACTTGACAATATCGCTTGATCAAATAAACCACAAAATTCATGACATCCTTGCTGGTCTACGAACCTTTATGTGGACCGACAAAATTCCCTATTTAATACAAAAAGAATTAAATAGGGTTTATATTACCTGGGTTCATAAAGCCTCCTATCGATGCAGTTCTCTATAATCAATTACCCCTCAAACGACCGAAGTCACCCGAGAGAACTCTCGATTTAGATCGAGTGCTTCTATCTTCATGATCTAAAAGGTAGGGTTTTCAACGAAGTCGTGATAAGAGGAATCCAATAGAGTGAAAGGCGCGAATGCGGAATGATTATTTCCGAAGTCAAAGGAAAGAGAGTGAGGATGTCACTGGATCTCGAGGAGAACCTCGACGACTTCCCGTACTATCCTAATGTCGGGCTTTAAATTTCGGAAGTGAATTTATTTAAGTTTCAATCTCGCCAATTAATTATAGTGAATTACATTTACATAATCACTGATTATGCAAATAACTCGAAAGATAGGAGGATTTACGTCGTGATCGGACGACAACCTCCGAAACCTAAGCGAGTTAGGGCTTATATTGCATAACAAGATCGTGCGAAGGCCTAAAAGGACAGTGAGGATTTAAGTCGCACTAGCCGGACTACTCGAAGTCCCATGACTGTTATTTAGACTAATGAATTGGTTTCTGCGATGTTGACACGAGTTCTATTGCTGACGATGGTCGTCGTTGCCGCTCGAAGTCGTGCTCCGTGCTCCACGTCGTAGCAAGGTTGCAGTTGCAGATTTAAGTTATTAACAGGGGAATATTCAAGTTGTCAAAGTTGGAGAATTATTTCATTTATTATGTCTCTTTAATTATTACTTTATTGCAAACGTGAGTGTGTGTACATAATCGATGTAAGAATAAGTAAAAGAAAGCAGTAAAACAGGTAAATACTACACTAAGCAGTAAACATGCTACACTAAGCAGGAGTAGGTACGGGGAAAAGTAAAACATACAGTAGAGTATAGTACAATGTGCTAAAAGGAACAGTAACAGATACGAAAAGTAACACGCTGTAAATATAAACGAACCTGTATACTTGGGAGATCCGTTATTTTATTAAATTGTAGCAGGCTGAAGTGTGCCACACTAGCGAAAACCAAGCCGAAAGAAAGCAATATTGTCCAGAAAACTCGAGAAAAGACGAAGAATGACTTACGGTAGAAAACTCGGTGAAAGTAAACGAAAATCAAAATAAAATCATCAAAACCTCGGGAAAGTCCCGGAAAGAAAAAGACCACGAGTGTTTCATCAAAATCATACGAAAAATCCAAATAAAACCGCAAGCACTCGGGCCGGCAAGTAGCTCGTAAATCATGTGAAGATCTGCTCGAGGGTCGTCGAAGCGCTAGTCGGTCACCCGAGCGTATAGAGCCTCGCTACTCGACTCAGGGCGTGTCCTACAAAACCTAACTCGTGAGGGTGTTCCTTAACCCAAGATCGATAATCAATAAGTTGACAACCAAATTTATAATATAGTTTTGAAATTTATGTTTTTAGCATGCACGTGGATTTCAGGCATACAAAAGAGAGTTTGTATCAATATTTGGTTGTAGTAAAAATATATATATTTTTTGTTGTGAAAGTAGTATCCGTACTTATCAGATTTTGAAAATTAGGGTTGTCCACGAATCGATCACTTCGTCGAGTGTAGGATCACTAAACATCTTAAGAAGGTACGGGTGCCCCGCTCGCCTTATAGCGGTGAATGATACTGTCATCCTACGGTTCACTAGGGCCCTGGAGCGGATCCTGGTGTCATAGGATGAGATACCTTTCCACTCTACCACCGGTGTGCCTTTGTCATCAACACCGTCATTGCCCCAAAACAAAACAAAATCAAAACCAACTCCGAGTGAAGCGGGGAAAACATGTCGACCAATCCGGAAGGGAAAGGAAGGAGATTAACCCATCTCCAACTCCGAGAAAGACCAAAACGGGAGAAGGGTTAATCTAAAATGCCCCTAACACATGTAAAAGTAGAACACTAAAAGTCGGCCCGAGGTCCTTGAATCAATCCTGAGGATATCATCTTCTCCCTTAGACATAACTGGATCGACCCCCAGAACGGAGTGTCCTTAACATTCACATAAAATCAAACAAAAAGAAAGGAAGTCTGAAAATCATTCAAAATCTCGCAAATCAAACGGAAAGAAAGCGACTCAGGGAGAACCCACTGCTAAACTAAAATCCCCAAACCTGTGATAAAATCCAGATTTTCCAAATCTCATATAAATTTCAGATTCCTGAAGCATAAACTCTCCCAGTAGGTCCACCTACAGGCTCGGGACCAAGGCTATAGCAATAGGAAAATCAGTAAACTTCCAACACATAAGAGAGTGGATGAACAAGCTCATAAGCCAACAAACTAGTACCAATTCCACCAAATAAAACCTCTAAGAAATACTTCAAGTATCGTGCTCGAGTCATTTCCCACAAGTAAATCAGGAGACACTTCCAAATTCCTTCAATAAATTTCATAGACAAGTATAGCAAGAAGCAAGACCACCACCACATCAATCACCCCACCAAGGCTCTCGGCCAAAGCTGCAAACAGGAAGAGGGGCTCACGGCCAAGCTACAACAAAGGGGTAGCAAGAGGCAAAGTTTCCCAAAATCCAAATCACCACAATGAGGCCCACGGCCAAACCCCATACAATCCTTCTCACACTAACTCCAATTCCTCACAAGTGCACGAAAATAAGTCCACTAGATAACCAAAAGGTTCGGCCCATACAAAGCCTACACAAAGCCTACACAAAGCATAAACCCGAGCCATACAAAGGCTGCAAAGAGGGAGGCTATAGGAACAGCAGGAACCAAAACCGAGCCCCAAAATGCCACGGGACCGGCTGCTAGGCAGCAGAAAACAAAAACAAAATAGGTCCCCAAATCAAATGCCAAAGGGAACGGCTGCTAGGAGCTGCAAGGACACAAAGCTGAGACAAACCAGGCCCCAACCCGAGCCACAACAAAGTCAGAACATGCCCACATTAAGGTGCAGTAGCTCCAACATAAATCCAAATTAGAAGACAACAAAGGAGCAGAAATCGAGTCCACATAAAGCCGAAGACAAGAACCCAGCTTTAAATTACAGCAATCCCAACATGGAACCAAAGTAAAAGATTGCCAAAGGGGGCAGCCAACATTAATTAGAAAATAGAGAAATAAAAGGCTCCCAAACAAGTGCAAAGGAGCAGCCACCATAATGCTAAAACAGAGAAATAAAAAGGCTCCCAAACAGGTGCGAATGAGCAGCTAAAACATCAAAAAAAAAATCAGCCTCTGGTAGGGGCCAAGACAAGCAAACCGAGACCTCAAGAGCCCCCACAATCCAGCTCAATGTAAGGATGAACCCAAGCTACTAAACAGGGCATGAAGCTAAAGCAAAAAAAAAAAAAAAAAAAAAAAAGAAGAAAACACATCCATATGTCCACCATAGCAATGTATAAAGCCACTATATATTTAGCATGAGAACAAACATGGGGCTTTCCAAAGTAAAGTAAAACTTCTCCCTAGAATATAACTTTGATGAGAGCCATAAGGAGCAAGAAGTGAGCCCCAAACATGCATTATCAAAAGCTAAACAAGTTGCTCCATGATTCATGCTAGAAAGAAAGTAAGAAAAGGGGCTTAGAATGCATACCCCAACATGCTAATAAAAGAGGCTAATGCTTTGCCTCAAAACATATTTTTCATGCCTGAGATAATAGAAAAGGGAGAGAGAAGAGTTCACAATATAGCCCATTTCATTCCCTTAGGCAAATAACCAATATCTCATATAAAACATGCTCAAAATCTCTACTCCTACTCATGCCTCAATCAATGGAGTACTCCCAAACATCCATATAAATTCATACTTGCATGCCACTATGTAAATGAGGTAAGAACACATCATTTTAAGCAATCAAACAAGCCCTTTCATAGCACATGAACATCCAGCCAAAACTATAAGCAGGTAAAACCGAACCAAAAGCAAAGCCACGGGCCTCCTGGGCCAAACCGAGAAGGAGAGAAGGGGAAGAAAAGAGTACCAGTTAAGCCGAACAACACAAGGGAGGAAAATCGGGTAAGCCAACAAGCAAACCGAACCAAATGCCGAGCAGCCCAAGCCTCGTGTAAACGAACAGAGAAAAGTATGCTGCACCTCTTCCTTCTCCTTGGCTAGGGTCAACCTTCTCTCAAACCCAGGGCACACTCACACAAGAAGAAGAAGGCAAGAAGAGAGAAATAACAGCACACCCTCAAAGAGAAAACCAACCCAACCCTAGTCCCAATCCCTAAGAGAAGCTTATATAGCCGGCTCAAAGAAGAAGAAGTCACGCACCCTTACTTGGAGAAGTCGGCTAGAGTAGAAGGAGGCGGGAGAAGTGGCGACAAATGTCGCAGAGTGGCGATAGGGGGCGAGAGTGGCGGCAGGGAATGCCGAAAGCACCTGTCACGGGCAGAGCCAGGGGAAGTGGCTAGGGACAGTGGGGACCTGGGTCGAAACCGCGCGAGGAGAGCAAATGGGGAGAGGCTCGGCCGAGTAGAACGACTCCAGGCTCGTGAACGAGAGGGAGAGGCGAGCTCCCGTGCGTGAAGCGCGAGTGATTTAGGGATTTAGGGGTTTAGGTTTTAAGGATTTAAAAATAAAAAAAATTATTATTTTATTATTTTATTTTATTAAATTGCATCAAACTTCGTGTCGTGGACTCGCGCTAAAAAACATAGCAAATTATATGTCCCTCCCTACCAAATTCGACGTTCCGGACGCATCGGCGCAGTCCGTTTCGCGATTTGAGGTCGTTCGGACAACCTCATCGTCGGTCGGGTCTAAAGTACGTCAAATTTGATCCCGTTTGAACTTCGAGCTTGCTGTTGATCGTCTCAACATTCTGACCTTCGACTCTGGTCCGTCGCGGAGAACTTGAAGATGTCGAGGCAGCGGACCGACGAATTTGTGCGCAGTGGTGCAAGAAACGCGCACAAGGCCGTCCTAACGTCCGGTGGTCCCATGGGAACTCGATTTGGACTCCTAACGTGAATTCCAACTCCGCTATGCGAGCTAGAGGTACGAAATTTCGTCCGGATTCCAAAAGAGTAAAGAGGTGGCTCGAACTTTCTAAAACGAGGTAGGTCCATTGCTAGGAATCTAAGATCTTCGGGGAAGCTCCTAAGGCTAGAACCCTAAATCTTAGGCGGAAAACTAAACCTCGACAAAAGTGAGGTCAACAAATGGACTCCCAATAAGTGTGGTGCGCCGGACAGGCACACCGCGCGTATTGGTGTTGACCGAAGAAGTCAACAAACCAACACAAAGCCGTCTAAGTAAAATACTTAGAACAGAGCGCAAGAATTGAGAGAGTTGTTTCGGCTGGGGAATTAAGTGGGGGAATTCTTTAATATGGGAGCTTATGAATTTTAATTTTCAAATTTCAAATTTCAAATTTGGACTTGACATTCGATTTCACAGTAAAATTCGAGTTTTAGAAAAGTGAAGAGACTGGACTGAGATGGAAAGCGCAAGGACTCACATCCAACTCAAAGTTCGAATTAGGAAAAAAACATGATTAGAATCATTATGATAGGAAAGGATCATAAAGTAATGCGGAATCAGATGCCTTGATTCAATCGAAGGGCTTACTCCTCAACCTCTAAAATTGACAGAAGATCATTGCAAAGCAATGCGGTATCGGATACTGGGATCTTCAACCTCTAAAATATCGAAGGAGAACATTGCAAAGCAATGTTGTATTGGATGCTGGGATCCTCTACCTCTAAAATATCGAAGGAGAACATTCAGAAAGCAATGCGGTATTGAATCTCGGGATCCTCTACCTCTAAAATATATCGTGAGATCATTGCAGAAAGCAACGCAGAGATCGATGCTGGGATCCTCTACCTCTAAAATATATCAGGAGATCATTACAGAGCAATGCGGTATCGGATATTGGGATCCTCCACCTCTAAAATATATCAGGAGATCATTGCAAAGCAACGCGGTATTGGATGCTGGGATCTTCTACCTCTAAAATAAACAGGAGAACATTGCAAAGCAATGCGGTATCAGATACTGGGATCCTCTACCTTTAAAACTGACAGGAGAACATTGCAAAGCAATGCGGTATTGGATGCTGGGATCCTCTACCTCTAAAATAGATAGGAGATCATTGCAAAGCAATGCGTATCGGATACTGGGATCCTCAACCTCTAAAATATATCAGGAGATCATTGCAAAGCAATGCGGTATCGGATACTGGGATCCTCCACCTCTAAAATATATCAGGAGATCATTGCAAAGCAATGCGACATCGAATGCTGGGATCCTCTACCTCTAAAACAGACAGGAGAACATTACAAAGCAATACGACATCGGATGCTGGGATCCTCTACCTCTAAAACAGACAGGAGAACATTGCAGAGCAATGCGGTATCGGATGCTGGGATCCTCTACCTCTAAAACAGACAGGAGAACATTGCAAAGCAATGCGGTATCGGATGCTGGGATCCTCTACCTCTGAAATATATCAGGAGATCATTGCAAAGCAATGCAGTATCGAATACTGGGATCCTCCACCTCTAAAATATATCAGGAGATCATTGCAAAGCAATGCGACATTGGATGCTGGGATCCTCTACCTCTAAAATAGACAGGAGAACATTGCAAAGCAATGCGACATCGGATGCTGGGATCCTCTACCTCTTAAACTGACAGGAGATCATTGCAAAGCAATGCGGTATCGGATACTGGGATCCTCTACCTCTAAAATTGATAGGAGAACATTGCAGAGCAATGCGGTATTGGATGCTGAGATCCTCTACCTCTAAAATATCGGGAGATCATTGCAGAGCAATGCGGTATCGGATACTGGGATCCTCTACCTCTAAAATATCGGGAGATCATTGCAGAGCAATGCGGTATTGGATGCTGGGATCCTCTACCTTTAAAATATATAAGGAGATCATTGCGGAGCAATGCGGTATTGGATACTGGGATCCTCTACCTCTAAAACTGACAGGAAGGATTGCGATAGAAGATCCTAAAGCAACGCAGAATGGGATGTAAAATTCTCATCCTTTAACATTTGATTTGAAGATTTTCGTTGAAAGAAACATATTAAGTGAGAACATGGGGTGTTTCATATCATGCTCAAAGAGTTGACCGAAAAGGTTCTTGTTTGGGAAAGGATGTGATTCCACGCCAACAAAACCAATCGAAACTCGCGGCTTCGTGTCAATAGAATCAGCTGATCCTTTCTCAAACGAGGGAGAGAATCAAAGGGATATCAATCACAGCCTCAGACTGAGGAAATCAGATTTGAAATTTGGTATATGAATTTGGGAGAAATTCTTGCAACTTGTGCAGTGCAAAAATTTGCTTAAAAGCCTGTGCAGAAATTTTTTGAATTTTTTTTTTCAAGCAGATTTTTTTTTTGAATATTGACTTTTATTTTGTTGCATTTGTTTTAGGATTTGGACCCAGTTTTAGACAAGCGCAGTATCTGAGCTTCTAGAAAGGAGTCTTTGTCTTTGAAACACAAGGCACAGTGCTTCCTGAAGTATCATCCACTGACTAAGGACCAGTGTTAGAAAATAACTCACTCTTTAAGGTGCTATCGGAATTATATTCTTTCAAGTACCTATAAATGTGTGTTATCTCTAAGACGTCACGACTGAAGACGTTGCAAGTTCAGTAGTCCGTGTTTATAGCAGATCATCATTCGATTTGTTACGGATTCTGTAGCGTTGTTGAAGTTATTTTCGAGAAGTTGCTTTGACGCTCTTCGAGTCGAAGTTGGAGTTAGTATTTACTTTGACATCGAAAGATATGACTTCATGGTTGAATTTCCATTAATTGCTAATATCATCATCATTTCTTTAATTCTTTCTTTCTGGGCCTAAACAGATTTCAGAATTTCTAGTCATGTGATCAAAATATTTTTCATTGTCTAAAGATATTTCTGAGCCAATTAATGACCGACCAAAAGGCATAGAATCACTTGACTCTTTTCAAAGCGTAATATCGGAGGAATCTTCTTAAGGTAGCCTTTCAAGCTTTATTAATAAGGGATGATTAAGACACCAATTTTTGATTATATGCTTGTCTCAAACTTGTTCTCAGGGAGCATTCTTGTTTTCACGTTTCTTTTTTTTTTATTGAGCTTTTCGCTCTTTTTTTTATTGAGGATTACTATATCTGGTGGAGCACATGTTAAAGATTTTGAATGTCCGAATCGGACACCAATTTTTTATCGTGCGCTCACTCTCAGCTTCTCCTCGTAACATTTTTTCTTTTTTTTACGCTCTTTGTTTTCCGAGAGTTATCAGTATCCAGAATACATATTTCTATTAAAGATTTTGAATGTCGAAATTCCCCCAATTAATAATTCTGAAATGTTCCTCAATATGAATCCTGGGATATTATAATTTTTCGAAAGTCTGGACCCAGTTACACGGCAGAAAATTAAAAGACCCGTGATATCTCGAGTCAATTACTCGTATTTCAAACAACTCGCTTCATTTCGAGATCCACTTAGGACCCACCGAATTCCTTAAAGAAAACAACTCGAGTTATTAGGCATTAATTTCATTCTTTCAAGTCAGTAGTCTTAACAAAACATCCAAATTTAAGCTTTCCAAGTATTGAGCAATTCTTGACAAAAATAAACTCCTTGTCTTTCATTCATTGCAGTAGGAGGAATGGTACAGACCAACACTGATTATACTAAGCAACAAAAGTAGTACAATAGTAATAAAAAAGTGTCACGTCCGTTGTCAGTTGCGTAGGAATCAATTGAAGCAACAAATCACCGAAATCATATTGATAGAACTTATTTCAAGTTCCTTTCAAATATTCATCGGGGATCGTTACGCTTCCATTCCCGAAGCTTCTCCTCGCCGTCTTTAAAGCCGCAAGCACTCATCTACGGTATGTCCAACGAACCCGTGGTACGGGCAATATCTCGGATGTCCTTTCCTGTTGACCTCTTCCGGTCTCTTTGCTACGGGCAACCTGAATTCGGGATTCTTAATCAGACTACGGAACATCTTCCTCGTTGCTTCATCTTTAAAAGAGGATATCCTGCTTGATCGATCAACTGTGGTTGGAACTTACCTCTCATCTCTCTGGTAAGACGTCTGCTGAAATGGTCCCTGTGCATTCTGACGAGGACGTTGGAAGGTCCGCCGAGGTTGTTCGGCTTGTATTTGCAACCTGCCTCTTTCCCCCGTTAACCACCGCAATCTGCTCCGCATTTCCTCTCATATGTCTCGGTTGTCCCGGACTTCTCGCTTTCTCATAAGAATTCATATGCTCGATTTCTTCTCGCATTGCTAGCCTCGTCGAGCAACTTCTCGAAAGACTACGGCGAGTCCCTTAAGCACGAAAGCTATCGACCCATGGATGCTTTGAGTAGAATCTCAATCGCACGATGTTCTCGTATGCCGGGTTCGCACTTCATGCTAAGCGTTTCTCCACCGTAGGATGTACTCCACCAAAGCTTCATCCGGCTTCGCTTCTTCCACAAGATCGCCTATAGTGACGCGGTGTTGAACCCCGCAAAACGCTCGACAAAAAGATTCTCCATTTCTGCGAAAGTCTTCACCGAACCGTTCGATAAGTCCGCGTACTCGCCGAAGGCGATTCCCGAAAGGCCGCTCACAAACCGTCGGAGCAAGAGCGCATCACTACCCCTCGCGTTGCGCAACTCGCTCGAAAGTGCGCAACGTGCTGTCGAGGTTTCCAGCTCCGTCGAAAGTCCCGAACAAAGGTGGTACGAAACCCTTGGGGTATTGGATGGTATCAAACTCCTCCGGGTAAGGCCTACCTTTTGGAATTGATGTCCCTCTTTTTGATTGATCCAAGGTTTCTCTCACCTGTTGTTCGACCATTCGCTTAATGTCATTTTCTAGTACTCGACTCTGAACTGAATTCTTCTTCGGTTGTTCGTCGGAGGTGAACTCTCTTCTTTCATTCGTAGTGTGAATGGTTTCTGGCTGGCTTGCTTCTGGAGGCGCCATCTGCGGTGGTTGTAACTGTCTTTGTGTTGTAGTTATGGCGGTCATCAGATCTTCAACTTTCTTCTCGAGACGGCTGATATGATCATCCCTTTGCTGGACGGCCCTCTGCCACTCATCCGCGGCGTTCTCTTCACAAAGAGGAGTGTCACTCGCAGCTAACATGGCTCGGGTCTCGATGACGTTGATCTCTGCGAATTCGCCCTCCATGTAATCTGTTAGGTTGTAATTTTCATCTTCAGTATCTTTTTCTCGATCTTTAGACAGTCGTGCAGTGCCAGCTCGGAGCTTTTCCACAGCGGACTCAATTGACTTTCCTTTGATAGCTTTAAGGTCAGTTGGAGGTTTTCGAGAAACATCACTTATTTCCTCGAACACCGGCGTCATAGGGCAGGAGCTAATGGAATCACACAAAATCATATTTATAGAACTTTTTTCAGGTTCTTTTAAATACTCATTCGGGATCGTTAAGTTTCTGCTTCTGAAATTCTTCTCAAGCCAATCCTTGAAGCTCGGCAGCTTTCTATGGTGCGGCCGAGCAACTCGGTGGTATGGACGATGACGGGATGATCTTTCTCGCCGCCTCCTCGCTTCTTCTGGCTCCGTAGTCCGAATTTCGGCTCTTTATCGTGAGCGAATATCCGCGACACCGACTCTTCTTTAAACGGTATACCTCGCTTAATCGTTGATTAATTGTTGGACCTCGTCTCCCATCTATCCGGCATGGTCTCAATCGGAACGACTGTTCTTCAGACCGTTGCGGTTGCTGTCGCGGCTGCTTGATTTTCAGAATTCTTTGATTGCGCTTCCATTCCTGTGCCTTCGTCATTTGTACGGACTTCGAATTAGACCCAATCTTGAATTTAGAATACGGCAAAACACAAGCATCGACTGATTCTTCCTCACGTAGAATATCTCTTCCTTTAGTTAGCGGAGCGACTATTACAACGGTAGTGAATCCGGCGGTAAGAGCAGAAACAGTCTCAGGGGTAGACCCAACGCTCGTAATGACAACAGAGTTCTTTTCAATCCAATCCTTCTTTGGCATGGGAAGTTCCTCAATAGACTTCAGGTTGAACATTACAATAGGCTTAATGGACTTGCTCATTTCAGGCTTCACCATTTCAATAGCCACGTCCTCGAACTTAGCTTTAATATCGTTGAACCCTTGTCCAAACTTGATAACTGTCAGAGCAGGCAACTCATCCCTATTGACGGCGAACTCTACTCCGGAGGCAAAAGAAAATATCAACTTTGGCGAAGACATCGTTCCTGGCATTTGAAAATTTCTGGAAGTCAGTGACGTCTTGTGCCTTTTAGTCTCAACGAAAGTGCTCAAGCTACCGCACTTGTACTGCAAACTGGGCAATTCTTTTATTTTGTTTGGTGCTTTCACCTTATTTTATCTTTTATTTTCGGCTTTTAAATTTGTTAACATTGTTCGTTTAATTTCAGGATTTAGACGGAAGCTACAAGAGTGGAGATATGGTTCAGTTTGTCGACAACAAATCAAACCCGAGAGACACAGAGTAAGAGTGAAATTTAGGACCCAGTCCTGGGCTGAATTCACAACGCACCTCGCGCACTAACACTCCTATTGGGGTTCCGACCCCACACAAAAAGAAAACCCTAAAGATTCCTGAACCACTGCTTCGGAGATGATCAAACAGATGGTTCGAAATCAAGAGAGTTGACCGTGCTCGCCAAGAAAGAAATGAGCGAAGCATGCCAACTGAAGAACGACAATCCGGACCACGAGGCATTGACACATCGACGATGTACGAAGATAGAAACCTCGATCATAATCAGAAGTAGAGCTATTCTCAAGTGGAGTTGTCGAAATCGTCTTACGCGAAATGCGCGTAGGATTTAGATTTAATATATATATGTGTTAGTTTTGAAAATAAAATTTTTAATTTTTAAATTAAAATAAAATATGAGAATGAGAATGGACGAATCTCATTTATTTAGCAGTTTGAATGAACGGGCGTAATATCGCAAGTAACGCATCTATTCCGAAGAATAGACTCTACTCGACAATATCGCTCGATCAAATAAACCACAAAATTCATGACATCCGTTATGGTCTCAGCGAACCTTATGTGGATCGACAAATTCCCTATTTAATACAAAAGAATTAAATAGTGCTTATATTACTCCGGTTCATAAAAGCCTTCCTATAGCGCAAACCCCTATAATCAATTACCTCTCAAATGACCGAGCTCACCCGAGAGAACTCCTCGATTCGGATCGGAGGCTTCTATCTTCATGAATTCGAAAGTGAGGTTTTCAACGAAATGCGATAAGAGGAATCCAATAGAGTGAAGCGCGCAATGTGAAATGATTATTTCGTGAGTCAAATGAAAGAGAGTAGGGATGTCACGGATCTCGAGAACCTCGACGACTTCCCGTACTATCCTAATGTCGGCTTTAAATTTCGGAAGTGAATTTATTTAAGTTTAAATCCTGCCAATTAATTATAGGAATTACATTTACATAATCACTTGATTATACAAATAACTTGAAAGATAGGAGGATTTACGTCGTATCAGACGACAACCTCGAAAACCTAAGCGAGTTAGGGCTTATATTGCACAACAAGACTGTGCAAAGGCCTAAAAAGACAGGTGAGGATTTAAGTCGCACTAAGCGGATTACTTCGAGTCCCATTAGCTATTATTTAGTCAGTGAATTGTTATTGGATGTCGACACAGGTTGTTATTGGTTGACGATGGTCGTCGTTGCCCTCGAAGTCGTGTTCGTGCTCCATCGTCGTAGCAAGGTTGCAGTTGCAGATTTAAGTTATTAACAGGGGAATATTCAAGATGTCAAAGTTGGAGAATTATTTCATTTTATTATGTCTCTTTAATTATTACTTTATCAGCAACGTGAGTGTGCTTGCGATGATGAGAGCGATAGAAAAGAAAGCAAGTAAAACGAGTAAATGCTACGCCAAGCGAAGAACATGCTACACTAGCTAAGTAGAGTACGGGGAAAAGTAAAGCGTACGAAAGAGTATAGTACAACGTGCTTAAAGGAACAGATAATAGACACGAGATATGAATACGCTATAAATATAAACAAACCCGTATACTCTGAGATCCAGTTATTTTATTAAATCAGAAGCAGAGTCAAAGTGTCACACATGCTGAAAACCAAGTCGAAAGAAAGCAATATCGTCCGTAAAACTCGAGAAAAGACGAAGAACGACTTACTGTAGAAAAACTCCGAGAAAAGTAAACGAAAACGAAAATAAAATCATCAGCACTTTGAAAGTCCTGGAAGAAAAGACACGAGTGCATCAAAATCATACAAAAAATCCAAATATAACCGCAAGTACTCGGGTCGGCTAGGCTCGAACCGTAGAAGATCGCTCGAGGGTCGTCGAGCGCTACTCTGGCCACCCGAGTGTATAGAGCTCCGCTACTCGACTGAAGGGCGTCTCTACTAAACTTAACTCGGGAGGTGTTCCTTAACCCAAGATCGATAATCAATAAGTCGGACAACCAAATTTATAATATAGCTTTGAAATTTATGTTTTTAAAGATGCACGTGGATTTCGGGTGATACAAAGAGAAATAGTATCAATATTTGGTTGTAGTAAAAATATATATTTTTTGTTGTGAAAGTAGTATCCGTACTTATCAGATTTTGAAAATTAGGGTTGTCCACGAATCGATCACTTCGTCGAGTGTAGGATCACTAAACATCCTAAGAAGGTACGGGTGCCCCGCTCGCCTTATAGCGGTGAATGATACCGTCATCCTACGGTTCACCAGGGTCCTGGAGCGGATCCTGGTGTCGTAGGATGGGATATCCTTCCACTCTACCACCGATGTGCCTTTATCATCAACACCGTCATTGCCCCAAAACAAAACAAAATCAAAACCAACTCCGAGTGAAGCGGGGAAAACATGTCAGTCAATGGGAAGGGGAAAGGAAGGAGATTAACCCATCTCCAACTCCTAGAAAGACCAAAATGGGAGAAGGGTTAATCTAAAATGCCCCTAACACATGTAAAAGTAGAACACTAAAAGCGAAGCCCGAGGTCCTTGAATCAATCATGAGTATATCATTTTCTCCCTTAGACATAACTGGATCGACCCCCAGAACGGAGTGTCCTTTACATTCAGATAAAATCAAACAAAAAGAAAGGAAGTCTGGAAATCATTCAAAATCTCGCAAATCAAACGGAAAGAAAGCGACTCAGGGAGAACCCACTGCTAAACTAAAATCCCCAAACCTGTGATAAAATCCAGATTTTCCAAATCTCGTATAAATTTTTGATTCCTGAAACACAGACTCTCCCAGTAGGTCCACCTACAGGCTCGGGACCAAGGCTATGGCAATAGGAAAATTAGTAAACTTCCAACACATAAGAGAGTGGATGAACAAGCTCATAAGCCAACAAACTAGCATCAATTCCACCATATAAAACCTCTAAGAAATACTTCAAGTATCGTGCTCGATTCATTTCCCACAAGTAAATCAGGAGACACTTCCAAATTCCTTCAATCAATTTCATAGACAAGTATAGCAAGAAAAAAGACCACCACCACATCAATCACCCCACCAAGGCTCTCGGCCAAAGCTGCAAACAGGAAGAGGGGCTCATGACCAAGCTACAACAAAGGGGTAGCAAGAGGCAAAGTTTTCCAAAATCCAAATCACCACAATGAGGCCCACGGCCAAACCCCATACAAGCCTTCTCACACTAACTCCAATTCCTCACAAGTGCACGAAAATATGTCCACTAGATAACCAAAAGGTTCAGCGCATACAAAGCCTACACAAAGCATAAACCCGAGCCATACAAAGGCTGCACCTGAGCCATACAAAGGCTGCAAAGAGGGAGGCTATAGGAACAGCAGGAACCAAAACCGAGCCCCAAAATGCCACGGGACCAGCTGCTAGGTAGCAGAAAACAGAAACAAAACAGGTCCCCAAATCAAATGCCAAAGGGGACGACTGCTAGGAGCAACAAGGACACAAAGCCGAGACAAACCAGGCCCCAACCCGAGCCACAACAAAGTCAGAACATGCCCACATTAAGCTGCAGTAGCTCCAACATAAATCCAAAATAGAAGACAACAAAGGAGCAGAAATCGAGTCCACATATAGCCAAAGACAAGAACCCAGCTTTAAATTACAGCAATCCTAACATGGAACCAAAGTAAAAGAGTGCCAAAGGGGGCAGCCAACATTAATTAGAAAACAGAGAAATAAAAAGCTCCCAAACAAGCGCAAAGGAGCAGCCACCATAATGCTAAAATAGAGAAATAAAAAGGCTCCCAAACAGGTGCGAAGGAGCAGCTAAAACATCAAAAAAAAAAAAAAAAAAAAACCAGCCCTCGGGTAGGGGCCAAGACAAGCAAACCGAGACCTCAAGAGCCCCCACAATCCAGCTCAATGTAAGGATGAACCCAAGCCACTAAACTGGGCATGAAGCTAAAGCAAAAAAAAAAAAAAAAGAAAAAAAAAAAAGAAAACACCTCCATATGTCCACCATAGCAATGTATAAAGCCACTATATATTTAGCATGAGAACAAACATGGGGCTTTCCAAAGTAAAGTAAAACTTCTCCCTAGAATATAACTTTGATGAAGGAGAGTCATAAGGAGCAAGAGGTGAGCCCCAAACATGCATATCAAAAGCTAAACAAGTTCTCCATGATTCATGCTAGAAAGAAAGTAAGAAGAGGGGCTTAGAATGCATACCCCAACATGCTAATAAAAGAGGCTAATGCTTTGCCTCAAAACATATTTTCCATGCC
Organism: Papilionanthe hookeriana x Papilionanthe teres; assembly: GCA_022702705.1. Classification (NCBI taxonomy): domain Eukaryota; kingdom Viridiplantae; phylum Streptophyta; class Magnoliopsida; order Asparagales; family Orchidaceae; genus Papilionanthe; species Papilionanthe hookeriana x Papilionanthe teres. Next base: position 180,670,551 of record CM040421.1, read on the forward strand.
TGAGATAATAGAAAAGGGAGAGAGAAGAGTTCACAATATAGCCCATTTCATTCCCTTAGGCAAATAACCAATATCTCATATAAAACATGCTCAAAATCTCTACTCCTACTCATGCCTCAATCAATGGAGTACTCCCAAACATCCATATAAATTCATACTAGCATGCCACTATGTAAATGAGGTAAGAAAACATCATTTTAAGCAATCAAACAAGCCCTTTCATAGCACATGAACATCCAACCAAAACTATAAGCAGGTAAAACCGAACCAAAAGCAAAGCCACGGGCCTCCTGGGCCGAACCGAGAAGGAGAGAAGGGGAAGAAAAGAGTACCAGTTAAGCCGAATAACACAAGGGAGGAAAATCGGGTAAGCCAACAAGCAAACCGAACCAAATGCCGAGCAGCCCAAGCCTCGTGTAAACCAACAGAGAAAAGTATGCGGCACCTCTTCCTTCTCCTTGGCTAGGGTCAACCTTCTCTCAAACCCAGGGCACACTCACACAAGAAGAAGAAGGCAAGAAGAGAGAAATAGCAGCACACCCTCAAAGAGAATATCAGCCAACTCTAGTCCCAATCCCTAAGAGAAGCTTATATAGCTGGCTCAAAGAAGAAGAAATCACGCACCCTTACCTGGAGAAGTCGGCTAGAGTAGAAGGAGGCGGGAGAAGTGGCGACAAATGTCGCAGAAAAGAGTGGCGACAGGGGGCGAGAGTTGCGGCAGGGAATGCCGAAAGCACTTGTCACGGGCAGAGCCAGGGGAAGTGGCGAGGGACAGTGGGGACCTGGGTCGAAACCGCGCGAGGAGAGCAAATGGGGAGAGGCTCGGCCGAGTAGAACGACGCCAGGCTCGTGAACGAGAGGGAGAGGTGAGCTCCCGTGCGTGAAGCGCGAGTGATTTAGGGATTTAGGGGTTTAGGTTTTAAGAATTTAAAAATAATTTTTTTTTTATTTTATTATTTTATTTTATTAAATTGCGTCAAACTTCGTGTCGTGGAGTCGCGCTAAAAAACATAGCAAATTATATGTCCCTCCCTAGCAAATTCGACGTTCCGGACGCATCGGCGCAGTCCGTTTCTCGATCCGAGGTCGTTCGGACAACCTCGTCGTCGGTCGGGTCGAAAGTACGTCAAATTTGATCCCGTTTGAACTTCGAGCTTGCTGTTGATCGTCTCAACATTCTGACCTTCGATTCTGGTCCGTCGCGGAGAACTTGAAGACGTCGAGGCCGCGGACCGAGGAATTTGTGCGCAGTGGTGCAAGAAACGTGCACAAGGCTATCCTAACGTCCGGTGGTCCTATGGGAACTCGATTTGGACTCTTAACGTCAATTCCAACCTGCTATGAGCTAGAGGTACGGAATTTCGTCCGGGATTCCAAAAGAGTAAAGAGGTGGCTCCGAACTTTCTAAAACGAGGTAGGTCCATTGCTAGGAATCTAAGATCGTCGGGGAAGCTCCTAAGGCTAGAACCCTAAATCCTAGGCGGAAAACTAAACCTCAACAAAAGTGAGGTCAACACAGCACCGCTAACTCCTCGGATACATCCTGCAAAGGGGAAAGAATTCTACACAGGAATTTGAGAATAAACACAACCAAATCTGACTCTCCACACATAGAGGACAACAATTTATAGGCTCCCATGAAACATCTACACAAAAAGAAAAAGAGGAAAAGGCAAGAGGAATCCAAAAGACACTGCGAAGTTTCCCTGGATTGCACTGCATCCCCACAGATCGTGAAATTTTGCAATCCCTGCCTCTTGACTTCGTGAGGGATCACTGGTCTCGCCCGCCCCACTATTGTTGCGAGAGCTCGCATTCAGCACCCAGGGGCATTGTTTTAGCGTCCGTATTTGGGCACTGTTAGCGCCTGCGTCGATTATTCATTCACACGAATGGTTCCGTTTTGAATCATCTAACTACATGTCCTACTTTTTTCCTTTACGTGCATCGTCGTGTCCATTAAGCTTCGGGGTCTTATTCAACACTACAATAAATAACACAATTTATGAATATAGAATTATGTTGGAATGTGTTGAAGCAGTTACATGTCTATGTTGGACACGGGAGGCATGTGGGAGTGTTTGTATTTTGTAGCTCTTTTCTTTAAAGATTCATAAATTCCTTGAGATTATTGGACAGTTTTTTTTCCTGTGAACATTCTTACTTGTCTGCTTCCCCATCATGACCTTTGATTGACTCCTCTGCTAAGGTTTAGATTTTCTTCCCTCGTTGCCTATTATTGCCCTTCTTCGGTTGCTCTTTTGACTTAACGCTTTCAGCTGATTCTTGTCTCAGGATCTATTCACTTAAAGATCAGGTCATAAACATTAATGAGCTTCAATTTCATATACTTGTATGAATTTTTTGTATCTGCAAAGATTTTTGCCTAGTTTTCTAGTAGTGGTAATAGCGAGATCAATACATGAATTTTGTTATTGAAGTTGGTGGAAACTTTAGCTAAAATACTTATGATCAAATTGAACTTATTGTTATATATACTGCTATATAAGGCTTTGCAATTTTTTTTTGTAATAGAACTTTTTGCTTTATCCATGCTTGTATAATTTACTACTGAATGCTTCTCATAAAAAAATACAGATATAATCATTAAACCTATGATCTTCTTATACAATATGTTGAAAGCAGCATTCCTTGTTAATGATGAACGTGCACCATGTAATGCTTGCCTATCTTGGTGAACCCAGCTTTCTTGGCTCATAATCTTTAGCTTGAACATAAAAAAATACAGATATAATTTATTCTTGTATTGGTAATCCTTGATTCATATCTACTTCGGTTAATTGGAAAAAGTGTACTGCCATGAACAATGACGGTTATGGCAGTGAAAAATAATCTACAAGAACACAGATGATAACAAGGGACTTTTTATAGTTTGATGAGATCCACCTGTCTAGGACCATACAAAGAAATGGAAGTCCGTTAGTCTAAAGAGAAAAATAAGATACAGACATTACTCAAACATCTTCTTAACTTTTTTTTCTCACTACTATTCATCTATTTCTCTTTTTTATTCTCTCTATGCTTGAGCACAATTTCTCCACTATGTGCACAAAGATGGACGAAGCCTACCACCTCCGACATCAAACCATCTCAGAGTGACTAGCCTTTATATGAGTCACCATTTTTTCTTGGGGAAGGCCCCCGTCTTCCAATGTGATATCTTATTTGACAGTTTAGTGGCCTTTGTCGACCATTCAGATGAGAAATCATTTTATATGACATTGATCATGGCAACCATTAATCTTAATCGCAAAGTTGAACTTTGTTGACTTTTTAATCTTTGCCCCTACCCCTTGGTAAATGAAGGAGAAGAATGAGTGATGTTGCGTAACGTTGTATAAATATTTCTTTATATAATGCTTAGAGGTGCTTGGTAAGAAGCTTATAGATGCTTGCAAATGGCAGCATTAAGTTACCAGTAACCTTCTTGCAGAGAATATTTAGAGCTTTTTGGATTGCATGAAAACACATGGAGCAAATCCATGTTGTAGATTTTGATTTTGCATTCAGGATTGGTGTGAAAATTTATATTCACATCTCAAAACTATTTCCATTCTTTAAAAAAAAGTTTTAAATCTTATGTCAGACCAGTCTAATTATGTAAAATTTAGTATTTCGCTTGATTAAACATTTTTTTATTTCTATTTTGGCAGTGGATGGTCCATAAAGTTGTGGCATACTTGATACATTATCTCACCTATTCTATCATTAAGGTCAGAAGTTGATTTTTTAAAGCGCAGCGGTCGTCAATATTGATTTTGATATTATCTTATTTAACTTTTTTAACGTTGGGATTTCTGAAAAATCAGCATTACCTTTGTTTTTATGATTTTAGTAGTTCTTCAGCTGCTATAAAATTCATTGGTTTCCTGCATCAAAATCTCTAAACAATCCACCGCATATATTCTGCTGATTGACTGATAATGGGTGCTTTTTGCTGCTGTCCTTGTGGGGAGGACTTTGAACAATACACTCATCCAAGCACCCCTATATACAGACATTGCATCTGTTTGAGATATTTTCTGCACCAACTGTTCTATGGGGTAATATTTATTTTTACTAAATACAGCGATTTATTTCTGGCTGACCTGTATCATATCCTTTTTAATACATTTTTGTTCTCTCATTTTGAATTATGATTTCTTATGAAGAGGTATTTTCCAATTTTTTTCGTTTTTAGTTTTCTTTTTTCTCTCTCTCTCTCTCTCTCTCTCTCTCTTTTTTTTTTTGGGTGGCATTGCAGCATTCTACCAATATTGGTAACAGCTACAGTTGTGAACAAATAGTATGGAAAGACATATTAATAGATTCATTCTTTGTGTAACAGTGGAAAATGATTCAGTAGTCTGGAATATAACACACTTTATTGAGCTCTTAGCTTTGAGCTAATCTTTCAATTTAGCATTCATCTCATGCTAGCTTTAAACACAGTTGAAATATATACTTTTATTTTGCAGACTTGTATTTTGATGGACATTTGTTTCGCTTACACATTATATTTTCTGCTCTAGTTTGGTCCAACATTTCATAGAGTTGATGGGCGAATTTCTGCTTCAAATGCAGCCACATCTTTGGCTTCAGCTGCAGTTATCACCACTTCTGCTGACGCCTCTTTGACTGATACTCATCCTCTCGTCATTAGACCAACATTTGAGAGCGACGGTCTATATTCTCGTTCGCAGCGAGATGGTTTAATCTCAAGGCGTGAGCAGTTGGGTGGTGCTAAGAAACGAAATAATGGAAATGGTGAAGAAGAATCCAAAGTTGGTCATTTTGAAATGGAAAATAATCCGTCTGCTAAAGCATATGTGCTGAAAAATTTAGAAGATGAAGATGTTTGCCCAACATGTCTGGAAGGTAATCTATTCATTATTACTTGTTTATTATTAAGGAATTGTTTAGCCGCAGCTATAAAGTGTAGGTGCATTTACATTTTACATACATATCAACCAATCCTTATGCCTTTACATATCTATTACATCGAATTTCAATTATTGCATTTATACCAGACAAATTTTTCATATCACATAAAACATACCGCCATTTTAACTATTAAAACGTGAAACATTACTTTTCATCCATAGGGAAGGTGGCATGTACATAAAAATTGAAATTTGGCTGTTAGATCTGTAAATACAAAAGAATTGAGTTGTATAAATTGATTATTATAACAATCAGTAGGGGGACAGAGGGTTCTAATCATGCTGTGTAATCTCATCTACAGAATACAACCCAGAAAATCCAAAAATCAAGACAAAATGCTCGCATCACTTTCATCTAAGCTGTATATATGAGTGGATGGAAAGAAGTGACAGTTGCCCAATTTGTGGGAAGGTATTATTATTTAACTTTATCTCTTTTATGACTTATGTTTTTACTCAAAATTGGGTACATATATTGATCACTATAGCTTTCACCTTTTTTAGTATTTTCTTTCTGTTGAACGTTAACTGAGTAGATCTTTTTGGTAAACTCCTTTGTTAGGTGTGTGGTACTAGGGCTGTCAAAATTGCTCTTCGGGTCATTAAGAAGTTCGTGTTTGATTCGTTTCCTAAGTTAATGAGCCCAACATGAACACTTTTTTATGTTCGATATATAAACAAGCCGAACACGAACGATTCATTCGTGTTCGGCTTGTTTTGGCTTATATATATATAATGAATAGCATTTTAAAGAAAATTAATTGACTGTAAGGCTACAAAGATTTATAATTAATTAAAATTATTAATTAAAAAATAGAATAAAGTATATTAAATCATATTTAAATCATGTTTTAATATAAACAATAAGATTTAAATTATGCCGCAATCCTTAACATCCTACGACTGCGTGATTAGGGTTATCAAAACTACTCTTTGTTCGCGAACAACTCGTGTTCGGCTTGCTAAGCAAACAGGATGAACACGAACACACTTTTTGTGTTTGAAATATAAACGAGTCAAATACGAATAATGATATTTTTTAACAAATCGAACGCCAGCTGAGCCTGAGCTCGCTCGTGTTCGACTCGTTTACACCCCTATGTGGTATCATTCCAACTACGTAATGCCTATGCATTCTTTTTTTTAACTATCCCTCGGATTTGTTTGAAGGTTATTTTCGGTGTGGTGAATATATTTATTTTATTTTATCTTTTATATTTTTTGGTTGTGTGCAGGAGATGGAGTTATGCGAGAGCCCTTGAAACAGTTCATTAATCTAAAGCACCTCCATCAGATAACCGGAATAAATATCAGGAGTATTGGAGCTGAAGAAAAAAAGAGAACTAGAGCTGCGGCAGAAAAAAATAAAAATTAATGTGTTTCTGAACTACATTTGGCAATCTATTTGATTGTTACAGGATGACTCATTTAATTGTATAGTGAATTTTATGAGTTAAAATGTTCTGCTTTCTAATACTCACTCGCAGCCCTCACAATTGCTTGTTGTAGGCCTTTGCCGGTTTGTGCATTTATATATTTATCTAAATTTTAATAATCTTGATATAACACTTAAATCTTTAACATTACAAAAACTACTACTATTAAAAATTTGAGGGTTTAAAATATGACTTTTCATACCTATTTTAATGGGATTGTAGCTTACAAGTATTAGTTAACTAGATTTTAAAAATTATATGTTAGATGTGAATCAGGGCGTAATTGAGATATGTCGGCTCATAAGTCAGTTCGGGCTCGGCTCAATAAATGGCTTTTGAATTGAGTTTGACCAGCTAATAAGTCATGCTCGTCATTCCTGCCTCAACTCATTGGCTCATGAGTCGACTCTTTGAGAAAATATTAATATAAAACATATTCATTATATATCAAAGTTGAACGATTTATTTTTATATTATTAAGAGTATTTTAAAATATTATTTATATTTTATATGAATTGATGTGATATTATTAGTCTCTTAATTGCTTAATTCATTTGTGGTTTGATCATAACTCTATCTTAAATTAATAATTTTTTCTTACTTTTATGAAAATCAAGCTGGCTTGTAGTCGTAAACTTAGGGTCAATCTCAACGCTCAACTTCGAGCTCGTCTCAACTTGTTTACAACCCTAAGTATAAGTATGACCCACGATGTAAGTAAATATTTTTAAAATTTAATACAATACTAACTTGATAATAAATTTCATGGATATTTATATAGATGGCACATAATTCTTATTTATTTACAAACCTAACACCTAAAGTAGGTTATTTACACTCAGAATACCTTGGTATTTTTAAAAAATTTAATAAAAAATTTTGATCGTTATATCAATTTATTATGCTAATTGTCATTCCCGTTTCGTTGCACGTTTTATTTATTGAGCAGTTGGATGCCAACGGGCAAGCAGCCCCCCATCCAACAAACTTCATGATGAGAGTTTTGTGCATGGAGAAATTTCACGTACTAGTTCACCTTCTGCCTGTTGGTCTCGTTTGGTCGTGCTTTCTTCTAGCATAGACAGCCGCTACTTACAACCCATATTGTCATCATTTTATCACGTCGCCGACTGGCCAATTTGGCTGATTCAACTGTGAATTGGTTCAGTCCAAATATAAAATTATTTGTGCATAGAATCGAGATTGAACTGATTTGAATTAAAATTGAACCGGCGAATCGGTCCAGTTTCTAAAGAATCGGTTGGTTCAAATATTATCTAATTTTAACCTTTTGATTTTGATTAGATGACAAAAAACAAAATATATAAATTAAAATAGAGAATATTATCTCGTAAATTGTTTATTTAGAATATTATTCAAAATACTCACTAGATTGTCTTAAATTAAAATTTTAGTAGTAGAATTAATATAAATTATATTAATATACGGTTATTTTATTATTTAAATTATATAAAATTAATTAAAATATTTATTACGCCATTTGGTTTAACCTCCTATTGAATATTGAAGTTTAATATTTCCTTCTTCTGGTTCAATGTCCGATCCAATTTCAGAATCTCAAGGCATGCTTTTTTGCTCTTCAATGTACATGCCCACAACTAGCCTCCACACTTCCTTTTGTACCAAGTTGCACGCACCCACGACCTGATTTGCTATGACTCAGATTAAATTTTGTCAGTTTTGTAACTTTCTCGAAGCTAGTCTTAATGACTTAGTTTATCTATTAGCATATAGTCCCATCTTTTTGTGAGCTATGTGACTCCAAAAAAATAATCATTAAAATTATTTGTCAAGATTTTCACCTTTATGCTCATCATGGTGTTATCTCTCCTCCCACCACCGCACTCTTCATACTACATTACTATATCAACTCAATAAGTGTACTGGATACCAAGCAAAAAAAAAAAAAAAGAAAGGGTAACTTGTGTGCATCATGTTGGCGATAATTTTTGATGTTATACGTGTAGGTGTCCACCTAAAAGACTCGAGAAAATCTACTGCTCAGTCATAGCATCTCATAGCTCAAGACACACATTCGACACTTCTAGGCACATATTCTGTGCACGAAGCCAAATTTCCTGATGATTCGACCCTAGTTGGGACAATCCACCATTGGATGGGCTCGTTCAGAATATGGGACATGTTCGGTGTCAATTCTGGTGCTTAGAGACCACGAAGTAGCTATTTGGAGCCTCCCGTGGTCAAGGGAAGTCATGGAGCGTTTGGAACGCCCTACCCATGTCGTGGTCTAAGGAAATTGTCGACAACAAATCCCCAGTTATATGGCTGATAAAAAAAAATCGTTTATGGAGTTGTGGGACAATATTTTAATCATATTTAGTCTCACATAGCTTACGGGTCGATAAAATCCTTCATCTGACATTTTCGGTGGAAACCAAGTTCTTTAGGGCTAGACCAACGCCTAGGCACCAATCTTGGGTGCCTATGCGCCCAAAAAGGTCCCCATAGGGCTTAAAATAGATAAAACAGAAAGTTGGTGCCAGGCCCCCCAGCGCACAAATGCTCGATATTGCCCAAAAATGTTGTTTCCAACCTGAGGAGCTGGAAAGTAGGTACACGATCCAGCCTTAAAACCACAACTCCAACCCGAGCCCTGGTAGACTCCAAATTATTTTCTGCCCCCAATTTTATCCCACAAATTTCATCATTTTGACTCCGACACATCTTCCTAGGGAGCCGAAATAGCAAGATTTCTTGAACCTTGAGGAGATTGCTTAGTGGGGAGACAAAAGGGTTGATTAAAACCTTTTTGGAAGGGTCTAAGGTGAGGTGGAAAGCCCCTTTTTGGGTAAAAAGAGGGGAAAACTTTGAGGTTGGCTTAGCTTTCTTAGCTTCTTCTAGAAAAAATTGTTCAACATTTTTGACATCCTGGAAAGAGCTTGGAGATGCATCGTCTTCCTCTTCTTGCTAGAGAAATTTTGAGGCTTTATGGTGAAGAGCTTGGGAGAAAGGTAGGGAGAAGGCTTGGCTTCCTATGACCTTCTTCTTCTTCTTCTTCCAGAAGAAGCCTCTTCTTCCTCATCTATGTCATCTTAATCCACCACATTCCTTAAGTGTGTGAGTAGATTTTCTTGAGAAGGAGCTGTGTTGGCGAAGAAGCGAGGCATCAAATCTCTAATGGAAAATGAGAGCTTCTTCACACTTTAGGGAAGGAAACCTAGATTATTGAAGGAGCTTGGAATTCTTTCGAAACCTCGCCATACTCTCCTTCGAAAGGAGAGCTTCTTTGCTCTTTAGAGAAGGAGTGGAGCAAACCTCTGTTGTGCTTCGTCAAAATCTCTCTGGAACTTTTTCGAAGCTTAGAGAAGCAAAAAAAAGTGTTCTCAACATTCACGGTGGTGAGAAATCTCATGAACTCTTGCAATTTCCTTCTTAGAGCCCTTAGATCTAGATGTTAGAGGATTTTGGATAGGTTTTTGTTCTATGTCTAGAGGAAACCTCATAAATTAGGTGCTTTAAAATCCTCACGAATCCAAAGAGTGAACCTACCATTTTAATTGAACCCCGCCCAATCATTAGAAAGACTAGCAACCACAAGGCCATTCGGTGGCTTCATCACTTGACGAATGTGATGAAACTATCTTAAGCTAGATGTAGAGGATTTTGGTTAGGATTTTATTTTTTCCTAGATGAAAACTCATAGGTTAGGTGCTTTGCAATCTATACAAATCCAAAGAGTGAACCTACCATTTTAGTATATCCCCGCCCAATCATCTGTGAGACTAGCAACCTCGTGGCCATTCGGTGGCATCATAACCTAACGAATGTGATGATACTATCTTAAGCTAGAGAATGAGGAGTTTCTTCAATCCTTATTCCCTAAACGACAAAAACTACGTTTGTACGAGAAATCCTTCACTTTCATAAAGGTTCTCTTGTATGGAAAAATCGTTCATTCTTACCGATTGGATAGAGTTAGGCCCTCCATTACCGAGTAATGGAATAACATCTAAGACTTTGTCTTTCACCGCTAGGATCACGTAAGATCGTTGGGATGAGCTCATCACTATCATCAAATCGATTGGATTTTCATTTCATGCATGTGTTTGCATTCACATTGGCGTGTTTGGCATTAATTTTTAAATTGCTTCAAAATTACTTATTTTTGCATGTGTTATCTATTGGCCTCCCACACTAACCCGATCGACCACTTTCATTGGCTTGACCAATCGACCGCCACAAGTCTGATCTATTTAACCGAACCTTTTCTGTATATCGGCCGCCCAAGCTGGCCTGATCGACCACTTTCATCGGCTTGACCGATCGACCACCACCATACCGATCAGTTTGACTAATTTTTTTTGTCAACCGATCCGAACAATTCGACCAACCTTTTCCGTCGATAGGCCACCACCAAACCAATTAGTTCGACCAACCTCTTTTCATCGATCAGTCTAAGCAATTCAACCAACCTTTTGTGTCAATATGCTACCCATGCTGGTCTAATTGTTCACTTTCATTGGCTTGATTGATCAACCGCCACCAGACCAATTGGTTTGACCGCCACCATACTGATTGGTTTGACCACCGCCAGACCAATCGGTTTGACTGCCGCCGGACCAATCGGTTTGACTGCCATCGGGCCGATCGACAATAGGTTTGACGGACCCTTTCCCGTTGATTGTCCCCCAAGCTAGTCTGATTGACTTACTTCGTTGGCTCAATCGATCGACCTCCATCAATCCAATCGTCTTAATCAACTCCATTTAAACGTTGCTTGGTTGCAAGTCTGTTTCAAGCTTGCATGAACACATTCACTCCTGCACCCCTTGGTGCACCTATGAGCATATGCTCCCGTTTGCTCTTGGTGGGTTAATACCCTACTTGGGCACAACACTTGGTGCCCTTTCGTTGACAATCTCATATATCGTCGTGCTTCATGTCCTTTTATTTGCATTTGCACTTGTGCAGCTTTGCATGTTTGTTTACATAGTATACTGTAAGTTTGCATTTCATATATTTATGGTTTGCACTCGAGTCATGATACCGAATACAATTTTCTATATGCGAGAATTTATGAACCTAAATTTTTATATTAATGATTTCGTAAAGTCACAATTTCAAACGCAAGTATACGTATCACTCAAGTAATACAGGGCTCTAGTGGAGTCCTGGATATCGATCCCACAGATAAGATTAATTTTAGAAATTAATAGATTTTCAAATTAAAATTAAAGTAGCAATAAAGTAAAGGTTGATATAAGTATTAATAAAATAACTTTCTCCTTTTCAACTAATCCATGATTTTTCAGAAAAACTATCATTCATGGAGAACTTGAAATTATGGTATTGCGTCAAATAGAAGCAATCCTATTCTTTACCTTCACTCGATAGTATAAAGAACATTGGCTAATCTATAGATTGGTTCAGGATGTATTATTAGTAGAATGGGTTAATCTAGACTCACACTTCTAGATGTCCAAGGGTGGCTATGGTCGGCCCTACTAGTGACACGTTCTCTATCTATAAACCAAATTATTAGAATTTAGTCTGTCACTCTAAAAACTAATTAATTTTACACCCAATAAATAATATTTTCCTATTTATTTACACTTCACCTTGAATAATCCGCACACGGCCTTCTTTACCCTAGGATTTATGTGATATCTACTAGTTAAGAACTCATCTCCGGATAGGTCTCAGAATTCTTCAACAGATTTTAACAATTAAAATGGTCAGTTTAAAAAGCAAATTAAGATCAGGTATAAATATCATCGCAATAATTTTTAATATTTAAGTTTAAGTTCTCCAACGAAATCAAATTATCGTTATTATCTTTTCATAGTTGAAAGGAGAAAGAAAAGTAACTACTCAGAACACATTGAATTCACACAACAAAACATATTTATAAAACTTTGAACCAAGTTACAAATATTTATCTAAAATGTTCATTCAAGTGATCCTTTGACTCCTACTGACTCCAATGCAAAGTACAAGACTTCAACAGCACGAACTATTACAAACTCTCACTTACTACTCAAGGAATTGAGTATTAGCACTCAAAATAACTAAAATAAACTCACTAAATACTTAAGAAGAATATATGGTGGCTCTCTAAAACTATCTCTAGATGTTGGGGAGCTAAGGGTGGCCGGCTCTCTGTAGAAATGTCTTCTATTTATAGAGCTTTAAAAATGACCAGGGGTTGCTTAAGGAACCTCTTCAAAATTTATCCAAATTCAATGAATCTTCTAGAAAGTAACTGTGGCGCCTAGGCACCGGACTCTGTGTCCAGGTCTTCGCACCCCTTCACTTTAGATCGCACCTCTTCGCGATTAAAACTATTTTTCTGTGTCCAGATGCATTGTATCACATGTCCTATGTATCAGGAGTAACTTCCAGTCTTCTAGAAGGTCTGATAACCGCTTAACACCGTCAAAATAACTGCCCAAAGTTGTCAAAAAATCTTATCTGCTTCAGTATCGAATGGCGCGTAAGCGCCAAATTCTGGGCCGTAGGCGCCAGACCTATAAATTTGGAAACTTTACTTTTTAGCTCTATTTTTGCTCTTTTTTGCTCCTTCTTCCTTCTTGAACTCTTTTTTTCATCACCTATATCTAAAACATAAAAATACCTTTCATTAAAGCATAATATCCTTAAAAAATTGAATCATAAATAAGGCATAAAAATAGGTACTTTTTAAGTGGATCAAGTCACTGCTCTTGCACACCCATCCTTTGACGCTCTCGTGCCCTCCTCATGGACAGCTTGCACACCAAGCCTACCCATGATGTGATTCTCCCCTAACAAAAATTGCATCACTTCACCTCCTATGGCACTGCCTCAGACAGTCGTAGGTACTTTCTGAGTCACTGCTCCTGACATTCATGTATCTTTCTTAAGTCACTGCTCCACACACACTCACTCCTCTCAATCACTACTCTTCGGACACTAATTTACCTCCCACAGCACCACATCTGATTGTCGTAGGCATCTTTCTTGGGTACACAACTCTCACCGAGCTTGGGTCAGGCTTCTCAGCCTAAAAAAATGTCTGACACATGAGTCGTGTTGCTCATTCTCCCTGTGATATAACCCTACATTGTCACGAACACGTTCCTTGCATGAGGCATGTGTTTGCTTGTCTACTTGCATGGTGCACAATAATTTTCATGTGTCTGCCATTTGCATGTGTGTTTTGTCATTATCGGAGAAAGGTGTAATTCTCCCCAATGACATCCTATACCCTAGGCGGCCAAGCAAAATATTGCTTGTTCACCATGAATTACTTATGCATCATTGCACTGTCGACGCTGGTATGCACTATAGTATACTTGTGATGAATACTTGCTATCTCTTGATCACTACAACTTCTATGAGGCCGTCACTATGCATTGGATTACTTTGCATCTGCATGTGCGTCCTTGATGGTCTTGAAGACAATACTGGCCCGCTAACTGAGTGAATTCCTGTTAGTCATGATGAGGCAGCTAGTATCCCACGAGAATATCTCGATGGACAGTACAAGATATCAGACCGTGACTATCACACATATGTTGTGCTAAGGCTCCAAGTGGTTTAATATATGGGACTAGGGAAGGATTTTAAAATATAAAAAATTATATTTTAATTATATATGCATCATATTTTCAAAATCTATTCTAAAATTACTTGTATTTCTAGCTCAGATCATACATGAGGTAAATTTAAAAAAAAAACTCTTTCAACAGCTGCATTTAGTGGCGCCTCTTAGAATCTTTGGATCCTTATGATGGTCGGAGATTTCGACCCCATCAAAACATACGATAGCCTTCTAACTTAACCTTACACTCACTTAGATTCTGTGATAGGACACTATGCTAGATGGTGTGCTAGGCTAGGACTAGAATGCTAGGTAGTTATTTTTGATGTCCAAGTTATAGTTCTCTGTTGGTTCAGGTTCCCTAGACAGACATCCCTAGCCAGACATCACTAGCATATTAGGAGCGGGCTTTTTTCAAAGAACCATGTCCGGTAGGGAGGCGTTCTAATGATTTATCAATCACAGCTACAAGTGTTGTTAGCTCTCCTCCCACCAAGCATGGCTTACGACATTGCATGTATGTATCATTATAGCAACCTTATTTTCTTGCAGGTCGAGTCTTTTTATTACTTTCCATATGTACTTTTTTGAGTCGTTAGGAGTGTAATTGTATTATAAATGAGGTATGGTCACGGGTTTCGAGGCGTCAGGCGAGCAAAACAAAATAATGGGGGCCAAGAGCTATTTGCTCGTATCCCATACCTTACTTCTAAATTTTATTATATATAGAACTAGAACCAGGTGTGTACTTATGCGGTTCCTGGCCCAATTTTCTATTTTTGGGATATGTTGTCGACCCAGTGGCACCCGACATTTCTTATTCTTTTGATTTGGCTTGCTTTACTCTTCTGCACTCTTACATGTCATTATCATTTTCACCCATTTTGGCTTGTAATTTTGTTTGGCAATCGTGCATATCACTTAGACTCTTTAGGACATAAAATTTTATAAACTGTCTACAAAATTTTAATAATAAAATTTTGAGACTGATTAAAATTTAACCTTAAAATATTCAAGATTTTTAAAATATGCACTTTATTTCATGCATGGCCATTGGGCTAAATTTTGAATGGGTTGCATAGTATGACCATCACCTAAGTCATAATTAATAGGTCCTCAGCGCTTAAGACTTAAATAGACATTTGCATCATTATGAATGTCTAGATGAGAAGTCCTCGTGCTTCTTCAACTCAACTGACCCAAAATAGATTTCAACATAGGTTGTAGTCTGGTGAGCTTAGGGTGTCAGAGGCTTCCTCGATCGAAACGAGGAGTAAGTCCTTATAGAGAGTGTTTTTAACCTTTTAGTCAGACCTCTTCTCTCTTTTTCACTCTAACGGCATCCTTGTCACTTTGGTAGGTATAACTCTAACCTCTACTCTTCCAAGCTACATAAAGTCATAGGATTAGAGTTCCTTCTCTTGACCTTAGAGCACCGTGGTCCACTTAGACAATGCAAGTCATGGATTGCTAATAAAGAATCTTCGGTAGTGTTGGGTCGACTACCTTCATGAATAGGTAGACTTGGGGTCCTAATAGCTTAGGATAACGAATCTAAGGTATTTTGATCCGACTATCTCTACTCGATTGGGATCACTCTACTCCTCCATTGTGTGCCAACTTTGAGCTTTCTCGCTCCCTTTGATGCTTCGTCAACATCATCACATAGGCCCCAACTATGGATAAGCCACTGCCCCTTGAGATATAGGAATTCATCCTCTACCCTTATGGTCTGGATAAGCCTTGGAAGCATAGTGTGGACCTTACGATTCGACCCAATTATTTCATAGGCCCTGGTTTCCGATAAGCCGACATCTGTATGGGATCGTGAGAGGTTCACTCTCAGCCCGTATGGATCGGCATGAAATTTGAAGACATCGAGATGCTCCTTTGAGATAAGAGTCCTTTGTGACACCATTTACTAATCGTTATACAAATGTAAGAAGGATTCCTTTAATTAAGAGTATTCTTGGGCATCCCCCAAGATGTAAATAACCAAAGGGATATGTACATTTGGGAGTTGCTTTTGACCCCAAAAAAATCACACAAACACTTGAATCTCTGTTTGTGGGTTTCTTTCGTAGTTCACAGATATGTTTTCAAGACATTTTTGATCTGATCTTATTTGGATGTACACTCTTGGGCTATCACGTAAAGTTTATTTTATGGAAGTTCTTCACGTTCTTTCTCTTGTTTATCTTAATTGTCATACATCTCATCTTTTATGATTCATTTCTTCTCCAAATCATCAATATGATTTAGAAGAGAGATTTACTTGAAAAAAGGAATTACACAACAATAGACAAGCTGGCTACTCCATAAATAAGGAAAAAGAACAAAAACACATCAAACCTAATATATATGTTGAATATGATTAAGTATTTGGGAGTTTCTTGAAGCTAGTATGTGTAAGACTCGGTGAATGTGAATGTGACAAAAGTGAGGTCGATAATATCTAGGTATTTCACTATGAAGCAAGAAGTAGGTCATCAAGTAATGTCTATATTTTTCAAGCATTTAAAGTTAAATATTATTAATGAAAATAAAATTTTAAAGTAATAGATTAATTCCAAAAAAGGAAAATAAGAAGAAGGAAAATTTCGAAGCACA